>KE525297.1:456636-478081 GCA_000441895.2 Anopheles sinensis | reverse complement strand
TTTGCTTCCATTATCCGCGAAATATCCCTTTCTCGGACTTTCGTCGCACAGAACACGTGCGTTTCGCTCACGCTTGTTTTACTCATAAATATGCATGGGCTTTATTATGGGAGGGCTTTTTTCCAAATCTCTTTCGTTACATTTCATAATAACGGTGAAAACTATCGCTTTCAGTTGAACATCGTGAATAATCACGTAGTTAAGTTTTTTTTTTTTTTTAACAAATCATTTCTATCAATTTGTTAACATGGTTATTTTTGCTTTAAATTTCCCACATTTATAGATGCACAGCCTGAAAGCAACCGAATTGAACAATACGCGCCGCGCGGAAATTCCAATCATCTTCTTCAACCGTGTTCCGAAGGTCGGTAGCCAGACGTTTATGGAGCTGCTACGTCGTCTGGCCGTGCGCAACGACTACACCTTCCACCGGGATGTGGTGCAGCGGCTGGAAGTGATCCGTCTCTCACCCGAACGGCAGCAGGAGCTGGCCGAAATGGTGATGGACCTGCCCGTCCCATCGGTCTACGTGAAGCACGTGTGCTATACCAACTTCACCCGCTTCGGTCTGCCGATGCCGATCTACGTCAACATGGTGCGTGATCCGGTCGAGCGCATCATCAGCTGGTACTACTACGTGCGCGCGCCCTGGTACTACGTGGAACGGAAGCAGGCCTTCCCCGATTTGCCCCTCCCGGATCCACGCTGGCTGAAGAAGGACTTTGAGACTTGCGTTCTGCAGGGTGACCCCGAATGTACCTACTCGCAGAATGCCGTCCACGAGGGAATCGGCGATCATCGCCGGCAGACGCTGTTCTTCTGCGGTCATGGCGAGGAGTGTCTGTAAGTGTTAGCTAGTTATTGTTATAAAAGAACCACACCTCACTGCCATTTGTCTCTTTTCCCTCCGAACAGTCCCTTCAACGGAGTCGGTGCCTTGGAACGTGCGAAGTATGCCGTTGAAAGTCAGTACGCCGTAGTCGGTGTGCTGGAGGACCTAAACACGACACTGACCGTTCTGGAGAAGTACGTCCCGAGATTCTTTTCCGGTGCCAGCTCGGTCTACTTCAACGAAGTGAACATGCTGCAGAAGATCAACAAGAACAGCTTCAAGCCGCCGGTCAGCGAAGAGATCAAGGATCTGGTACGGCGAAACTTTACGAAAGAGATCGAATTCTATCAGTTCTGCAAGCAGCGGCTCTATAAGCAGTATCTTGCCACGCAACTACCGCTCAAATAACTGTTCCTTTCATCGTGCGTTTATGATCAAAATCGCAGCATTAAACAAAACTACACGTGAGGGATGAACAAAGTCATCTGCAACACAGTTATAGGAGAGCGTGAAAACGAATAACCACACCACCATGCTGTGTGCATACACACACACACAAACATTTCGCATCATTATTTATGTATAAACTATTCATCTAGTATGTAGGACCACCAACCGTAGCAAAGCATAAGCGTTAAGCGATACCCCGAAAGTCTCGAAAGAAGTGCTATCCATTCACGACCGTCAGAGTTCTCACCACTCGTAGATCAGATCACAGATTATGAGAGGCGATCGGAACGTGGGACGAAGCAGTCGAAAGAAAATATTGTTCTGTGTTCAAGAGAAGAAGATGTGTAAAATAAATAAATGAACAAAACTTACAATTCCATACGAATCATGGATTAGAAACATCCGAATCCGAATGAAAGATTTCTGTTTGTAAAATCAAGACGAACTGCTGTTAACAAACGTTGCCTTTGTTCGTTGAAAGAAAGGAAGTTCCTTTCTCAAAGGAAATAATCTTTGATCGTCTTCCGATCTTCCCACGATACTCATATTCGAGCGAGTGTACGCTAACTTGAACCACATTCGTTGAACGTCGAGTGGCCACTTGAGTGTCCCCGAAATGGCCATCTGGATAAGATCAAAACAAATTTCAACAGCACCCTTCCCTCCGAAAAAGCAAAACAACTATTAAAACGTATAAACGAAATTCCAAATACTTTTATTACGAGTTGTTCATTCAATGGTTTTCCAAAATTTTACATTAATTTGAGAAGCTTTTGGTTTCCGTGAAAAAAACTAGTGAAAATATAAAAGATAAATGATTATACACATTAGTTGAAATTTAATAATAAACTTGTTATCAATCATAGCAAATGTTTCTTTCCCTGAGTAATTTTATCGTCTAGCTTGGTTCACACAACCATACCGATGGCGTTAAAATAATCTGTTTATTTTTCTGCCCTACGAATTCCTGAAGTAAGTGTACCACACAACCAAAAAAGTGTACGATAAATAAAGTGCAAAGCCTCTATGGTTCATTTTAAAATAAAACAAATTAAATAAAATTTCATACATTCCAAACACTATTGACTAGCTTCCATTCGATACCGAGCTTCGCAAGTTGATGAAATAATTCTTGGCATTCTGTTGCACCTGCAGAGCTGTACTCGTGCAGTAGGTGATGTATTCCTTAATATCACCGACTGACTTTTCTACATTAATCTTTGACAGGCTTCTCGCTTTGTCGATGGAAATAAGTTCCATCCTCCCACCTGGAGCGAGTTTATAAAAGGTAACGTTGAAGTTGGTAAACCATTGCTCGTTTGATTTAATACAACGCGATGCCTGCACCACGATAGGTTTCTGTTGAAGAAAGTTATAGCGCTCGACCTGATTGAATGAAAAAAAATGAATTAAGCAAGAAATTTGTAAGTACTGTGACAATGAACATCAATTTAACCACATACCTCGTCCTTCAAATCAACAGGAGATCTAAATATTTCTGTGTAACGCTCGCCGCTCTTCAAACGTTTGATTAGTTCTTTGGCCTTCTCCAGCCCAGGATGACTGCTGGACGCCAGCTGATCGACAATAGTGTCGTCTAAATACTTAAACAGGTCGGGTTGACTATGAACGTTGGAAAGAAGTTCACTCTTGCCATTACTAAATTGTTGAGTAAATTAATTTTAAAACAATAATTAGTGTTTGTTTAAAAAAATCTACGGTGTAATTCCTCGTGGAATTGGTATGCTGGCAACACGGTAAAACAGGGACATTCCGCTTCCTATTGCGCATGCCGAAGGATATGCCAGACGCAACAATAATAAAGTATTTTTAACTGTCAATCAGGACTCAGAGAATTTACAAACAAAAAACAATTCATCGAAAAGGGTCACAGTCAAATAGAACCCGTTTGCTCGTTCGTGATACTACAAAGTCTGTGTTTTACTTTCTTGAAGTCAAAACGTTGATACACAAAACCCTAAAACTGTGTTGATTACTAAAAAAGATTTTTAGTATGATCGCCGTGCTTCGCCGCAGTTTTCTTTTACACTACGTTGTCTTTTGTTCCACCCTCATCCACGTTCTCGTAACGACGGTTGCAGCAAAAGGGCCACACCATCCACGCGGTGAATTTAGTAAGAAATCCGGCAAGGAACATTTGGACCAACATTTGAAACCAGAGCATGAGTAAGAACCATACCCATTGAGGACACGGTGCAAAAAGTTTTGTTTCATTCCGCCAACTGTTATTTGTTCACTGCAGACATTTAGAAGATGATTTGAAAAGTCTTCCAATTGGCGACCAAAGTCTCACAGAAATGTCGGAGGATGAGAAAAACTTCTACTACTTTAAGCTGCACGATTCGGACAACAACGATAACTTGGATGGATTGGAAATGCTGCATGCCGCAACGCATCACAATCATCAGCACAGCAATGCCGGGGGGAAACTGCATGGTATCGATCGTACTGTGGAACCAATGCCAGAAAATTCTGCCCTGTCGTTAGAGGAAGAAGAATTCAACCACATCGTGGGTAAGATGGTCGAATTTTTCACGACTAATCGCTATATCATTGCAAACTGACGCGGCTTTTCTATGGTACGTTTGCAGAAGTTATCGATGATTTCATTGAGTTTGCCGATGCCGATAAAAATGGCCTGTTAAACTACCCGGAGTACATAAATGCGATCAATCTGAGCGAGCCAAAAGCGTCATCAACAGACAAGTTGCATTCGGAAGGTGACCCTCCCGAAAATGAATTGCAGCAAGACAAAGCAAACGAAGTTGCCATAGACAATGACAGTGATAGAAACATTCAAAATTAAATAAATTGCATATCCATTGAAATCGGCTCATCTCGCACAATAATGGAGATGGATAAACTTACCATGAAAACCGAAATCCTGCCCGTTCGGCTTCGTGGAGCACGTCCAGCATCATCAGCTCGGCACCGAGGACGGCCGCATCTTGATAGCAACCGCGATGGAACTCCTGCCGAGCGCAGGCCATTTCATACACTAGCGGGAAGTCTTCCCAATGATAAACGATTGCACTTTTTCCACTAACGGTCGCTACGCGGGCTCGCTCGAACATTTCACTAAACGGTCGCGACGGTCTAATGATGTTGGGTACGTGGTACGAATCACGCTGCAAATAGTCACACCGATCGACATCCACATCGCTGCTGACAATATGCGCCAAAAAGTGGCGCTCGGGGATTAGTAGTTCGGAGGCTGTGCCTTGTATCATCGCACAGATTATCTCGGTTTGCTGTTCGGTGATGTATTCCATTCGTCCAAGCACTTGCCGCACAAGTTGTACGGAGGCTTCCTCATGCTGGAAAACAAAATTGAAACATAAATGCAACATTCGCTTATTATCTTGTTTGACAGGATGCATCCTCTCACCCTCCAATGGCCGCCGTAAACTTCGACAAATTTTTCCCACATGTGTGAAAATGGTCCATGGCCCACATCATGCAAAACTGCAGCCAGCTAAAACGATCAAACCGACGATGAATGTATAACTTTCGAAAGATAGGACTAACATAATTCAATACTTGCAAAGTAATTTTAAATTGAACAACCAGCATTAACTTACCATAACACACATCCGCTCGCTTTCGCTTATCGGTTGTTCCAAATGGAGATTTATTGAATCCAACAATTTACCAGCCAGGTAGCAGGCACTGAAATAAGGTGCAAGTAAATCTTTAGCATTCCGCTTAGCCGGAAATATTTTGTAAAACCACTTACCCCAACGAATGCTCGCATCTCGTATGATTTGCTCCATCGAAAATTAAATTAGAAACACCCAATTGTTTCAAACGTTTCAGGCGTAGAAATTCTTCCGTCTCTACTGCGGCCCGAATGTAGGGAGGTAAATAATAGAAACCGTAAACGGAATCCTGAACCACTAATTCGGATTGATCCATTTTAGTTTAATCCACTTCGAGTGCTCGAGTCCAACGACAACGACGAATGACCAAACTTATTCGTTTGTCAAATGATTTTAAGGCGACCCAAGATCGTTGCGTATGAGACCAGCGATAACGTATCTCTTTCGTTCCCGTGCACGATTAGGCCAACTATGGTGCCGAGAAGAGCCTCAACAGTTCCAGATTACGCAGCAGCATGCTGTGCGATACAACTAAGTAACTGTTAAAAGAACGGACTGCTTTGGTGAGTAATTCTCTGGCAGTTGATCCCGCTGTATCGCCATCAAAACTAAATTCGTCGAATCTCCATCGTTACCCCACACGAAGTGTCAGTCGGAAAGTGAATGGTAAACAATCCCCCCACCCCAAGCCAACCATCCCCAACACAACATAAACCCAAAAACCCGTCAAAGCGACCATTTTATTTCCATTGCAGACCCTGCAAATTTTTCGTTTTTCGGTGAAAGTTTGCTGTCGTAACGGGCTATTGCACAACTGGTTGCTAGGAAACTTGTTTAACAAGTTTGGTAACAATAAATCTACCGAAAAATGTTATTTTTGATTTCTTACCGGAGGTAGGAATGTTATGACAAGCAATTGACAGCACTCCGCGACGAAAAGTGGGCTTATTTCACGCACCCCAAGTTGGCGCGCTCGACGATTTTGACGTTTGTCCAGGTATAACTTTTTACAAAAGTTTGCCTCCAGCCGATTTGTTTCCTAAACAAAAGTTTACATGAATATCCTTGTTTCATAATTCCTTAAACGTTTATCATTTGTTAAACTTTGTGTTCGTAAATTGTTAAAAGTGTAGTTAACGTGTTCTGTTACAATGGGACCCGATGAGCGTAGTAAGTACGGGACTCGCCGGTTGTTTACCGCGAAATTGTTAATGTTAGCCATTACAACAATCCCCTCGTTGTAGAACTTGTCAACAAAAAGACGAAATATGCAAACCAGGACAACTACCTCGCATTAGCCGAAACCTGCCAAAGGCTGGGCGAGTTGTACAAGGACCGGGAGGAGTATCAACGTGCATTAAACGAGTACAAACTGGCGGCCAAGGCGTACGAAAAGCTCAATCGATTGATGGACCGCGGTCTGGCGTTTCGAATGATCGGTGAGATGCATCTAATGATGGGTCAGTTCAAGGAAGCGCTTCAAAACGTCCAGGCATATTCACGGGCCGCCCGTAACGAAGCCAACCAGCTAGAAATTCAGCGTGCCAATGTTACCCTGGGTCGCGTCTACCTGCACCGGGCGGAGAGCCTTCTTTTGGACAAGAAAGCGTCGGAAGCCGAAGCGGATCTCATCGAGGCCGAAAAGGCCTTCAATGTAGCACTGTCGATTTGTGACAAATTACAAGGGACAGTGCGGAAGACTGAGTTGATCGAAATGCAAGCCGGAACGTATTTGAATATCGGTGTGACGCTTGACCGGCGGGGCAAAACCGGTCCAGCTCAGGAGCATATGGAACGCGCGATCCGGTTAGCACGTGAGGCCGATTCATTCGAGCTACTACATACTTGCTACAATACGATGGCATTATCCTGTTCCCAGTGGGAGAAGAATAATGACGGTGAGCATCGTGGTAAAACTTTACGCTTGTTAAACCATGGCCTTGAGGTGGCTTCGCGGCTCTCGAATCGTTCCACGAAAATGTGCCAAACATTGCTGTTAAAGGCGGATTTCTGTCTACAAATGGGTGACTTTCAGAGCGCACGCCAAACCCTTAAAAGAGCGTATCATCTGAAAACCCCAGTCAGTAGCGACGCAAAACAAATCGAATGGCAACTCAAGGTACTCGTAGCCATATGCCGTACGGAGGACGAGCTGATTACGCTTGAAGCAACGAACTACGAGCGCCGTAAAACCCTCTACGAACTCATGGGAGACGGAGCCTGCAGGTTGCGTAATTTTGCCAAAGCGATCGACTACTACCGGCGAATGCTGGAGTGTGCCGAAGCGCTCGGTGACGTCAACCGGCAGCTGATTCCGTGCTACGTAAGCCTCTACCAGACGTACACCGACAACCAGCAGTACGATCTTGCCCTCGAGTACCTCTGGAAGGAGTATGAGATCATCGCAAGCGAACCGAAAGAAGCCTACCATACACTGTTGCAGATTGCGAAGCTGTATGAGCGACAGGAAAAATCATTCTTCGACATCGAGGACATTTATCGGAAGGCGCGTGTGGAAGCCAAAAAGCTAAAATCGATCGATCTGGAGCGAGTCACGATACAGCGTGCGGTAAAGATGTTACGAAAGCACTGCATGGATCTGATGGCTGACACTCTCGAGCAGGAAGCAATTGCCGAGGGAATTGATCTAAGTATCGTCGAACCGGACAGTGAGGGTCTTCCGGATATGGATTGCCTATCGGAGGTAGACGAGGACGATAGGGAGGACGAACAGAACACACCGAACGTGGGCGATGATATAAACCTCGATATTGATCTGTCGGATAACTCCGACGTTGAAGGAGAAGCCAATCTAGGTGGAGGCATTGGAAGTGGTAAAAAACTGAACGACAGTATACCAGACGGTTTAAACACCTCTACATCGGCCCAAGGAAGGAGGCGTAAACGTGGCATGACGTTCGCCGTGCGCAGAAACAACAAGGGTGAAACACAGCTCCATCAGGCGGCGATCGCAGGTAATAAGGTCCTTGTCGAGAGGCTTCTCGAACAGGGTCACCCGGTAAATGTGCGCGATCACGCCGGATGGCTACCGCTTCATGAGGCGTGCATCCATGGCCATGCCGATATCGTTACCACACTGCTCGATCGTGGGGCACATATGAACGACAAAGGTGGAACGAGCTGCGATGGCATAACGCCACTTTATGACGCCTGTTCTAATGGCCGGTTGGAAGTGATCGAGGTGTTACTCGATCGTGGCGCCAATGCGACGCAACGGACTGATTTAGGGGATACAACGCTGGCCGTTCTAGACACGTGGTACTCGAAACGTAAGGCTCGGCTTTCACCGGAAGAGATCCGTCATTACGAGCGAGTTCGGGAGCGATTGGTGGCAAAGTTTGATGCAGTCGCAGTACAAGTGTCGCCACCGTCCGCAGAACGTCGCTCCACGAAGAAAGATCTTTCTTCCGGTCGTAAAACAATGGTCAGGCGCAATAGTTACTCAAGCGATTCCGATACGCCAAACGATTCCACAGCACACACTACCGCTAGCTCTTCGTCGAAGGTCAAATCACTACGATCGACTGGTTCTAGTTCTTCCAGCTATGGAAGTAAAGAAACGGTCATGCTTAACCGCCCCCACCGAAATACGGCTTCCAGTAGTGACGACGAAAGATCAGACCCAAAACATGTCGCAGTTAATGGAGCTAGTGACGACGACTTCAACCCGGTTGGCGTTAGCGAATATCGCAGTACGATGTTAGCGCTACGGAAAAACAAGATCACCGATCATCGACCGACATCTCTTTCCCTATCCGGACAGAAAAAACGCTTAGCGCACATGACCATGGATGAGGTCGATGCCGACGATTGGTTGATCGACGATTTGCAGCAATCCGCAAAAAGAAGCCGCGTTGCTCCCACCGTTCTACCCCGTTCGGCATCGAGTAGTTTGGAAAGGAAGAAATCGTCCTCTTCCTTCGGAAAAACTCTCTCCTCATCGGATTTTGCTGGTGTGGAAGCAACCCCTCCTCCTCCATACTCAACTGATTGCGCCTCTGCTTTGCTCGATGCGGACGACGATGATCTGCCCTTTGCAGAAGACGCTGATCCCTACGCTCACGATTGCTGGCAAGAGCAAGAGAGTACTGATAGTGCCTTCAATGTTCTCATGAAAAACTCAGCGAAAAGCTTTCGTCGAATACAAAACCGGCGAGGCTCGTCGGAATCTTCCCGCACACGGCGAAACTCTTTGGGCATTGCTCAGACATCGCTTCTTGATGCGGGCTTCCAGCGGGTAGCAAGCCCATTGTTTGATGAGAAGGAAAATTTGACTCCACCTGAAGATGGGAGACTAAAGACGCCAGTGAAGAAGACGACCCCTACACCCGTGGCACCCTCGCCCCATAAGTCACCTGCCGTTCAGCCTCCCCTGAAGCAAACGTTCCACGTGGTGCTTGATAATGGCAAAACCTTGGATCTTTGCTTCAACGATCAGACACTCTTTAGCACCCGAACGATCGGGTGGTTGCAGAATGAAATCGTCAAGCGGTACATCGTGTAAGTAGATATGAATGATTCACATATGGGATTTTTATACTAGAGTATCGTACTAGAGTAATTGCTCCATCTAGCCAAAAAAAATCTACAATCTGAAGTTTTTCCTTCGGTTGGGCGACTTTTGTATCTGCTATCTTCAAAAATCGTATTAGATATTTTTTAATCGATACAAAAAAGCATTCCGGATTGCGTTAACAACACAGGATGTAAGTTTTACCCAAGGATCGATAAAAATATCGAAATCTCAGTTAATGTTCAATAAATTTAGTTGACTGTAGAAAATGGCAAAGGAACATTAGTACAGACTATTGAAATAGTTCGCTGTTGTTGAATTGTTTTCACTTTAAATCGTGCTGATTTTCAAATGAGTCATTTTTGCCATGGCCATAGCCAAATAGGTGCACTTGCTCTAGTAGTAAATTAAACCAAGCTGCTCTGAATGTGGATGGGATTTTTTAAACAAACAAATTGATTCAGAGTGAATGACGATTTTTTTGCAGCAAAATAAAATGGTTTCCTGGAAAATGTTATTCCGTTTAGTATCAGAAAAAAATTCCCAGGAATTAGTAATCGCAACAATATCAAATTGAGAGAACAATCGGTTGGCCATCGGGCTTTTGTTTCGCGCCGGAGCAAGTGTAAACCATTTTATTCAATCGGTGTATCAAATGTGTCGGAAAAATAAGTTTGCAGGGTTTTTCAAGGGATATGGCAAGATAAAAAAAGTTGATTGTACTTTTAAGCTCCGAAAAACAAGTGTTAAACCTGATTGTGGCACCGTTAAACCTATCAGGGCATCGTTAATCCTCGATGCCAAATCGATAAACTCCAAAAGAGTATTTTTAAATTTCATTATCGAATGGTTCACGTATTTTTCAAACAGTTTACTTTTTTATGAATATGTACACAATTCACAACGACAATCCGATAATGAAGTTTAAGAATCTGATATCCGAAATAATACATTCAGTAACGAAGTTAGCAGATGCCATGATAGATTTCAAGATGCCATTTCCCGGTTTCAAGATCCGGTACTAGAGTTTACAGAGATGATCATCTCGTTTAAGATTACTCTTTCTATAGAAAAATGCTGTAAGGTATCTTATCCATATTTAAAGTGGGGTGGTTTTTTTATTATTTTCAAAAAAATCATGTAATAATTATTACTTTTTTGTTTGTGTTATCCATTTTTACTTGTGGTTTATCCTAGGTATCACGGAAAACGAATACTGTTGAAGATAAAACAATCAAAAGATCTCCATGCGTTTTCTGAAAGTGAATATCTCCACGTGTTAACAGAAAACGGGGTACCTGGGTTGAACGCCCAAATAACTGTATATGGCATGGTCCGCGGCTGTCAGGATGTAGATTTCGCGCAATTTTACGACGAATATTGTGAGGAACACAAAAAAGGTAAGTCGAGAGCAAATGGCCCCTCATGGAGCATGACGATTGCAATCATTCTTTTTTCAGTGAACGACAAGAATCTTCAAACAAGGCTGATAAAACTGGAACGTTCTAGTTCAATTATTTTGGAACCCGACTTTGCCCTCACGGTACCTTCACAACCACTGCCCGCTTCCGATACACTATCGTTCGTTTTTCTGTTGGTATTTTTCCAACAGGATTGGTTGAACCATTTGGATTTGTCAGTAAATGGAATCACCGACAAACACATGGAAACACTTGCCCGATATTTACCATCCTGCAGACAGTTGCGTGTGCTACGCCTTGCGTTGAATCTGCTCACCAGCCGAACTGTAGAGATGCTCTGCTATGGGGTGAAAGATCCGTTGGATGAGGAATCTCTGAGTGGTTCGTTGCCGGTGGATGGATTAAAGGGAAGCGCGCTAGAAGAATTGGATCTTAGCAGTAATCCTCTCGAAGACGATGCTATTGCTCCGCTCTTCGTTTTGTGCAATGAGTTATCGAATTTACGTGTCCTTCGCCTCGGGTCAACCGACATAACGACCATAGACGAGAGTAACGTTGGCAATTTCGATATCTCGCGATTGGAAACGTTCGACGTCTCGCAAAACAAACTTCACGAACATTCGATGCAGTATCTTTTGAACCAGCTATGCGAGGGCCGTTTGCGGGATGCTAACTTCCATTCGCTCGCTGCACTTTGCACCGATTTCAAGCCCAAACTGTGGCAAACCATTTCCAACACCCAACCCGGAAACTTGCGGGCTCTAAATCTTAGCAACTGTCGCCTGACCGATGATGAGATAGACCAAACACTTCTTCCATCCCTCGGAAGGAACTGTGAAAAACTCATCCATCTCGATTTGTCAGTCAATGTTGCCCTCACGAAGCGTACCTTTCTTTCCGTTCTACGACAGTGCAACGGTGCCGTCTTTAGACTTGAACAATTGTACTTCCGACACAATGTCCAACTATGGGTCGACCTGGATACGATCGCACCGGAAGAGCAACTGAAGATGATCGAGTACAATCCGTCCATCCAATACCCTCGAGAACTTCTGGCCATGCTACCGGTTGGTGATTACACGGCGGACCAACACGAAACATTGCTCACCGTGGTTAATAACCTGTGGCGTACCTTATGGTCTGCGAGAACTACGAATTTAACGAAGCACGACGACGGTTTACACATAACGTTGAGTGTCGATAAATAGTTAAATTATATCAATTAAAAACATAGTTTGAATAAAGCATGTAAAGTAATAGTGAATTAAATTCACAAATAGATTTTTTTTGTTGGCAATTCACAAGCATTGTTTTAAATTAAAAACAACAAATAGCTATTTCAATCTGTAAATTTCAGTTTTTTACTGCTTTAAGTTCACTGCTTATTATCTCTAGGTCGTCGTAGCGTTTACAATTTTCCATTAAACTTTGGTGAGAATAATACTACTGTGCCATTAGATTCGTTTTTGGCTACTGAAACCGGATTCACTCCTCCCATATCGTTGCACGAGAAAAATACTTTGCACAATTGTCGTGTCGCTGTACGAACGGTATTTGATTATCACTGCAATTGACTACGGTACTCTAATGCTGGTCCCCGGATTTGAGAGGGCTCAATAGTTCTACTGGCCGGCTGAGAGAGTGGTGTGGCAGATAATTAGGAGTAGACCGAAGAAGCAAGTTGCTCGTAGATGCTGGTCAACTCATTGTACAGCTGTTTCTTGAGAGTCTTCGAGGCGCCCCACGACCGGACGCCGTCAACATCGGACCTACTGCTTGGCCGTGCGCAACGCTCCAGAATACGAAGCAAACGG
This sequence comes from Anopheles sinensis, assembly GCA_000441895.2. NCBI lineage: Eukaryota > Metazoa > Arthropoda > Insecta > Diptera > Culicidae > Anopheles > Anopheles sinensis. Next base: position 465,410 of record KE525297.1, on the reverse strand, counting down.
GTTGGACTTTTCTCCGTCACCAGGATGCCCGGTTCGGTGGCAGTGCCGCGGAATATCTACGGACAAGGTGATGAAGTAACCACAGTTTTACACTAACCAGTAGAGATTACAATGTTCTACTCGCCAATAGGCAAATCCAGCAGTGTACTTGGATCCTAGAATGCTACGGATTTTGTACTTAACCCGTTTGGTGTTCCCAACTGTAAGTTTTGCGATTCACCATAAAGTGCTTTATAGTAGCCTTGCTACATCGTTTGACAATCGAAGTATGCTGCTGGATTTGTTTGCTGGTGAGAAAAACGCTATAAATACTATTGTTCAATTACCTTATCACACACAATTTGCAGATTGTTATTCAACAAACCGGCCGTACACTGATGGACGGTGGTGTTGCAGCGACTACGGCAATCGTGGAAGCTACACTCGGCATCACTAGTGCACCCACGCCCATCCGACAGCATCCGATCGATGGACACTTCGGTGCTTATGTACCGCAGATCGTGATACTTCATACGACTGTCGCTAATACCGAAGCCGGCCAGCAGCACCGAGCACATCTGGAACTTATTCTGGGCCATCTCCTCGAGATAGTCCAGTATGAGCACCGCCACCTTGATGTGGTACCGCCACTTGGACAGATCGATGTGGTTGGTGAAATGGTACCGCCGTTCGTCGAACTCGACCGTCTCCAGCAGCTCGGTAATAAAGAGATCACCGCACGTGCCGACCACCTGCGGAAAGATCTCCTTCTCCTCGTACAACCGGCTCAGCAGGTACTCGTTGTTCTGGATCAACGTCCAGCTGTTGCGCATGCTGGCGTGAAAGAGGACGTGATTGTTCTTGTTCTTCAGCTTGAGCAAACTGTTCAACTTGTCGAACGGCAGCTGTAGATTGTACCGCAGTTCGATGTATCGGCGCACGATCCCTACGTACTCCGTCTCCGTCGGATAGTGTTCCTCGTGCCGGTGGCTATCGATCCAGGACAGTTTTTCGTAACTATCATCCGGTACCGCCTGCTGCAGGAAGGGAGAAAATGGCGCTTGTGTTCACCACTTCTGACGACGACGTTAAATGTTCGGTAAGTACGCTTACCTTTACGACGACAAACTGTTGAGCTTTACGGGCCAAAAAGCGGTTCGGATTGAAGGGATTCATCGAGGTCTGCTTCGTCGAAGGGCAGTGAAACTCCGAAATGGTATCGCCGGCACACAGTTCCGGACACATGTAGCCGGTGATTTCGTTGCTATAATACTGATTGCACTGGGGATGTAAAAAAAAACAGGTGTAAGAAGTTTGCTTCCCCTTTTTCGCTGTATGCTTACAATTTTTGAAATTTTCCACTCGACCAGTACGTCGAAGCAAAAGTGCAGCCTGGTCACGGCAAAGCCGATCACAGCGAGCACCAGGAGCAGCAACACGGTAGCGGAAGCAATGGCACAGTAGGAGCGGCGTCTCGGTGAAAAGCGAAACCTTCGGGTTAAACTTTTAAACCGACCCTGCATGGCCACCAGGCGGCTGCTGTTGCTGATTGTCATTCTCGGCAGGTTCTGCCACACTACTGCCAAGTGTAAAACAGATGTAAAAGAACTATTAATTGATTCGCAAGTGGAGCCAATCAAAAATCGATCTCGATGACACGATATGCTTAATTATGCTTTGTTTACTACTCGCATAGCATTCCTTACCACGAGCCACAATGGTAGAATGCTAGCTCCTATGGCCAACCTCCTCGCTGGAGGATGTGGACACGTAAAATTTACTACTATTTAGACAAACTACTCACAACACTACAAACACAATGGCCGGTTCGATGGCTCCGCCGCTGGTGACGCCCGTCGCTGTTACATAAAAACAAATGTCCGCCCAAAATGTCACCGTCCCCTAGCCCAAGGACACCGAACTGCGTGCGTGCGCCATCGCGGTTCTAGGTTTGTTTTGATGTGTGACGTCATATCGCAAGGAGCTCGGCAGGAGTCTGGGTCACAGTGCGCATGTTTCCTTGCCATTTTATCTTCGCATCCAATGGACCGATTCTTCAATCCCTAACCCCGGGGTTCCCTCTGTGCCTTCCGCTACCGGAGGCAGGCGTTAAAACGAAGGAAGGATTCATTCAACTCTTGAAAACACGTGGACCGGGTTTGCACTTTCTGTGCGCGAGCGAGTGTTGTCCCGCGTTCTGATGAAAACAGCAACGTGAACGCCATGCTCTCGGGGAGTTTTTTTTTTTACTTTTAAGGTTAAATATATTAAAATATACTTTATTTTAACTATAGTACAGTACCAATTCCTTGTGGTGTTTATAGCATTCTGCTTATTTTGCCTATCCTGTTCTAAACCCCGTTGCCAATAAGTCATTTTTGTTATAGTTTCTTATTATTTGTCTTTTTAGACTTATATCAAAATGCAAACTTATCCACGTCGGTGTCGGTTTTCTATTTTTTTAAAATAACAAACAATAACTTTTTTGCTTATTTTCAATGATATTTCTATTTCCTACCCAATTGCTACAATTTTATTAGAATGTTTTTAGACTTCTCATTTGATGAGTGAAATAACAGTTAACAAAAAATACAAATATATACATGCCACAGTTTAAGCATTTACCGGAATCGAGTGTTTTTTAATATAACAGATTGCAAATTGGTATACAAAATTAGCGGTAAAGGTTTTCGCAAAGTAAGCTCTAAATTATGGAATCCAAATTGGTTTGAAACTTTTTCTTTAAATCTTTTCACAGCATGTTAATTATCCTATAAGATGTTAACATGCGGGACATTCATTTTTGACTCTCGAAAGTCTATTAACAAACGTTATGATCTTCAATAATAATGCCATTACGTGTTTAATTATTTTCGATCCTCTGGAATGATGCAACATTAAGAGAACTATTATCTAAATGATGCAACATGATAAGGACTTAAGAATGATTGCACCATGCTGATGCAATTTCCTCCACAATGCACTTTTATTGCACCTAGAGTCATAGAATATTTTTTTGGCGGCACTGGATGCGTTAAAGTGCAGCTAACCTCATGTTGGTTCTTAACGAGGTCATTGGACTGCATTATCGATTTTCGTTCGTTGACCTAGTTCCAAGATCCTGATTTGATTTTTTAGTTGCACATCCCAGCGATATTTTGTTTGATTTTCGGGTGTGTTTTAGATACAAACGTTATATGTATCGTTTATTTATATTTATGTTGTCGAATATGTGTAATACTTTTTTATTAATTTCGACAATTTTTACGACTTCGATTGCATTGAATAGAGTAGGACCTGTTGCAAGTCACTGTAGGGTCTTTACATTTCTTTGTGGATTCGGAATAATGTCTCAGCCAAGCAAACGCTGTAGTTCGCCGTGTTGATTAAATGCATCATTGTTGTTAGGCTATTTTTTTTTACGAAAATATATGCTCCAAGGGATACCTACAGTGTGCAGCTTTGAATTGAATGGTTGAACAATGAAGTTAGTATGGCAAGGGCAAGAGAAACAATGAGCATCCCTTTGCGATTGAATGAGCATGATTGAGAGAACCAAAAATCATGGCCAATTCTCGGAGAAGGAACGAGAGTGAAAGTTTTGTGTGAACTGTGAATGGGTGGGAATTGATGCGCGCGGAGAGATGCTAATGTTTACGTTTTGTCGTAGGAAAAGAGTACCTCCTCGAAGGGAATATTCTACCAGTGTAGAAGTAAAAGGGGATATTAAACCTTTTTAGCTTACTGGCGACGAAACAGCTAGAAATGCATGAGGAACATTAATTTGAATAACTATGCCGATAATAATGATATTTTATTTAAAAGTACATACCCATAACACCCTTACGACCAGATGGACCACCACAGACTTCAAAGACTTCAAAAAGAGCCGGCTTATATGTGTGTCAGCCTTCCATCAATGCAAGAAATAGCAGCACATAACGCATGCGTTTCGACTTTCTCTTGTGCTCTTTGCTCACTTTTCTGGTTTTCTTGAGAGTGCGAGTAGGAGAAGGCGGTGCAATATACACTGCCAACGGGAAACATAATCATTTTTCTTCAACATTAATATCAATATTTGATTCTTTATTTTATTGTTTGATAATTATACACAAGGTCTTTGATATCGATAGTTACGGAATTTGTTAAACCTCAACACGACAAAATAGTTTTTAAAAATCGAACTATTTTATATAAACTTAGGGGCAGTATTGTGCGAAATTATCAATCTATCGTGCAAATGAATCTATCCTTTATAACATAGTTTCGAACAACAGTCATTATTTTCACAGTCCCAAAAATCAAAAATCATCAAAAAAACATAATGATGAAAATGAAGAAAATGGATGAAAAAAATTCGAGAAAAGGTGTTTATTTTTTATTAAAATTCGCCTTAAATAAAAACAACTGGTTCAATCCTTTTGCAAGAAGTAATGAGTGTTAAAGGGAAAGTCGGTGGTGTTGCGTTTAAAGGGAAGGTCGGAAAATTACTCGTAATGATTGCAAAGGTTAAACACACTGTTAATGGATTAATTGAGTTAACGATTAGATTATGTATAAATTGCTAGTTTCTATACACGAAAAAGAAGAAAGACATAGTGCACCGAGGTATTATATAACCCCATGTTCCCCTTTGCCTCTCCAAGGGAAAGAGATAACGAAAACGATGTGGAGATACCGCGAAATCGTTGATAGCAGAGAATCGCTGAGAGCTTCGCGATCAGCTGCTGAGCATGGGGGAGTATGGCAAAACAGCGCGCAACCGCTACCAGCCACCCGAACCGAATGCCCATATTCTGTTATGCTCCCTGTGATGCCAAGCTCCTGCTCGCGGTTCCGACGCGGGGTGGTAGTAGTTGAGCGCGCGACCTTGCAACGTCCTTCTCTTGACACTTTGGTTTGGCTAAACGACGGGACCGCTACAGACCGTTTCGGTGCGAAGGAGTCTTTGCCAAAACGACGTCCGGTGCGGAACAACTATCGGGCTCCTCCGTGTTTCGGTTGCCACGCTGCTAGGAACCACCGCTGTACCCACCGCCTTCCAGATTTCTCATGTGGAACTCTGGAGCCGCTGTGAAGGGGCGTTAAACCTCGGATCCTCCACTGGCGAGCAATAGACGGCCGATGAAGTAGCACCCTTCAGCACGGGGTAGGCATTTGTTCCGAGATCCAATCCGACGGGGAGCCGAGGAAAAACCTGGTAGTGATTGGAACCTGCCCGGAATCGAATTGGCCATCCGAGGCCAGTTCGATGCTGCGTTTACGATCGGTGTGAACGATTCCACACTTCTGATCCGTTATCCACTAGAGCAGTAGCATTTTTCTTCGGTTTTGGCAACGCCGGTAAGCTATAATCGTACCTAGTAGTAGAGAGTGTAATGTGTCCTTAGGAGATGATTTAACTTCTCCCCACTAAAAGTTTTCCGTTATATTCGGTAGAAGGTGTGGTGATAAGTGTGGTGAACGCAATTACATTTATTGTGAATTTAGTGTTACATGAACCTGTTTCAGAACATCACCATCGCGCACGTGGGTGCTACCTTTGGGACTTTTAGCATGGCCCAAACCAAATTGGTTGAGAAGAGACAAAGGATAGATGTAATCAAAGTCGTCCTTTTCGTCCTATAAAGAAGAATTCCATCGAAGAATAGAACCCTCTAGACGAACGGCGACTTTCCATTCCTTCGAGAAAGATACAAGGCCCAGAACATCCCCGAAGGAACATACCATCTGCCGAACATACGTTGCTGCACCCTCCTCCTTCCATCCTCTTTAACGTCGTCCTGACCTGACTGGTTGTTAATCTTATCCAATCGTTTTCTTTTCCCCTTTCACATCTCTTCGCTCCTATGTCGTCTAGGAAACGACCCAGCACGCAGAGATCTTCAGGTTCGCCTATCGATGCCTGCTTCACACCGCTAGCTGACATCATTAGAGCATCATCCGTCGTACATCAATCGCTTGTACCTTTGGGTAGGGTAGCGTGTCCAGCTATCCTTTCCCAAACGGTACCCAAACTTCCAGCCGCAGAGCGACCGTCTCTCGTCCGGTCTCTATCGGAGAGGCAGAGTACGAGAGCAGCTTCCTGCAACAGATTTCCAGCGTTGGCATCCAATGCTGGAAATTCAGCATGATCAATAAATTCAAATGTGAATCAAGTGATACAACAGCTGACCATCACTAAAAAGTGAAGATCACTTGATCAAGCAAAGTAACATAAAGGGAAGCGTCCTGCTATCCTTTTGCGATACAAGTTTTAGGTGCTGGTGAATCGGGTTTGCTCCTGAAGATCAAGCGTGTATTTGTGAGTGTGTGAGCGGATTCGGAAAGTGTACAGCAGCGGTGGTTAACTCGTTAATTGGAAGCGGAAGAATTCGAAAAATAAATACTTGTGTATTTATAAGTGTGTGCATAAGTGCTGAATTGAGGGTTTAAAGTTCTAGTCTGCAAACGTCAACGGAAGCGAAAAGTGAGGTTTTCCCGTAAAGGATTTCTGTTTTTGTTTTGTTCCCACCCCAGTGGAAACCCTTCGAAAGTGCAACAAGGGAACATCAGTTTGAGGTTGATTTCAAGTCCAAGTTCAAATTTCCATCGCTCTCATTTCCACCGGAAAAGCTTCCTCATCCGCTTTGATTGCCCTGGTGGTGTTGGTGCTGGTGCTTGTTTCAATGTTCTTCTGCATAATACAATAGTCTCACAGTGCTATTATTCATCTCCCGTGTGTCGGTGGATTGTGGTGACGTCGTATATCGTTCTACGTGGGTGCACGTGGTCTTACGCCCGTAAACAAACCGTAACCCCCATCGGGTAGTGCAAAGGAATTTGGTGCTCGCTGATCCCTACACGCGATCACCCCAAGCAAACGCCGTAGTGGCTAAAGGATCCTCAGACCAGCAGCAACAGGATTGTAGTTTGCAGCACTGCACACCAACGAAGGCAACGACCACAACGACAACAACGACGACGACGACGACGACATTTTGGCGACACTGTTCCAACACCAGCGACCCAAGTCCCCCGGACAGTTTCAGTTCGTCCGGATTTCTACGGCCAAACTCTTCGACCCTCACCTTACGGGGTTTTGCAGTCGAGCAGCTGATCCGGCATCTGTTCGGCGCCGATCAGCCCACCATCATCGTCACGGTGACAGCGATTGTTATTGGACTTCTCATAGAGCTACGGTAAGCAGATGTGGATCATAGTTGTTCGGATATCCTAGAACTGCATTGGCTTTCATCTTTTTCTCCTTTCAAAGATCAAAAAATGATGCACCTTCAGCAAATCGAATCAGAATGACCTCTATTTGAACTCCGCAAGCCAACTTAGGCTGTCCCAACATTCCCCTATGTCATTGCGTTCCCTCATAGTCAAGTGGGGCGTAAGCTTGGTCACATAAATTGATTAACGATCATTCCCACTTCCTCTCCCTGGCGGGACAAACTCTTACTGCAATGGTGGTCGATACCTGACGTCACATCGGCTCATCAAGAAGTTGCTTGTGTGACGTTCCATTTGCTATCGGTTTCCTATAACTCATTACGAGAAATATACTATTCAAGTTAAAACCTAAGTATTTTTTCGCAAAATATATACAGTGACCGGCAGGGAAAAGTGGACACCTCGAATTTTTTTGGATTTTCGCTCAATATTTTTTTGTTAATCGAAGTAAATACACTGAAAATATTTTTCGTATCTTCTTTTACATATTCTTTATGAGATTCATTAATAAATTTGCGAAAAACTCGCTTTTCAATTCTGTGAAAAAAATTATGAAAACATGTATTTAAAAAACAGTGACATGAGAAAGTGGACACTTCAGGCGTTCATTAGTATACCTAAAAAAATTTAAAAAAATACATCTTAATGTTAAATGTGTCCTCCTTTGGCTTGAAGAATCTGTTGGAGGCGCTTAGGCATGCTCTTTACTAGATTTTGTAGATATTGGGGATCCAACTCTTCCCAAGCATGTACTTGAATTTCAAAATAGTCGTTTTTATTCGATACATCCGTTTAGTTCACCCTGGCATCGATAATTGCCTTCAACTTCTCGATAGGGTTTAGATTAAGGCTCCGAGGAAGCCATTCCAACAGTCTTAGGCGACAAGAATGGAAGAAAGACTTGGTCTTCTTGACAGTTTGTTTTGGGTCGTTGTCCTGTTGAAAAAGAACTTTTCCTTCAGGCTCGTCTGGATGAGTGAAACCTTCAGATTTTTCTTCAAGATGTTAATTCAACAATAAATAGTCGTTATATCATCTATTTTAAGAAAGCATCGCTATCCATTCCACGAGAAACACCCATAGACCGCCACATTTTGTTCCCAATGCTTCTCTGGGCCATACGTTCAACGATCCTGATGCTCTTAACCTGAAGCGCCACACACAATTATGTGGTTTTTATTCATGTTTTGATTCAACTGATACAAGAATAAATTTATAATACTAAAGGGGTTCAACAGCATGTTCCTAAGCAAAATTCATTCGCTCAGCTGAGTTTGGCTCAAAGATGTTACAGCGCCTTCTATCGAATCTGGTCTCCAACCCGTGTGCTACGAGACGGCGACAAAAAGTTCGTTCGAAAAGTGATAGCTGAAGTGTTTTTAAGGCATCATTGACGGTTACTTTTGCGTTCTTTTTATATGTGATCGATTTGGGTGTCAATACATGCAACGGTTTTGAGTATTCTATCTCCGCAAGGGCAGTTCTCCGCTGAAACCTTACGATTTAAATTTGATGACAATGTCTCCACACGCTTTGCGTTGCTATTTTGCGTAAGNTATTTGGGTATAGTTTAAGCT
>KE525297.1:440891-454494 GCA_000441895.2 Anopheles sinensis | reverse complement strand
GGCACACGGGTCTCCTGTTTAAAAATAAACACAATCCAAATCAATTTTGCTTTGTATCCCTTTCACCAACGAAAAACGATCGCGATCGTCGCGAAGGTTTCACTCTATTCAATTCAATGGTTTTGTGTCTACATTTTATCCAAGGATCTACAGTCGTATGCACACCTACAGCAAACGTGGCCCTCGGATTGGTAGTTTTGCGCGGTTGCACCGAGTGCACTCCCATTTATTGCATCTTGTTTGCATCTGCCGCTGCTGCAGGTGTCCGCTACGTCATTACTTTTTTAGGAGGAGCATGAGAGTAAAAATGGTCATTGTCTCCCGTGCACAGGTAACGGGGAATCGTTTCGGTGCCAATCCTCCAAGGTTGCACAGGTAGCTCGGAGGGGTCACATAACGATCGAACCGTAACTTATAGAATGCAACGAACGATCAGGTGATGATTGACGATCGCAGGCGCGTTGGCAGGCCAATGGCCGAGCTTTTTCGCTTCTCAGCGGCAAATCAGGGTCAGAAGCGAACAAACTTACCAGCTGTGTATTGGTCAAACCCCGAGAGGGAGCGCAGGATTTGTCGCGCACACATTAGTCGATATTTTCGAACGATCACCCCACGGAGACACGTTTAATTAAATCGACCGCAACGAGGCAGCTGACAGGCGGGCGCGAGAAATGTCGCCTTCGGCTCGGAAAACATGGCGCCATGATGGAGATCTAATGGCTGAGCGCGAAAGTGGTGAACACTACTGTCCTTTGCAATCGATATCTAGTCGGTCATATTTATGTATTCATTAACAGTGTAGATCTTTTTTTCCTAATAGATTTACAAATTATTCTTAAAGTGCACATCCCAACACCCTTAAAGAAGTGTAGAGGCATGATCAATAATAAAACTTCTATATCGTTAGTCAACATGGCGATCGGTTTGTTTCGTGTTAACTCTGCCATATTAGTTTACACTATAGCTGTTTAACGATTCGGTTTTGAAGATGCTGAGATACTTTATTGGTACTTTTTCATCGTGGATTATAGCGTGTTGCATGCCCCTTTGAATGTTTATATTTCAATCAACTAATTGCATTGGGAAATCGCTTTACTTTCCCACCATAAGGTGCGCTGCAAGTTACGACGTTAATGCTTAACTAAATCATACTTCCATCGCCTTCACTTACGTCCCAGTGGCCAAGAGAGAAAGGTGAAAAGGGGAGTAATAAACGCAGTGTAATATATCTTTCGACACCATCAACAGCCCCAGTTTGGCCAACCGGCAACCAAACAGAACACCGTTCTCGGCAGAAAGTCATTTGAAGGTGAACATCGTTCCACAATATTTTCCGACGCTTCCCGTACCGGCTGCTGTCCAATTTTACGATGGCAAGAGACGTTGCTCGACTCCAAACACCCCTGCCCATCCGACTTTTTTTCGTCGCGTCGAGTAAACCGCCTTTTTCACCAATCTTCACCACTTTGAGCTGCAATTCAAACTGAATCGGGAACAAACGACGAGTATTTAGAAGTCAAGTGAATAATCCCATACCTAAAACCGTCTCGAAAATGAGTCGCTCCCGAAAACGTTCTATTCTCTCCTTTGGCCACTGCAACCATGCTGCTCTCCATACGATTCACTCCCATAAAAAAAAGCGTTTTGGCCCCAACGACATTCGAGTTGCAGTTTCGATGTGCACGAGGTGTTATTTCGTTCTAGCGACGCCGTTAAGATGTGCCAAGCGAGACACAGAACCGTGTTTCGTGTGCCCTTGACCGTCGCTGTCAAATCACATTTGTGGATCGACCAATTTGCTCCAAATTGCCAACCCCCCTGTTCGCTCAGACAGGGGTTTTCGATTGAACGAACGGTCCATAGATTGGCCACCAGGCGTCTCCATTAGGGTTTCCTTCGATGGGATGCTTCTTCTTGTTGTGCTCATTATGTGTTTGCGTTTTGTTTTACGAATATTTTTAAATTTTCGGTACTGCTAAAATAATCTAGAAATCATGCCTAAAATTGTTGTTCAAAGAGCATTTATTAAAATATTGGGTATTATTCCCGAAAAATCTTTTTTTTTTAAATAAACCACAAGCAAAAATAACATTGCGCAACAGGTTGCAGGCGACTCGGCTAAACTAGGTAAAACTCGTTTGACTCGATGTAAAACTTCCACTTGAAGTGTCTAGACACAACATCGGAACGACCTAATTGAGACGAATTCAAGTAAAACCTCAACAGATCAATACCGCCTGAGGTTAAGATTGTTCGATCAAATAAATCAACCATTACGAAACGTTTAATAATCTGATAATTGGGTACATTTATCACTTCAATTTTCTCTCAGGTTGAAACATAAATTATTGGCTATAATGGCGCACTCCGAATGGCCCGCCCAGTGTATTTGTGTGGTTCAAAATCATGCCATCCGCTAACGGATCCTGTTATAGGTGTGTACATACATTTCGAGTCGCACTCAAAGACGGCGTGGGCATTGCATTCCCTGTTGGTGCATCTACGCTTTATGCCGTTATCGGTTGAAGCCCCGTTCAGATGGTAAATACCGACGCCCAGCTAATCTCATCAAAACCCATGGAGGGAAAACGGGAAGTCTAGCGAGCCGGTGTAGGTGGCCACCAAGGCTTCATTAGCATAACCAACACGGTGCCGCTGATAACGACGGCCACTGTTTACCGTAGCGCCGCACGCCTGATAGGCCGTTGGGACACGGAGATTACTCCGGGCTCCGATCAGTCGGAACGGAACGTGGCACGTTGTTGTGGTTGTGGTAAGTGTATAGGAAGCAAACGAACAAGCGCTAGAGCGCCAGCCAAAGCGCACTGTTAATTGATCGTCTCGATTGTGGCGTCTTTACCAGCCGAGTTTTGCCAATGCCATTAATTCCTATCTATTTACTGCTGCTAGTCACCTCTGGGGAACCCTTCAATGGTTCGCTCGCAACCAGCCATTCGACGAGAGTGATGCATGCAGTAAGCATGTGATGATCGCTGGCAAAAAATAGGGCCAAAGAACATGTTAAAATTACTTTTGCTACAAGGAACCAATACCACGAGGATGAAATGTAACATTGTACTGCATTGAAACGTTCGGTACGCAAGAGCTGCCTCGGTGGTGATAACAAATATTACGGGTCATCTTATTCATTTATTCTTGTAAAGATACTCTATAGAAATCAGTATCCCGATGAAAAGGACAAATAAATCGATTGAATTGTAATTTGCGTTGAAAAAAAGGTTTACCCAACAATATAAATGAAGGGAACATCAATAATTTAAGTCGTATGAAGCAAAGTTAAGATAGATTCCATGCCTTCTGAACTCGGGGTTCCAAAAGCCTTTAGTATTGTGGGACTGAAGTTACTGTAATAACATTACCAAAAACTAACTTTTTAATTCATTCGTATTCGATGCGTAATATGTCCTTGTTTTTTTTTTGTTACAAGTATGTTGATATCTTTGTAGATGACGTCGCCAAATCATTGCCTTTCATCACTAAAAATTTGACATTTTTACATTTTTTATTTAGAGAGGAAAGAAAATTCAAACCGAGCATTTTCACATTTTGATAAACATTTTGATAAAGTAAAATAACCGTGTGTGCTTTTCTAATGGACCAGCCTTTATAAAATTTTAAAAATTACCTATACATTTAAAATTGGGATCTAAATAAATCGTAACAAAAGTTTAAATTAAAGCTGTGTTGATGTCCTTTTCCAGCATTGGACATGAACTCCTCTATTAACAAGACTATGGTAATTCAATGATGATTTACTCAACCATTTTGAAGTTTTTTTCTGAGCCGATGCAAGGATGCCGTGGTCTCCTTACATGTTTTACACATTTTCTAAATAAATAAACTATAATATTACTGGCTTGCCCCGTGCTCGCTGCTAGATCACTTATATTGTCTCGATTTTTTGGCCGTAGGAACGTATAGCACTCGTCACATCGCGTTAGATAAATGAGTTTCACGATTTTAAATGGGTTCGGTGTGAAAATGCGTGTAGCATAGTACATCATTTGTGTCGTTAGTCTAACACTGCAGCTAGTTATAATTAAATAGATTCTCAAACTGACGCCATCTGCGTCTGTTTGCATTCAAGCCTGACAACTCTAGTGGTGGAGGTTTATTAGTTACAGTACCAACGGCAGATGGTTGAGGAATCGGTTCATCACCTATACCGAAACATTCAATTCAACAGTGGCTACAAACGTGTACTCGCTCGAACGCGTGTGACATTGACATTAGTCTGTTTTTAGGATGTATGAAAGTCGTCACCCGGTGGATCCCCCCACATCGCCACCAACCGCATCCTGCGCTGGTACCCATGCTCTTGAATCAATGACACGGGTCGCAAAAGTTTCTCTTCAATCTGATCCGCACACTGTACCCCTGCCCCCTGCCCGTTTTTCAAGCCCTTACACCCCCGCCGCGTGGCGTCACGAAATCCTTCTTCTCCGTGCCCAATTTCTTACCCTCTGCCACCGTAATTTTGTTGCGTGTCGAACTCGACGGCAGCCGAAGGGTTTGTGGTGCGAGCTAAGAATAGGATTGGGCGGTGCGGTCTCAACCGGATTTTCTAAATTCTATCCCTTACCCATCATCGCTACCATGTTTCCTTAACCTTCATCGGTGGAAACATTCCTTGTCAGCTGACATCCTGTATGTGTGTATGTGTGTTTGTATTCGTGTGTGTTGTTGGGGGTCCTTTACGCAACACTATCCAATACCGTCGGCTGGCTGTCGGTTGTTATCCAAGTTTAATTTCGTTCTATATCCTATCTCTTCCAGATTACATGAAGCCTGGTCACTCTACGTCTGGTGGTGGGTCATTTTGATCAGGTTATTATTTTTATTCCTTTCACTTGTTCAATTGCTTTGTTTTAACTTTTGTTTTCTTATGTTGTTGTTTTCTTTTGCTTTGTTTGGTTTCCATCTTCTGTCCGCTGTTTGTAGTTCGTCTTGAGTAATTTAGTGTTCGTTGACCTTTCCGTACAATTTCTTTTCGATTTGTTTTTTCTCGCCCTTTGTTTTAGTTTTCCTTACGCTTTTCCTACATTTTTTATTGGCGTGTGTTTAACACGCGCATCGCGCCACAACCGCACGGGTGGTCATTTTCAAACAATGACATTTTCATTCTCTTCCCGCACGCTAATAAAATGCCCCAAGCAACCACCCTCTATATGGCATGGGGAATGGGAGCAGATGAAGCTTAAGATCGCTTCGAATCACACCTCCGCTTGGACGATCGCATCGAGACAGGGATCGAGTCCACAGGGAAAACGAAATTGAAAGTTATCTTTTCCTTTGCTCATTTTGTGCTTGTCTAAAAACGGCTTGAATAATGCAAAAAAATACACACAAACACACGATCATCTTGCTTGCACGATGGCGCACGCAAAGAAGACGCAATCGGTCCGATACGTGCGTTGGTCATGGGGATGCGAAAGACTTATTTATAGAAAACCAGTAGCCAGGCAAAGAATCGGATGATGATGATTTTCAAGTTCGTCTTTGAATAAGCCTCTAATCGAAAAAATATATAATTCAAGTAGCACTCATGCGATAGGATCCCGGCGTGCGCGATCATAAAACAACCGGTAAGAGGTTTCGAGCGCAAGGGAGGTTAAAGTTAACTGCACGAAGGAGCTCTTATGAAGTTTCTTGGTTAAAAGTTAACAATCCTGCCAAATTTGCCGACCAGTTACTGGGCGGATGAGGTGTTCAAAACATATCCTCAGCTGGACCCACATAAACAACGTGAAAGTTTCATTCAGAGTGCAGCAACCTTACAGCGTTCGGCCGAAGCGCCACTCAAGAACAACGCCGTGTGGTCAGAGAACGAAAAACATCCCTACCCTGTTGCACATTCCCTGCACTTACTGCAAGAACATCAAGAAAATCATGCGTCAACAAAATCGCACAACGTTCGCAATCGGTGCGCAGCCATTTGTGCCATAAATAAATTTAATTGAAAATGTTTTCAGCACAACGAAAAAAAAGTGCCCACCGTTCTGATGCTGTCCGATAGTGCTCGGGAAGATACATTTATTTTCAAAAGCAACTCCCACTAGAGTGAACGAGAAAGTGATGGCGAAGGGAGGAAGTTTTGGCAACCGGTATTTTGCCAAATTTACATTTCCCCAATTTTTAATCCTCTTCCTATGACGTGACCGTAGAAAATTGACGATTTGCGGATTATTGCGCGGCGCCGTCCCGAAAGGAAAACATGTGACCCATGCCGTCAAAAGCACCGATTCACGGGCAAGAGTCTTCCGTTCATTTGTATTTTGCATTCGAACATTTCTTTACCAGCTGCGAGCCGAGTGGTTAATGGACCGATGTGGATAGATAAGCAAATTATCTCCCATCGCCGAACTCTGCGCCAGACTTAGGGAAAGTGTGTAATGGAAATCAATTAGTTTTGGAATGCGCTTAAGAAAAACCGCCACACATGGTTTACGGGTGGCTTCATCCTTCAGCTTTATCATGTTATTCATAAATCATTCTATCTACCTTATCTTGAAAAGCTGTCGCTCTAAGAACTGCATTAATAATTGTGCATTTTTGGACAGTAGGCAGATAACTCAATGTATTCCTTAGATTCGGCTTTTGTACACCGTATGAGCATAGCCTAGCTTTTACAATAAAAATACATTATTCAAAAATCTATTCACAACAGCAAGCTTAAGAATTATATACTTAGTCTAGTAGAAATATCGAAGGGTCTACGGATTGGCAAATGTATGGTTTTAAGAGGCTATAAGCAGTACTTAAAACATTTCTATTTCATTCATGTGCAATCCACTCACTAAATCCTACCGATAATTCAGCGTCCGAAAGGTTTTTCATTCATACTGGATTTATTTTGTGTTAAAAACATCGAATCCCTGAAATTCAATTGCGACTTAGGCTTATGTCAGTGCTCCGATAATATATCGTAGATATTATCGAATTTTGTTATGCCAAACTTGATTTTATAAACCTGCAATTAAGGCTTTTATCTAGAAAATCTACCATTTTTTTAATTTTCTTCGAATTAAAAAAACTACAGAAACAAATGGGAATCGGACGTACAACAAAATCGCATTCGCCAAAGCCCAGAAATTCAGGTGTTAATCTAAAAAGATAGCGATATACATATACTATTCGATTTGAGGCACAGTTTTTGCTAAAATATTCCTTTAAAAAATATACTATGTCTCCCCTTGAGCATTTCATTAGATGCGATGAAAAATTTTATAAACATATTTTATAGGAGTATCTTGTAATTGTTAAGTAAAATCGGACATAACAGATTATTTGCTCCTTTGGACATCTATCATGGAATATTAATCATTGCTTAATTCAAACATAATAACCATGTAACGTTTAAAAGCGTAACAATTAATGTATTCATTTCTTGACACCTTCGCAAGTCAACTGATCGGTTACGGTTTTCCCATTTCTTTACCGCTCCAGAAACTGCCTTGCTTCCATGACAACCCCGGGCGATCCGTCAGCAACTGGACCTGACAGACCGTGCGGGATTACCGCACTGCTGCCGATCGGCATGTCGTGCCGGGGCCGTGCCGAGGCCTTCGCTCGGAGTTTGCAGTCGCGCCTACGAAATCTTGGCTCACAGGTAAGACTGCATGTGCCCGTAGATGGCCTGGCTGGCCACTCCCCAGTTTGTGTCTTTACTTGACCCCATACTGATCCTTACCAATCCTGCCAATGATACGGACAGGTTTTAAACATGGAGGTATAAAACATTCAAATGAACCTTCAAACAAATCGACGATCATCTTCGATCGTGGATTATACTAATCATTCGTTGGATCATTAGTTTTAGTATGTTTAACTTTTATTGATTTTAATTGATTTATTTATTCATTTTTTTCCATTTGTTCCAGGGTAGCGCCGGTGACGATGAAGAAGATGATGGACTTACGGCGACGGAACAGCAGCAGCAACATTCGGAAAACACCTGGCTTGCGGCGAACGCGGACGAGCAGACGGTGGTAACGAGCCTGCAGCCGCTACGCATGGTCGCAAACGAGGCGGACTCATTTTTCGACTTCGGCCTGGAAGTGGAAAGTCCCAGCTCCCCGGTGGAGGAATGCGAGTACACGCGGCTCATCGAAACGGCCACGGCAACACCGACGGGCGTTCCGACCACGTCCACGGCGGAACCGGTTGATCCAGCCACACAAGCACCCGAATCGGGCTACGTCTGTTCATCTCCCTGCTCCACACCCCAGGGTTCGGCGGCCAGCAGTAACAGCAGCTCGACCGATTGTCAATTCTACGATCCCGACAGCTCCGATCCGGAACAGCGTTCGGTCAGTGGAGGGGAATATTACGACTGCACGATAGTACCTCCCGGACCGGCGGCCTTTCCACCGATTCCCTACCTTCGATCGGTGGACACGGATCGACGCTACGACTCACCCTCAGTGACCGCGGACAGGGAACGTATTGAACCGGCAATAGCAGCTACCTCATCGAACAATCCGTTCAGCACAGCTGTCACTAGTCACAGCACGGCCAACGGACACATACCGGGTTACACGGCGGCGAGCGCGCTGGTGACGGATAGTGACAGCTGCTCGGAATCCCTGCCGCCATCTCAGTCGACGGAATCGAACCACTCCACCTTCACGGGCATGAGCTCGAACTCGAACAGCACGCTGCAGGACGTCACGATGGAACCGCTGGAGGAGGAAGAACAGCAGACTGTCGTCGGTGCAACGGCGATGGACGTTCCGGACGGTGCACCGTACCATACGACCCAGCGAATCGGAAATGGGCACGCCATTATGCCCATCATCAATGCCGACACGGAAATTGAACTGATTATCCATTCGGATGGATTGAAGTACGACGAGGATGACGGTGAACCACACGGTGGCGATACGCGTCCACCGTGTGCGGTCATTCAGATTGAGGAGGTAGAGAAGATCCTTAAGGATTGCACCATGACGCAGATGACGGAGTGTGTAAACGATCACGGAAGAGCGGATGCCCACGAGGTCGATGAGGACGGTAGGAAGAACGATCGCAAGTCGGCGATGTCCTCGGGCGACGAGGACGAAGAGGAAAGCAAACCACAGCGCATACGGCGGTGTTCCTCGCTGAAGACCGGCAAAACGCCACCGGGTACGCCGGGTCGCAAGAAGATCGTACGCTTCGCCGATGTGCTCGGGCTCGATCTGACCGACGTGCGGACATTTATGGATGAAGTGCCGAAGGTACCGCAGTCGGCGTTCGAGGACCTAACGATCGTGCAGGCCACCGAACCACCGATGCCGGAATTGAGCCTCGGTCCGAAGGCCGACCGTGTGCTGGTGCCGCTGTTTCAGCAACCGGGTGCCCTGCCCTGCTTCCTCGATCGTGTGCGCGAGAAGCAGGTCAATCTGGAGAACGCGGCCGTCACCGATCCGGTCACGCTTACCATCACCGGGACGGTGCGGGTGCGCAACCTCGACTTCCACAAGTCCGTCTACGTGCGCTACACGCTCGACAATTGGCGCAGCTACTCGGACCTGCAGGCCGTCTATGCGGAGAACTCGTGCGACGGGTTTTCGGACAAGTTCAGCTTCACACTGCACGGCAACTCGGTGCAGGTTGGCCAGCGTATCGAGATGGCGGTACGGTTTCACTGCCGAGGCGAACAGTTCTGGGACAACAACTACGACACCAACTACGTCTTCCAGTGCTTACCGATCACGCAGCCGTCGCCGATGATCTCGAGGCCGGTTTCAGTGCCGTCCGTCAACCCGCTCACCCCGGAAGCGTCCTGGTGCAGTAGCTTCTACTAGGTGCCTCGATCGGGAAACCCATTCTCGGGGCCCCCCTCAAATACTTTGTTGTGTGTTTATTTTATTTTATTTTATCGTTTCGCACAGCTTCTTTACTAATCAAAGAACCCAAACCAAATTGAAGCAATCCGTAACAGCTACCTTCTAATCTTCGGGCGCAACGATGAATGATGATCAGCCGTGTCGTCTTGAGGTCGTGTAGAATAGCAATAGTGGTAGTATTATTGGAAATTGCAATGGAATTCATACCCATCGGCCACAGTTGAGTGGCGATGGCGAGATGGTAATTTATAAAAGTACGCAAAATGTAGGTGATCCAAACTGCATAACGAAAGTGAACAAACAAACGAAGGCAAAAAACAAACCAACAAAAAAGTGAAACGCATCCTAAATAGAACAATTCTAAAAAAATCAACCTCCCCACGAAAACCATAACTCTCGAACACAAAGTCAAGTATTGATTTTACGCGAAATTACCGTACACCTCGAGCGAACGCTAGCGAAGTAGTGAAAACGGATACATTACACAAAACAATATGCGAACTGTTGGATACAAGCTTTAGTAGAATAGAGACAAATGTAGCGATTAGGAGAGAAAACAAATGGAACTGACGGAGGGTCGCTGAAGGAAGATTGTTATGTTTGTGAAAGATGTTTTTAGACGGAAAGAGGAAAGTATGTAAAATATGCGTTGTGGCCGAAATGTTGTGTATAAATAACGAAACAAATCATGTGTCGATAGGAAGAAATGGAAAAAATGGACAACAAGAGAAAATTAATTTGACCCAAACACCCCAAATCAAATTGCAGTCTTAGGAAAGGTAGCCACGAAAAGTGAGAAAAAAAATTGTAGAAAAGGGAAAGAAAGCAGAATAAAGAGAACGATAGGACACCGTGTCGTAATGGGGCAAGATAAACGACGTTATAATAAAAATTGTGTCTTATGATGTGAAATCAGAGCATTGTAACAAAACTATAAAACCCGTTAGAATGTAATATCATCCCAAAGTCTAATAATGGTAGGCATAGCAATATTGAAATCATAATTATTTTTAACTGCAAACTCTGGCCCCGATCGGATCTGACGATCGGGAAGTATAGGAATCCAAAAACAAATAGCACGATACATGACATCAAGCACGATGATAACACACCACACCAGAGGAAACACGCTGTTGGCGAAAGTCTGTACCGACTATTCTGTAAAGAGGCCAGTTTTACTCAGTTTAGAGTTGAATAAAGAGATTATTATTTAATACTACTCAAGGTAGCAAAATTATATTGACAGAAATACAATACCCGAGTTGAGATGATCTACACTTTTACTTTTATTTCAGCCTACTACGTTCCTTCAAGGCACCAAGCCAACGCCTTTCGTGCCTTCCTCCTGGTCAGCAATTGCATCGACATCCACTTTGCGAATCGAATGCTGCCTTTTGTGTTTGTGTCGAAGTTTTGGATTTTTCGTCTTTTCAAACCCTTCCGCCTGCGGTTCTTTAAACTGCTCCCACGGATGCTCCCGCACGATGCCGAGAGCTTGATCCAACGCTAACCCCTGCAATCCCATGTGCTCGCGCCACGCGTCCAACTGCATTCGATACCGGTTGTACTCCATCTTGAACTCTTCGCGGCCCTTCTTGCGCGGTTTCGCGTCGTAGTCACGGTCCTGTTTTTCGCACACCTTCGAAAAAGCCTCCAGATGGCCTAGAAACTGTTCGTTCGGTTTCAACCGTTCCCGGCGCACAATGTTAAGTATTTCGGTTACGTAGCGGAAGTTCTTTTTGGCACAACCTTGGCGAAGCATGGCGCCAAGGATTTGTATGTTCATGCGTACGTCTGCATCGTGCATCATTTTCAGCAGTGATTTCGCTTCCTCCTGCGTCTGGCAACCGAGAGCAAGCACGCCGTACGTAACGATGTCCGGTTCGAGATTTGCTGCCTCGATCATATAAAGAACTTCCTGTAACGAGAACGAAAAAAATAAATGGCTACCAGTTAGGTATTTTTAAATCGATTGAAAAATTGGTACAAACACTTACCCGGGCACCCTCGTAGTCGAAACGCATGGATCGCTTCTTGATGAGAATATTGAAAAAGTCCACATCACATCGGATCTTTAGTTGCTTGATCGTTGCAAGCAGTTGTTTTTCCGCGGCATACGTTGGAGGAATAACATCCAACAGCTCCGTGATGGTTCGTATGTCCGGCTCCACACCGCACCTTTTCATCTCCGCAAACACATTCGATGAACCACCGAGAAGCAATAGCCGGTCCTCTGGTTTGCGTACCTCGCCGAGCTTGACCAGGCTTCCTAGGTGTGGCGCCGGCGAAAGGAGATCCGGTGCACCTTCATGCTGAAGACGTTCGCTAAGTTCTTGCCGGATGGTGACCACTTCCGACGGGCTGTCCACCTCGGTGGGGAGTTGCATCACAGATGTCTCAGCCGTTTGTTGCTCTTTTTCTTCGCCGATCGGAAGTTGTACCTGACTCCGGCTTCCGATACTATCGCTCAAGATTTGTTCTATCACTTGCTCGGTGGTTTCCAAATCTCCCAGCTGACAATCACGTACGCAGCGTAGCAGTAGATTGAAAGAGTACCGATCGGGTCGTATCCTCATTCGATGCATCCGGTGCCACACCAGCAAAGCGTGCCGAAATCCATACTCATGATCGCTGATGCACGCTTGCAGCAGAAAGTTAAACGTATCCGTGCCGATACACAACCGCCGCGCTACCATTTCATCGGCCAACTGGAAGGCCGTTTTCAGGTCCCCACATCTCCCGTAGGCTTTGATCATGGCATTGTAGTTCGACTCATTTGGCTCGTATCCTTTCTCCAGCATAACCTCCCGCAGATGATTTGCTCGGTTTAATCCATCGCCCAGAAACGGTGAGTTCGCACAGGCATTGAACAGCGAGGTATAGGTCCCACCGGTCACCTTTAGCCCGTGCTGTTTCATCTTGTTGTATAGTTGAAATGCTTTTTTGCTGTATCCTACACGGGCGCAGCCACCAATCAGCAGGTTAAAAAGGTAGTTGACGGGTTTCACACGGTCCTGCTTCATCCGAACCTCGATCACATCAAGTGCCTCGCGTATGCGATTATTTTTCAAGTGATCCTTTATCAAATCCGCATACTGTCGGACGGAAAGCTTCTGCGATGGGGAGGGTTTGTTTTGGAGAAAATCTTCCTCCCGGAGATCCCCTTCGTCGAGGGTTTCCGGCTCGTCAACCTGGGGTGATAATGTTCCGAACTGATCCGGGTTGTTGGTAGCTTCCAGAAGGGAGAAATCATCTTTGATTGTTTTGTTCCTTTGGGAAACGGCGGCGTATGATACTCGTAATCCTCTCGACAGAACTGTGGACGGTCTTCGAAGAAACAGACCGCGGAACTGGCTGAGGCACTGCCTTCGAATAGTATTAATTACTAAAGAAGACATTTTTCACTTATTGCAAATCACCGGATAACTGGAAAACCATTTTCTTGCTGCCGTAATGCAAAGCATGTGTTTATGTTTACATAAATTTGACGTTGCAATGCCGGCCCAACAAGAAAAAATCCTGCTAATCGAGGAGTCTGTGATCTCTAAGTCGAATTCGAATCAATGCTCACAACTCACTCGAGCAGCAGCGCTTACTCGAACTGCCAGCTGTCTTCTGTCAACATTTTTGTCGCTGGCAGCACTGCATGGAAAATAAAAAAAAAAACGAAATGACAGCCTCCCGCTGCCCACCCCTGTTTGCATCGCCTATTCCTCAGAAGTGTTTCTTAATTTCTATATTGTAGGTTATAT
>KE525297.1:426178-440871 GCA_000441895.2 Anopheles sinensis | reverse complement strand
GGCAACCTTGGCAACCGCCGCAACCGAATCGGTTCAACCGGTTGGACCGGAGCGCCGCCTCAGATTGTGTGTTAATATTGTGATGATATTGTGTTCTTTGGTGATATTTAGATACTGTGTGTTCCGTGTTGATACTGTGATGCCAGACGACGAAGAAAAACTCATTCATTAATTATTTCACTCTCGAAAAATATGGACACTTGCATTCAACGGTCGTATTTCAACTAGTTTGACAGGGCCCGTGGGCCCCCCTCATACCGCACCACTAGGTTGATTGCGTAGCCGAATATTAACGGACCACAAAACGGTTTAAATATTCGTAGGTTGAAATTAACGAACAAATGTATCACCCATTGCATACGTTCCAGTATGATATCACACAAGAGGTGTAGCCAGCACCGGTAAAATGGCGGCAGGGGCCTCATTTACTCTTTTACCCCCAAAGATTCATGAATGATATACGAACAGAACGAATCGCCAAGATCCGTGAAAGATTCATGAAGATTCATTAAAGTTTCGTAAGATTCAACCATGTTTTTGGATTCGAATCCCTAAAGATTCATGAATCAATCTGAATGAATCTTAGGTGAAAGATTCATATGAATGAATCTCGCCCAAAGATTCATTAGGCACAACACTAGGCAATACATTTTGCATAGAAGTTTGCATTTTCTGTATTTCAGTATGCATATCTTTGGTCTTTTATTAATTAATTAAATTTTCAAAAATTTAATAAAAAATATGAAATTATGTTTGAAGGATATGCTAGTTTTTCACACTTTAGTTCACACTTTTTTTTAAATTTCATTCTACATTTTGAAAAAATAAAAGTTGAACAAGATTAAAATTCGGTTCAAATCTATCATTTTTGCTTTGCACCGAGCTAGTGGAATGATGAAGAAGTGCATCAAAAATCATAAAACGCCAAAACATAGTGAAGATACAGGCTCGTAGCACGGACTTCGATCGTAGAAATTCGATCGAATCGAGTTATCAATTTTCATACATATTACGCCAAAGTACTGTATGGAAATTGACAGAACTTCTGGGTTGGCTGATTGGTATGCTGCATTCAGGGATGGTTTGATGGTTTGTAAATGCAAACCCAGAACTCCTGGGTTAGCTGAATTGTATGCTGTGTTCAGGGATGGTTCGATAGTTTGTACCATCCCTGTTGCGCACCATACCATCAGTGTAGTCCCGGCCTATGTCTTTTCAATGCAAAAATGAATCTGTAAGAAATGCAGCATGGGGTGTAAACGGGACATCGCCATTTGCTTACCAGCACGTTGCATTCGCGTCCGCTGGCACGTACGCAGCCTAAATCAATTGTGGCATTGACAATTCCAAGTACGGAACAACATTCAGTTCCACGCAGGTGATGCTTCTGGTGTGAAATAATCCAGATAGTTTGTGTTTTGCGAAGAAGATTGTACGCTTGGCTACTTGCATCTTCGCATTTGTAAAACAACTACCTGTTCCTGTCAGCTGTTTCATCTTACCACGCTATCGAGAGATATTTCTTTTCGAATTGAGGTATGTAATTATTCAGCATTGTTCCATCCAATGGATGCCATTACGCTTCTTCTGCTGAGCGTATGTCTTCTTTTACGTGTTGAATGGCCTTAAGAGACTTGTTTATATGCTTGAGCAACCAATATAAATTTATATAACTTTCATTTGCATTTTGCTCTATGGCTGCCCCAATTTTGTTTCAACCATTCCGGGCTCATACAAAAAGTGCCCTAAAAGTTACAAGAAAGACGGCGTCGAAGGGGGTAATACCGGAACATCAAGGTCTCTTTACCTGCATTATAAAGGGAGACTTTTTCTTGCTGGCAGTGTAATAGTTCGTTTATAGCATTCTGATTGAAGGGTTTAATGTATGTGACGTACAAGACCTGATGTTGGTCAGTCAGTTCTCCAACGCATATGATTTTACGTAAAATATTATCGTTGTTCATTCGACTTGGATCCTATTTTTGTGGGTTTGGCATTTTTAAATAGAATCGGAAGTGTAAGATAGAATACATAAAAAAGTCTGGTAGAAGATTTAAGATAAATATAACAGTTCGCCATGAAACAGTGATTTGAAAAAAGATTAAGTAATACAATAGGTCTAGAGTAACTGTACCAATCCGCGCTGCCACACACACCGTTTTCCGCAGCGTTGTGCCAAATATTTGACAAGGCAGAAACTACCCAACAAGAAAAAATCCTGCTAATCGAGGAGTCTGTGATCTCTAAGTCGAATTCGGATCAATGCTCACAACTCACTCGAGCAGCAGCGCTTACTCGAACTGCCAGCTGTCTTCTGTCAAAATTTTTGTCGCTGGCAGCACTGCATGGAAAATAAAAAAAAACGAAATGACAGCCTCCCGCTGCCCACCCCTGTTTGCATCGCCTATTCCTCAGAAGTGTTTCTTAATTTCTATATTGTAGGTTATATGCATATTTTTACTTACATGGACTGCATTACCAGGATTCGAACCCATTACTGCTGCGTTGTGAACCATCTTGTTTTCCAAATGAGCTAAGCCGACTTCGGAGACTGGTTAGGTAAAAACCGTGTTTTTTGTTTCAAACTATGGGATGGTTCAATTGCCTAGCAAAAGTTTTTCATTCGAAGTAAACGTTAAGCAATTCGGATCGCAACGAATTTTATTTTTGGATTCGTCAACAGCAGGTGGTTTTTGGATCATTTAAATCAATATTTGAGAAGAATTTTTGTAAGTGATTATAATTAGTTTTTATTCGTCAATATCAACAACAATGAAGTTTCGGCTCAGATAACTCCCAAGACTGGCAATAATTTTCCGAAGAAAGCAGCGACACACTACAGAACAGAGGCATGAAATGTGCATATTCTGGCGTGCTTATTCTTCCTAGTAGTACCACTGCACCTACATAATGGAGAAAAGAACTGAACTCTGAGCCTTCCTGGACTGATAGATAGTTTACTAGCCGTAGTTTTCGGTGCCGCAATTTCACTGGGTAGGTTAACCATTTTCAGGGCAACGGAAAATCTTCACATCAGCGTTGGACCATTTCGTGCCTGTTCCGAGTGTTGTTTCATGAATCCCAAATCTATTAGTGGTAAGCGACCTGCAACTATCACATCTTCAATTATGTGGAAATGCGTAGATCCACAAGTGGCGACGAGCCTCACTGGTGTGTAGGATTTAATCCTATCATTTGCGGCCCTTCTTCTATAGGAACTGTTTCAGTTTCAGCACACCTTAACATTTTCCATCTTAATAACATCTAAACACTTAACACTTTGACGGGACACGATCTTCGTGGCATTTTCACTGTTCATTCGGTGGCGCCCAGACGGACATGTTCGTGGCGCACCAATGCACGCAAATGGTGCCACGGGGGACCTCGGTAACAGCAGGAGCTTTTGGGGAACAAGCGCCCATTAAAAAAGTGTAAATTGCCTTTCATGTCGATTTACTCACCGGTACAATGCATAGATTTGTTTCAAACCACGAAAATATTACGCCATTATTGCTTTATTTCATTCAGCAAACAAAAAGAAAACTTCGAGTCGTCGAAAAAAGCGAAGCACTTGTTTACAACGGCCTACTATTCAGTTTCCACTAGCCCGGAAAGTTGTTGAGCAAGCCCATGATAGAGGAGTCGAGAATGAGAAATAGAAAGAGATGATTGCCTGTGCTCTGGTGTTTAGATTTGAAACCGGATTGACGAAAATATTTCAAACCGACGGCTTCCATTAGATTGCATGTAAATTGAACTCGATGCATGCAATGTAAACGCATTTGACGCCTCGATTAGCAGGATTTTTTCTTGTTGGGGGGGAATGAAAACAGCTGAAGTACGTCAAGCTCCCCTATAGAAATGTGTATCAAGGTTTAGATATATCAATTCATTTTGGCTGAATTAAAAATTCAATTCTTAAAAAAAAATCGCTAACTACTAATTATGTAGAGAAGTATTAATGAAAATTTCCTGCTGTAATGGTACAAAAAGTTGTAGGATCTAATATTTTTCATCGTTTCCATGTCCTGGTATTTTAAATATGTTCAACAGTGTACAAACTGTCAAACTAATCCACAAAACAGCAACAACAACAAAATTACATAAACAAACCGGAGAATCAAAATGCGTAAACATTTTGTTTTTGTTTTACAGTTCGTGGTAGTGGCTTTGTGCAATGTTCAGTGCAACTAGGACAGTTCGTTATCTAGTACAACGGAGACTGCATAGTTCATCCCGTATTCCACCATCAGTGATCGCTAAAAATGAATTTTCTATCGCACGGCTACTAGGATACACTATCGTAGGTTCCGTGGCCACCGGAACAGTCTACGACGGTGCTGTAAACGGGTTCGAAAACATCCAAGGAGCACATCGTTTTCTCCGATCGCTTGGCATTGGGCTTAGCATATCCCTCGATTATGCATGGAGCTTGAAAGGTCTGACCGAAAGCGATGGCGTGTATGAAACGGTCCTACAAGAAGTTCATCGCCGGTCGGCGCAGAAACTACTCGACGGATGCCTCGCCAACGGTGGTCTGTACATTAAAATTGGCCAAGGAGTGGCCGCCATAAATCACATCATACCAAAGGAGTACGTGGAAACGTTACGCCAGCTTGAGGACAGATGTCTTATTCGTCAGCCCGATGAGGTACGATCGCTGTTTGTAGAGGATTTCGGAGCTCCTCCCGAGGAGGTGTTTGCTAGCTTCCAGTACGAACCGATTGCGGCCGCGAGCTTAGCACAAGTGTTCCGTGCCGTTACACACTCTGGCGAACAGGTCGCGGTCAAGGTGCAGTATGCCGATCTGCGAAAACGATTCGATGGTGACCTGAGAACGATAATGTTCCTTCAAAAGCTGGTCGCGCTGATACATAAAAACTACAATTTCGGATGGATCATCGACGATCTTCAAGGAACGCTGCGAGAGGAGCTCGATTTCGTCCACGAGGGCAAAAACGCAGAACGATGCGCAAAGGACCTCGAAAAGTGCGACTTTGTCTACGTACCCAAAGTGCTCTGGGGCTTGACGAATGAACGTATCCTAACGTGCGAGTACATCGATGGATGTAAAATAAGCGACCGCCGGTCAATAGATGCACAGCATTTAAACGTTTCCGAGATTGATCGACAGCTGTTCACAGCTTTTGGGCGACAGATCTTTTCCACCGGTTTCGTTCACGCCGATCCTCACCCTGGCAATGTCTTCGTGCGTAAAAATCCATCCAATCCCAAACGATTGCAACTGGTGCTACTAGACCATGGGTTGTACGAGCAACTGACACCGGATGTTCGGGAAAATTTATGTAGATTTTGGGAAGCGATCGTGCTCCGCGATCACCCAGGAATGGAAAAGTTCGCCAAACTGCTCAACGTCTCCGACTATCGTACGTTTGCGGAAATTTTGCTTCAACGCCCACTGCAACTTAAAGGGCCAGCTAAAACACGACTTACCGAGCAGGACTTGGCCTATATGACCAAGCAGGCGAAAGAACATTTTGATCGTATTATGACCACTTTACGGTGTATGCCTCGTAATTTAATCCTTGTCATTCGGTAAGAGCATGTGAAAAGTTTTTTTAAATAAAATTTACTTCATTCAAGATGTTAATAACAATAACTTATTTTACTTTCCAGCAATCTTAACACCATACGTTCAATCGCTCGCGATCACGGTGATCCGATCGATCGACCAACCATTCTAGCTCGCTGCGCACTTGCAGCACTCTGTCCATCCCGATTGAATGTGCGCAATTTTGTGTGGGTCACCTTCCGACGGTTACGATTCGAGTTTCTACTTTGGTAAGGTTTTGCTCATTGCAGTTTTCTTTTCGATGAGAGGAAGTTTCAAACGTTCTAATTTTTTACACCCATTTTCGTGTCAAACCGATCTCATCTATGCAGGCGGCAATCATTTCATTACTGGATCGTTAGCAATTATCTCCGGCTGTTGACGAGGATTGGTCGCTCACCTGATACTTCCCACCTGATGAATATTCAGATCAATGTCTGATGACCAATTTGCAGATTATTGATCGTTCGAATCCCACCAACAGTTGGTTTGCAGCGGAGACACAACACACGCTGGGAGCTGTACAGCGATCTTAAATATAAATGTGATTAGACGTTGTGTAGTGCACAAGTACAACTATTGTTTTTATGATAAGACTGTAATTGAATAAAGTCCACACATTAATTTATGCAAATTTTCTGTAGTATTGATTGTTACAGTGATAAATACTGACATTGCATATCATTTAATGTACCATATTTTTCCGTGTATAAGAGACCCTTTTTTGTCATTTTTTTTTGCTTGAAAAATCAGGGGTCTCTTATATATGGGAGGAAGACTTTTATGACTGGTATCAACCAAGGTTACTTAACACTAGACACACTTACAATGAATAAAGAGTTCATTACTAAAAAAAATTTTCCAAAATTTTCTTATACACGGAAAAATACGATATTTGAAAAGTAACATCCAGTCATCATACTTCATTAAAATTATGAGATGACGAAATCTAAGAAGATTGTCTCATTTTTATGTAAAGAATTTCCTTATATTTAATGCATCCTTTTTTGGTTTGTTTCAAAGATTGTTGTTGTAATATTGTATTTAATTTCTTTGTAAATTTACACATTTGCGCTCTTTTTGTGTTAGAATGTAATTGTAATCAATTTTGATTTCCCGAATCTAAAAAGCTCCACCAACATTTCTATTTAAATTAATTGAGTTCAAATAACTATTTAAAACAAAAACAATGTTTGAATAAGACATATTCAATCTAATCTTTACATCTTTTTAACATTTGCTACTGTAAATCCATTTTTCAATGCTTTTGCGAGTTCTATTTAAAGCATATATTTTTTGTGCGGTTTAGCTTCGCATATCTTAAATGGTTTAGGAACGATTTACTGTGATGAACGCCATTAACGCAACGATCAACTGTGATGAACGCACCCATTTTAGTAATGAAAACAGCTAAAAAATGTAGTAATAAAAAATACATATAATTTGACAAAATCGTATATGAAACTCAATTCAAGAAGTGCTATCCAAGTGAATTTTATATCGATAACGATGTTGCTTCTAAATTATTATTAAACTGCAAAAAGTTGTAAAACCCGCCTAATCTAAATGAAATAAAAAACCCGATCCTTCTCCTTTCACCGCATGGGAGTGTGCACGTGAAACACAAGACCGAAAGTGATCAACCAGCTACAACGATTAAATCACCCGCAACATACATTAACCCCACAAGCTATAAGATTGAACTGTGCGCACACGCCGTTACCGAGTGCAGCGATTACGATGATTATCAGGTGGCGCATTGCCTCCATCACCCACGCCTTTGCTAGAACTGAACAGGCTTCATTACTTCCTTGATCTTGGAGGGATCGATAGAATGACTTGTTGCACGTTGAATAGATACAGGTCAGATCCCGGCTCCCCACGTGGAGTGGGCTTAGTACTGTGGTATACTTCTAAACAAACGGATTCAACGGAGGTGAGAGCACCACGATGCTGCTCGCAATTCTAGTGTTCGTTCTGGGAAGCTGCATTACCGTACTACTGATTCGGGATTATCAGTCCAAGCGCACGGATGGATACCGGGCGGCACAGCTCTATCCAGGTGGCATGATGATCCCGGTGTTTGGAAACTTGTTGGAGTTGCTGTTTAAAAATCCCGGTATGTTCCCTTCGTATCCTTATAAGAACTCCTTTACAGTTCATCATTTTTGCAGTGCAAACATTTCGATACGCGCGTGAAAATGCCCTCCGCTACGGGGCATCCTATCGTCAGTGGATCGATGGGAAGGTGATTCTGAACATCATCCGCACGCGGGAAGCGGAAAAGATCCTGTCCAGCACGCAGCACACGCGCAAGAGCATCCTGTACAAGTTCCTCCACCCACTGATGGGCGATGGTCTGTTGTGCAGCAAAGGGACCAAGTGGCAACAGCGCAGACGAATCCTGACGCCTGCGTTCCACTTCAATATACTGCCGAAATTTTTGGTCATTTTTCAGGAGGAAAGCGAAAAGCTCGTCCACCAGCTCGGACCCTTTGCGGACGGTGCCCGAGACGTTGTCCTACAGTCGGTGGTAACCAGTTTTGCGCTGCACACAATTTGTGGTAGGTAACGGCCTGTGTGCCAATTAATTGTCTAACGGTGAATTCCATCGTAGAAACGGCAATGGGCGTTAAGCTGGACGCGTACAACGAGGCCGACGAGTATAAGAAGAAAGTGTACGAAGTCGGTGAGATGCTTGTCCACCGGACCATGTCACCGTGGTTGTACAGCGATCGGATCTACAACCTTCTCGGGTACGATGGTCCGCTGGCCGAGTCCTTGAAACCGATTCATCACTTCACCCGCAGTATCATACACCAAAGGCGCCAGGACTTCCAGGAGAACCAACAAGCTACAGATGGTGTGGCCGCAGAGGAGAATATGTATGTCTCCCCGTGGACATGAGTGGTCATGAGTTGATATAAATATTTGTACTCTTTACAGATACTTTGGTAACAAACAACGGTACGCCATGCTCGACACGCTACTGGCAGCGGAAGCGAAGCAACAAATCGATGAAGAAGGTATACGAGAGGAGGTGGACACGTTCATGTTTGAAGGGCACGATACGACGGCAGCGGCCATCATGTTCACAATCCTTTTGCTTGCCAACGAACCCGACGCGCAGGAGCATTGTTACGCCGAAGTGAAAGATTTACTAGAGCGACTTTCTCCGGAGGATGGCAAAAACATACGACCATCAGTACAGGACTACCAGGGCCTACCGTACCTCGATCGTGTTATTAAGGAATCGCTTCGGCTCTATCCACCGGTTGCATTCATTTCCCGGACAACCACCGGACAGTTGGTTGTTGGTAAGAATTATCGAATCAAACTATTCGCTCAATTTGTTTCCACTAAAGATCCATTACTCGAACCCCCTTTAGATGGTGCCAGCTTTCCCCACAACACGATCAGCCACATCCATATCTTCGATCTACACCGCGATCCGGAACAGTTTCCCGATCCCGAGCGATTCGATCCCGACCGATTCCTTCCCGAGGTGGCCGAAAAACGAAACCCCTACGCCTACGTCCCGTTCAGTGCCGGACCAAGGAATTGCATTGGACAGAAGTTTGCCATGTTGGAAATCAAAACGGTTCTAATGTGTCTGCTGCAGCATTTCCGATTTAAACCGATAACAAAGCGGGAGGAGATTGTGTTCATGGCCGATCTGGTTTTGCGTGCGAAGACGCCCCTCAAGGTGGGATTGGAACGAAGATCAGCCCAGAAATGAAATTAAACGGTACCGTGAGAAAAAAGCAAAAAAAAGAAACATTCTGGAATCTTATGGTGGATGATAATAAATTAGATTTCTTTTGGTAGATTTATGAGAAGTATTAGAAGCGTAGCTATTAAAAGCGTCTTCGAATATTAAGAATCACTAGGAATTCTTCGGAGAAACAAATCGCCTGAACTTGTAAATTTGACAGCATCTGAAACTACAGCCGTTTTCTGTGGTCATAATACTACTGCATTCTTGAGTAAATGTTCCTGGCTCTCAAATTATATCGATAAAATAAGTTTAAAGTTGTGTTTCTGTAATGGAATGTGGATTTATTGTGGAACTATGACTTTAGAAAAAGTTATGGAATCTTTCCGAAAAAAAATAAATAAATTGGTTGAAGTTCGTAAACTATTAACATATAGTTTTGTCAGTTTGGCAACGAAGCAGTATTTGGTACAGAAATTAAAGTAAAGATTTGTGAGCAACGTTATGGTTGTTTCAAATTTTCAATTTAAGCTTATTGCATACTCTCCATATTAGCGCTAGAAAGGTTCAAGTCTCAGAGCTTGAAACATTGGGGACCACCTTCTATCAATCAATCCAGATACGATGGAATGGAATAGGATCAGTTCAGCAGGCGGCCGTAAGCGATTTAGGAAATAGTTTTGCTGGCCCAAGACCACACAGCACAAGGCTCAGTAGTTGCAGTATTTTTTCAGTTAACTCTACATTTCAGTGCAAAATTTGAACAAATTGGAAAGGTGAAACAAA
This sequence comes from Anopheles sinensis, assembly GCA_000441895.2. Lineage (NCBI taxonomy): Eukaryota > Metazoa > Arthropoda > Insecta > Diptera > Culicidae > Anopheles > Anopheles sinensis. The sequence continues at coordinate 430,798 of KE525297.1, read as the reverse complement.
TTGGAGCTACGTAGTGCCCAAGATTGCTACTAATTTGTATAGCATAAACGTTTAGCATGGTATTTTTCCAATAGCTTTTCTTGAAATTTTCAAATTGTGTCATCGAACTTTGCATAAGCACTCCATTTTTTTTAAGAATGAATTTTGAGGTTGAGCAAAAACGCAAAAATTAAAAGTATCTGTATCTGTGTATCTTCCTTGAAGTGCTAGTATTAAAAAGTGGACGTTTTTGCCTTTTCACCCTTCGAAAAAGCAATTGAATGCTCCCATACTAGTAGTAAACCAGTTCAATCCTGTTTTAATTGCGTTTGATCATAAGATTCAAATGTGTTTTGTTCAGAACAGAAAATAAAATGTTTCCTGATTGGCGCCTCTTTAGTATTGCCGATGATAAACATATGTATATGCGGGAGTAATGGAAGCTGCTGTGCAGTTGTATTTGGCACGATGCATTGCAAACTGAACACGCTACTAACGTTTCCTGATTACGTCGTGATAGTTTGCACTCTAGTTGCAGTTCATGATTCCGTAAACAGACAACTGAAAAGTTCACAGACATCGCCTTATCAAAGCCGCTATACGCTACGAAGTCCCACTGTAAGCATAGACCATGCTTACACGGGAATGCTAACCATCAGAACAACCATGGCTTCCGCCTGGAACGTACTATATTCGCCCGTTTTGGCAACGCTGCTGTTCATCGCGCTTCTTTTGCTACTGTGGTTCGTTTGGGATGTGATCGATAAGCGAAGGCCCCAATATCGGGCCCTGCGACAATTTCCCGGCCCTCCGATATTGCCCCTGGTTGGCACGGCCTATCACACGCGTGGTCTTGATCCGGCGAAAACGTTCGATGCCTTCCGCCGTTACACTCGCCTGTACGGAGGATCGTACCGCCTTTGGCTTAACACCTATATGTTTGTGCTGAATATCACGCGCTGCCGAGAAGCGGAACCGTTTTTCAGTGGAGTGCAAAACACGGAAAAAAGTCACCTATATCGCTTCCTGCATCCGTTCATTGGTGTTGGTTTGTTGAACAGTCACGGTGAAAAGTGGCTCCACCGAAGGCGCATCCTCACGCCGGCTTTCCACTTTAACATCCTTAACGGTTTTCATCGAACGTTCTGTGAAGAGAGTGAGCAATTGGCAGCTCAAATCGACAAGGCAGAGGCGACGGATGGTGCGGGAAGCTGCATCGAGCTCCAGTCTATGATGTCCCAGTATACGTTGAATACTATTTGTGGTAAGTCGGCAGATAAAGGTAGAAATCTTTGACAAATTCATATTCTCTCCGGCAGAAACTTCGATGGGCGTTAAGCTCGACTCGATGGATGGCGCGAAGGCGTACCGTGACGGTATTTACAAGGTCGGTGAGATGATGCTGATTCGAGCGGTCCGTCCTTGGCTGTATCTGGACTGGACGTATAAATTGTTGGGCTACGCAAGCAAACTTCAGACGCTCCTCAAACCCCTGCATCGCTTCACAATCGGCATCATCAATCAACGACGGGAACTGTTCCAACATGGGAAGCTGGATGATTTGATCCACGACCGGGGCTACGATCAAGGCAACACCGGAGACACCTCGTCCTTCAACGGGAAAAAACGTTACGCCATGCTGGACACTCTGCTGGCGGCGGAAATTGAAGGACTCATCGATCGCGAAGGTATTCGCGAGGAGGTCGACACATTCACCTTCGAGGGCCACGATACGACCGGTGCGGCCCTGGTGTTCATCTTGCTCACCCTTTCCTGGGAACAGGATGTGCAGGAGCGCGTCTACCAGGAACTACGCCAGCTGAAAGACGAAAAGTCGCTCGACGATTCCGCTCACTTCTCTCCGGGTGACTTAAACACAATGAAATATTTCGACCGAGTTATTAAAGAATGCTTTCGCCTATGGCCTCCGGTTCCGTTCATCTCGCGTAGGGTTACCGAGGAGGTGACACTCCCGGATGGTCGAACCATTCCGCGAGACTGTATCGCTGCCCTCCACATCTTCGATATACACCGTGATCCGGAACAATTTCCCGACCCGGACCGCTTCGATCCCGATCGCTTTCTGGCGGAAAATGTGGCCAAACGGAATCCGTACGCTTACGTACCGTTCAGCGCCGGGCAGCGCAATTGCATCGGGCAAAAGTACGCCCTGCTGGAGGTGAAAACAGCTGTTGCTTATCTGGTCCTCCGTTATCGGGTGCTGCCGGTGACGGAACGTTCCGAGATTCGGTTCATCGCCGATTTGGTACTGCGCGCGTCTACGCCCTTGAGGGTTCGTTTTGAGCGACGAAGTTAATGACAAAAAAATCGACTTACAACTGAATCATGTTTGTAAATAAAACAAGGAAACCCTAGTGCCGTAAATGGCACAGTTTGCCGGGTGCAGGAAATACAGAACTACCGATTCGTTACAATAACTCATCACAGTCTATCAACATACAGTGTTCCATGGCAAATATGGCAAACGTTCTAGAGGAGATCACTCCCTTCCAGAGTCCCGATTCTGGTGTAATCATTCGTTTACACTTTGGGGTCAATACTTGCGGCTATCGGAGCAAGTTATTTTTGCATTTCATTATTTTCCTTCCCGAAAGAATCACCCTCGTATCTCCCGGAACTGATGGAGGGTTCAGAGTCGTTGGTTTGTTTTTCGGCCACCGTTCAGTGTTTTCGCAAATCCGCTTGAAGATGGACCTGATTTTAGCAGTGCTCCTGCTGGTTGTGTTTCTGCTGCTCGCACTGGAAGTACGGGTACAACTGTCCACCGCGTACCGTGCCGGAAAGAAGTATCCCGGACCAAAGGCGTTTCCGCTGCTAGGCAATGCGCACAACCTGCTGTTCAACGACCAGCAGCAAACCTTTCAACTGCCACGCACGTGGGCGAAGCAGTACGGCGACACGTACCGCATTCTGGTGCGCGGATTGCTCAACCTGAACGCCATCCGGGCGAACGATGTCGAACCGTTACTGTCCAGCCCGAAGCTGATCGACAAGGGCCTAATCTACACGCTGTTGCACAACTTCCTTGGGATTGGACTGCTGAACAGCACGGGACCGAAGTGGCAACATCGCCGTCGGATCCTAACGCCGGCCTTCCATTTCAACATTCTGCCCAGCTTTTTGCTAACTTTTCAGGAAGAGTCCCGTCGATTAATTGCGCAGTTGGGACAGTTTGCTGATAAAGGAACGCCGGTGGCATTACAACCGGTGGCTACCAAGTTTACGCTTAACACCATCTGTGGTAAGTAAGGAAGTGTCTTCAATTGTGGGCCAAGTCTAACTTTGGGCCACCAGATACGGCTTATCTAAATAATATCAAACTTGTAGTTTGACCTCACACATAATCACTTGCATTTGTTTTTTTAAGAACAAAAGAACAAAAAATCGTTAAATAAGGTTTCTTATAAGGTTACTGTATAATTAAGCCATTTAGTGTACTGTGTAACGTAATATCAAGTTCAATTTGAATTGATTGTTTGTCTCGTAAAATTTGTTCGGACATAAGAAACATGGCTACCATTTCCGGTATATGGCCTTTCAATGTTGCTGGTGTAGACAACTGAATAGATTTTGATGTGAAACAATATTCAACAGCTTAAAAAAGCTTCCAAAGTTAACTATTCGTTTTTTTGAATTCCAGTTTTATATAAATTTTTTAATTTCTGACATTCTTCAAAGGAGGCCCACAATCGGATACAATTTTTGTTGTGGCCAAAAATCAACAATATCTTTTTATAAATATATGTTAGTAAAAGCCAAAATTGTCTGTTAGTGTAAACCTCAGTGCCAGACAATCAAAGTCGGACGCTCTAAAGTCGAACAGTCGTGTTTCTTTGAATTAAGTCGTTCTCAGCCAGACTCCAGAGCGAGCAGACGTCTGTTGCCCAGCTGCGATCATTATTCTTGCTAGACAGTGTGAGTGAGAATAGAAAAAAAAAATAAAAGTGAAACCTAAAAAACAAACCAATGCGAATGCCCGACCAGCCACGATGGTTCGGGGCAACGCAATCTCAAAACAAAAGGGGCGCACGATTGCCTCCAACGTGCTACACGCCGCCATCGCCTCGCCGCTGGTAGACCCAGTGATTTCCCCCAATCCGTTTGCGATGCTTGCAAACGCACCCATGGATCAGCTGGATGGACCAGAGATTAACGGTAAAATAGCAGTCAGTGGTATGCCCACTACTACAGTCAAAAGGACGGAGCGTATCCCACCGATCAAAATAGCTTGCACTTCGGTGGCCGAAGTGCATAAAAAAGTAATTGACTCAAAGGTGGTCAACTATACTACAAAGGTGGTTAAAGATGGCATCCTAGTCAGCACCACTAACGTTGCCGACTTCAAAAAGGTAGTGAACTACCTACAAAACAAAAAAGCATTGTTCCACACATACCAACTTGTGGAGGACCGTACAACGAAAATAGTGCTGAAGGGCCTATTTGATATGCCCGTGTCCGAGCTGGAAACCCTCCTAGAGGCAGAGGGTTTTAAACCATGCTCAATAAAAAACTTACGATCGCAAAAAAGCGATACGACGAGCAAGCCACGTACTTGCTACATTACCCAAAAGGCTCGGTGGTGCTTAGCACACTGAAACAATTAAGTGCTATCGCACACTG
>KE525297.1:410289-426158 GCA_000441895.2 Anopheles sinensis | reverse complement strand
CAGTTCTCAGCCAGACTCCAGAGCGAGCAGACGTCTGTTGCCCAGCTGCGATCATTATTCTTGCTAGACAGTGTGAAGTGAGAATAAGAAAAAAAAATAAAAGTGAAACCTAAAAAACAAACCAATGCGAATGCCCGACCAGCCACGATGGTTCGGGGCAACGCAATCTCAAAACAAAAGGGGCGCACGATTGCCTCCAACGTGCTACACGCCGCCATCGCCTCGCCGCTGGTAGACCCAGTGATTTCCCCCAATCCGTTTGCGATGCTTGCAAACGCACCCATGGATCAGCTGGATGGACCAGAGATTAACGGTAAAATAGCAGTCAGTGGTATGCCCACTACTACAGTCAAAAGGACGGAGCGTATCCACCGATCAAATAGCTTGCACTTCGGTGGCCGAAGTGCATAAAAAAGTAATTGACTCAAAGGTGGTCAACTATACTACAAAGGTGGTTAAAGATGGCATCCTAGTCAGCACCACTAACGTTGCCGACTTCAAAAAGGTAGTGAACTACCTACAAAACAAAAAAGCATTGTTCCACACATACCAACTTGTGGAGGACCGTACAACGAAAATAGTGCTGAAGGGCCTATTTGATATGCCCGTGTCCGAGCTGGAAACCCTCCTAGAGGCAGAGGGTTTTAAACCATGCTCAATAAAAAAACTTACGATCGCAAAAAAGCGATACGACGAGCAAGCCACGTACTTGCTACATTACCCAAAAGGCTCGGTGGTGCTTAGCACACTGAAACAATTAAGTGCTATCGCACACTGCAAAGTGCATTGGAGTTATTACTCGCGGAAATCTGGACCAATGCAATGCAGAAAATGCCAAGCATTCGGGCACGGTGCTGCAAATTGCCACCATCACGAAATCTGCATCAGATGCGCCGGCAAACACCTGTCCAACTCCTGCCCTCTCTCCCTCGCCTCCACAGACAATGGGTTAATTCCTGCACATAAATTGAAATGTGCAAATTGTGAAGGTAATCACCCGGCAAATTTCTCTGGTTGCCCGAATCGCCCGAAACACCAGCCGAAAGCTCCGAGAGCAAAAAAGCAAAGGAATTCAACCTGAACGGAGTAGCCTTTCCTCCGATGCCGAACACCTCACCAGCTGCTGCTCCAGCTCCCACGTCGCCGGCTTGGTGCCCAACACAGCAACCGGCATCAGATCTATTCGGTCCAGCCGAACTGACCAACATTGTAGCCGAAGTGTTCCGCAAACTTCGTGTATGCCGAACAAAAAGAAGAACAAATCACTGCTATCGTCGAAGTGGTCAGTGCCTTTTGCTTACTCAAAATGAACTCGGAAGGTAACTTAAAATTCTAATACTGGAATGACAAACGGCATTTCCAACAAGAAAGTCGAATTTGTAAATTTTGTAAAAAGACATGATTTTGACGTCATTGCTATCTTGGAAACTTTCCTAAAACCAACAAATAGATTTAGCGTCACAAACTACACCTGCGTAAGGCTTGATAGGGCAAGCGGTCCTAAAGGAGGAATACTTGTACTGATAAAAAAATCGATTGCTTTCTCAATCATGTGTGACCAGAACTTAAAAACGATTGAGGCCCTAGGCATACAAGTGTGTACGCGTAAAGGCCCACTCTGCATAATGGCAGCATATAACCCCGGTGCTATTTCACAAGCAGTTGAATTTGAGCAAGACATTCGCAAACTAACTTCACGCAAAGGTAACTTCCTAATATGCGGAGATTTAAACGCAAGACATAGGTTTTGGAACTGCATATCCTCCAACCCTGCCGGAAAGAGATTATTCAATGAGCTACAAAAAGGCAATTCTCGTTTTACATCCCAATACCCCGACCTACTTCCCCAGTGACCCATCACGAAATCCATCTACCCTGGATATCACCCTATCCAATATAAATAATATCGGCATATCCGATTTGAAAACTATTTCAAACTTTACCTCTGACCATCTCCCCGTAACATTCACGATTTCTCATGAGTGTACGTACTCCCCAGTGAACGATGCAATCTTCGACTACAGTAGTGCCAACTGGCAAGAGTTCAAGAACCACATCAATTCAAGGATTAATCTCACAAACACATCGTTAGACAATATTAATACACCCTCGCAGATTGACGCCATGATCGAATCGATTGCTTCCCTCATAACATCCGCTCATGAAGCCGCAGTTCCTAAAAAAGCCCCTGGAAGATACAACTTGGTCCTTTCTGATGACATTTTGTCACTTATAAAAATCCGTAATATCTACAGGAAAAAGAGTCAGAGACAAAGCCAGAATGCTACATTCAAACAGTATTACAAATTCCTTAAAAACCTAATTGAAAAAAAATTTACTGAAGCCAGAAACTCAGCATGGTACAAAAAACCTGGAATCTATGAATTCTACGTGGGGACAATAACAAAAAACTATGGAAATTTGTCAATATCATCAAGTCAAACCAAAGAACTATTCCTGCACTCAAAAAAGATGGTCGTACTCTAATCACCGCAGCAGAAAAGTGCGAAGCTTTTAAAAATGAATTTGTGTCTGCACACAATTTAACTACTCAATCAATTAGCCAAATGGAGGACGAGGTAGATGAATCCATTAGGTTATTACACACACTGAGCGAAAGTCTAACCTCTTCTCCGAATAATTTACATCATTTAATCAAACCAAAAGATGTGTCAGCCGTATTGAGGAAACTCAAACGGAAAAAATCTTCCGGAAAGGTTTATATAAATAATGCCACATTGAAACGCCTACCTAAAAAAGCGATCATAATGCTTAACATGATCTTCAATGGTTGCCTAAAACTTGGTTACTTTCCCACAGTATGGAAAATAGCTAAAGTAATTGTCATACCGAAATCAGGAAAAGACCTTTCGTTACCAAATAGCTACAGACCGATTAGCTTGCTCAGCTGCCTTGGCAAAGTGTTTGAGAAAATTATCGAATCCCGTCTGAGAAACTTTGCAGACGACAACAACATTGTTTCAGAAAATCAATTTGGATTTCGCCCATTCTGTTCAACAACACACCAACTCCACAGGCTGACCAAGAATATTTATAACAATAGACAACGTAAAAAATCCACGGGTCTGGTGCTCCTTGACACGGAGAAAGCTTTCGATTCTATCTGGCATGAAGGGCTATTACACAAACTTCTTAAACTCAACTTTCCTTTATACCTCATCAGAATAATAGAGTCTTTCCTGTCTCATAGACAAAACAGCGTTCACATTCTGTCTCAGCACTCATCAGAGTATTCTCCACCGGCAGGGTTACCCCAAGGCAGTGTCCTTTCACCTCTGTTGTTTAACATCTTCACGTCAGACGTTCCCGTCATGAACAATTGCACACAATACCTATATGCGGATGACTTTGCGGTTTCTTGCTCAGCCAAATCTCCCAAATTTATTTGCAAACACTTAAACAAGGCGCTCGAATTATACTCCAAGTACTGTAAAACTTGGAAATTGAAACTCAATAGTAATAAAACAGAGGCTATATTCTTTACAAGATTTAGAAAACAAAGTAAACTCCCAAACAACAACTTGCGGCTTAATAGCAATAGCATACCATGGTCGAATACCGCAAAGTATCTTGGACTAAATTTAGACAAAAGACTTACCTTCAAAACACATTTCGACGAACTGAGCCTTAAATGCGAAAAAATGTTCAAAATCTTATACTGTTTCGTTAACAGAAATTCAAAGCTCAATTTTAAAAATAAGATTCTTCTGTACACATCACTTGTCAGGCCAATCATCACTTACGCAGCACCCGTCTGGTCACACTGTGCTAAATCACACATTCTAAAACTTCAAAGAATTCAAAACAAATTCTTGAAAACTATTCTTAAGGTACCCCCTTGGTTTAGTACTCGTCGCCTTCACCGAGAATGTAACATTCCTTACTTAACGACGTACATAGCAAATGTAACAAGAAATTATCAGGCTAAATGCGCAATTAGCAGTTCTGTTGAAATAAGCAACTTGATTACCTAATTCGCCAAGCAATCAAATAGGTTATTTGTTAGGATAAGTTAGGTTAAGTTAGGGTATTCTCTTCTTTATTATTTTTGTTACTTTTACCTTAAATACCGTGGGTTTTTCAAACGTTCCCATTATTCTTTTTTCCCACAATCGTCCTTTAATTATTCCAGTGCTAGAGCTTCTAAATAAGTCTATATCTAAATTAGTTTCATCTACTCAACTTCTCACTATCAACGCGGAAAGAAGTACCGGCTTCGAACCCGTTAGGCATGACTGTTAATAACTATAAGCACATGTATTGTAACTAAATTCTTCTTTCGGGCAATAAATACTTACTTACTTACTTACTTACTTTGAATTAAGTTATCATCTTCCTCGCAGTTGCTAACGACACGAAACTTCATTGGAGGTTTCTTCTATCTTTCCTCTTTACAAATATAGAAAAACAATGTCCAAAAAAGCTTCATTTGTAAAAATAATGGGAAACGAGTAAAACAAATCTTTTGAATCATTAGTGCAAAGTCGAACACAATACAAATAACAAATTGCTATTTGTACAGTCATTTGTTAGTACTTAGTCACCTTTTTTGTACTTTCTGAAATTATTTCAATCAAAAGATTGAGAAAACAAAAAAAAGTTGCATTACCACTAATCTAATACGCTAATTGCTGAACATTAGTACAGAGAAAAGGTTTTCTAGTTACTTCGGAGAAAAGTTAGCTAAGGTCTCTAACTTTCCATAAATATCCATATCACTGCAAAATGATGAGAAGAAACACAATTAGGAGCGAAAATCACCCATAACCGTATACGTTTCCATATAATTTAATCCACTCACCCTTAGAAACGGCTATGGGAATCAAACTGGACTCGATGACGATGGCCAACGAGTATCGCAGCCGTATAGAGGGCATTGGTACGATGCTGCTGGAACGGCTGATGAACCCGTGGTTGTTCGAGGATTTCAACTATAAGCTGACGGGATTGCAGGCAAAGTTTAACAAACTTCTACAGCCGGTCCATGCGTTCACCCGGTCGATTATACAGCAGCGACGCGAGCTGTTCCATCAGAACGTGAGAAATCTGGGAGATTTTTCCGAGGAAAACATGTGAGTGTGATTATCCTTTTTTTTTTGTTGGTGAATATTGTTTGATGATTATTTAAAAACATGTGAATCTCTGTCAGATACACCAACATCAAGCAACGATACGCCATGCTGGATACTCTACTGGCCGCGGAAGCGAAGGAACAGATCGATGAAGAAGGCATCCGCGAGGAGGTGGATACGTTTATGTTCGAAGGACACGATACAACATCAGCCGCGATCATCTTCACGCTGCTCCTGATCGCCCACAGTCCCGAGGTGCAGGAACGGCTGTACGATGAACTGCAGCAGGTCGCCCTCTCGCGGACCAATCCGGAAGAAGAGTTCAGCCAGCGCTACTACAACGAGCTTAAGTACATGGATATGGTCCTCAAAGAATCGCTTCGGTTGTACCCCCCGGTACCGTTCATATCGCGAAACATCTCCGAAGACACGTACTTCGGTGACCGGCTCGTCCCGAAGGACACCCTGTTCAATGTGCACATTTTTGACCTACACCGAGATCCGGCTGTCTTCCCCGATCCCGAACGATTCGATCCGGATCGATTTCTACCGGAGAACGTCGAACGGCGCAGTCCGTACGCGTACGTACCGTTCAGTGCGGGTCCGCGTAATTGTATCGGCCAGCGGTTTGCTATACTCGAGTTGAAAACGGTACTCACTGCTATACTGAAGAATTTCCGTGTGCTGCCTGTTACGAAACGCGAGGAAATTATTTTCGTAGCCGATCTGATACTGCGCACGAAGGATCCGATCATGGTCAAGTTTGAGCATCGTCCGGGAGACCATTCTAACTAGGACATAAGGAGACATTTCAAGAGGTGTTAATCGTTTAGAAGGATTGTTCTACACAAGAGATTAGATTTATTTTAAACATTAAACATCGTTCAGATGTACACACATTTATGCGAAGGATAAAAAAAATATAATGGATCCATTTGGACCCAGTCAGTTCCATTCTTCTCAGTTGGTTTCTAGTGATGCGCCTGCATACCTTGGCCCATTTGTTGTTGTTGTTGAAGTTGCTGCTGTAGGGCAACATTTTGATTCACGACTCCACCCACCGTTTGTTGTGGCATGGGGACCCCACCCGTTCCCTGTGTTGCTTGCTGACCTCCTAAGCCAGGTGCATTTACTGCACCACCACCACCAACAGTTCCTGCGACTGCTGATCCGGCACCAGCCATCGTTGTGGCCGTGCTTTGTCCTTGTGCTGCGTTTGCGATGTTCTGATCAACACCGATTTCATCGACATTAAGGCGCGTAATAAAACGCAGCCGCATCTGTAGCGCGGGTCTTAGCCTACGGATGATGGCTTCCAGCTCCGGCTTCATTGTATCCCCGACAAACATGTACTTGATGTGGTAGAGCAGATCGCAAATCGGATCCATAAAGCGTAACGGTGCCGATGGTTGCGCCTTGTCGACCTGTTCCAGCAGCTCGTACAACATCAACGTAATGTCGGACACGGCCCGCGCACGTTCAACGCTCAGTCGATTCAGGAACGGTCCCACCACGTGGCAGAGGTAGATCAGTTGATACTCCGTGTGAACCAACGGTTTCAGCTTTTCCTTGATCGAGCTGGTAAAACGTGAAGAAAATATGACATTTAGATCAGCAAACCGCATCCAATTACAAACGTGTACGTACTCCGTAATGGTTGCCAATTGTCCGATCCCGAAGTGATGGAAAATACTGTGCGCAATCGCCAGCACCGTTACGTAGCTCCTGTCCAGCATCGCCTCTTTCACCACCTTGAAGTTGAACATCTCGAAGGGGCTCTGCCGGAAGGCCCACTCCTTCATAGCATTCGAATTGAGTGCTTCCTGCATGCGCTCGTAGATGACGCTCCAGTAGGCTTCCGGCAGGGCCGCCATTATCAAGCCGATCGTGTTGACCCAGTTGTGGAACACGGGCGACGGCACCACCGTGTATCCCTTGACCAGCACGTCGATGATACTGTTCGCTACGACATTCGGTCCGACCGGGAGTCCAAGCAACTCCACGCACGTCACATACAGGGCATGCGCCGGTGGGTTCGGAAACTCATTGAACCGCCAATCGGTGCCTGAAAATACATTTTTACCGTCCATTGCTGCGAAAGGGAGGAAGCAAAGAAGTTAAGGAAAACCTAATAGCATAGTTTAGAAATCCCTTTTAATAAGCGATGATTAATTAGTTTCATTCTGTAAAGGATACTGTCTTGCATGCGGCGCACAAGATTGATGTAGTAACTCAACTCCGGGACCCAGTTTACGTTGTCGTTTTCCTTCTTCACCATGTACGCTTCGTACTGTTCGGTAAGCGCCCAGTGTTCTGGCCGCACAGACTCCAGCGATCCAACGACGGTGCCGACCTGAGAAAAGATGTAGTTAAGCAATTTATTTCCTTTCCCAGAACCTTTCGTTAGATAAATTCTACTAAATTAACCCTTGCTGTCATATGATGTTATAAAATATCGAACCATTTCTGTTGTTTCGAAAAAAAAACAAGTGGAATGTTTTTATAAGCTGCGATAAACAATAAAAATTACTTAACTAACAACAACATTTCATCTTTAACTGACTTTTTACAACTTACTTCTCCACAAATAAAAAATTTGGAAGTAACAGCCGCCAGTCCAAAGCACATCTTCAAGTGATTGCAAGCGGATGCTTTAATTGTCTGGTACTGTTTATCATTAATGCTATATTTCATTGTGAATGTATTTACCTTACATTCCAAATTGAGCTTTTTAATTACCTTATTTTATTAATCTGAATTAAAAACAAAAGCGTAATCTTAAGGGTTAACCGTGACTCATACACCAAAATATGAAACAATACTAAATCGAAGTGCGCTATGCTTACCAATCGTTTCTTAAGCTGTGGACGATCACGCAGCTTTCGCTCGTAGTAGTGCAGTGTGTTGTAGAGATAGGTTATGGGTCGATCGTGGAACTTGTACAGCGACCCGAGATGATCGAGGATTACGTCCAGAGTTTTGCTCAACTGCGTCGGAACCTCCAAGTATCGGTGCACGATAATGTCAAGCACCGGAAGGAATCGCAAGCACACGTTACCAAAGTACACCGGCAGCGAGGGATGCGAAACGGACTCGTCCGGAGCGAACTTTTCCGGGAACTTCTGGTGGAACGCCAGGTGACGCTCGTGCCAGTTGTTCTGCTTCCAGTGTTCCGGTGAGTTGATGCTAATGAACTCCTGCACACGATTTCTAAATTCTGTCGTTTTCAGCAGCAGCAGCTGGATGATGTAGAAGCTGACCTGCGCCTCGTTGCCGTCCAGCGTGCGTAGGATCAAACACAACACCAACCGATCGATGGTAACGATGTTGTACTTCCAGATCATGTCGTTGATCGTGTCGACGCACTTGTTCACGTGTGCACCACCGCCAGAGTTGGCCACCTCGAACAGCAGATAGTCGCACAGCTTGCGAAGATGCGTTGAAAGAGCACGGGCTCCGATGCGTTCCAGAATCCTTTAAGCATCGAAAGTGGTAAGTATATGTTTGTTTATATCATTCAGGATATTATTTTACGGGTAACGTTTTTAAAGTGTTTCTCTAATGCGAAGCCGCTTTTTGAACATGCTACAAATTACAAATATCGATACCATACTAAACAGTATGCAATCAAAAAGATAAAGGATAGTTAATTAAGAGATCTCGTAATTTTTTATACAAGTCGAGTACGAGTCCAGCTTTCGTGTAGGTTTTTGTTTTGTCAAAAATGTCACCGTCAGGACAACTTACTTGTACGCAACCGGACTAATCGCATCCGTTTCGATGATCATCTTAAAGACAAGACACAAGAACAACGGCGGATTGACCGCCATCCCGAAGTGTGCGATAATGTCGTTCTCGTTCGTCATCGACGCCCAATTGCGGAACTCTTCGTCGACCGTTTTCTTCAGCAGCTGTTTGCTCTCCTTCGGGATGTTGTGCTGCATGAAGAATTCGTTCAGCACCGGTGGAAAACAGTAGAGCGTGTGCTGCGGCCAGGCGTGCGGTGTATTGAGCATTATATTCTGCAGCAGATCCTTACACCAAGCGCTCGACTGCGGATCGCTGCCGGTGCCGGTGATGTGCATGGACCGGGCAAGCGTTAGAACGAGAGCCCTATTGAGTTCCTCACTTTCTGCCGACACGATGTTGCCGGGTGGTTTCGGTTCGCTGACGTAGCGAGACAGCTGCGCCTGCACTTCGACCGAACCGAGACCGATGATCAAACGAAGGGCAGTTGATTCAACACTGAAAGAGGACAGGGAATTTACTATCTGCGAATGTTTTCCTTCCAAACGGGATAAGTTATGATTATTCTTATCCTCCTTACCAAGAGTGTAGCTGCATCTGGTTCGTATGTGGAACCGATGCTAGAGAGTGCAAATGCGTCAACAGTTGCACGCGGTAGTGCGAATGGATATGATGCATTCGGTAGGAGAACATCTCAAGCAACGTGTACAATATTCCCCATGCGTGGGACTTGAATACCTGCGGTAACAGCTGGCCCAGGAATCCCTTGATACCCAGTGACTCAATCTCAGTGTACACGAGCAACCGTGAGTACGTTTCAACCAGTGCCGGAGCCATATTGTTGCCATTCGGGATGGCACTTTTATTCTGCGCCTGTTTTATCATATGCATTACGATGCTATGAATGAGCGACATCTTACTGTGAATGGTCAGGCTGTCGAGGACGCGCATCGAAAGGGGAGCGGTCGGTAGGGGTTGCACGCCACCGGACACCATGGCCTGGGGGTTTTTGCTGTTACCCAGAATGGTATCGATCAGCGCCTGCATCGGGCGCGAGAAATAGTCCGTCTGCGTCGAGTAGGCGTTACATAGCAACGCGAACCGATACTCGGAACCCATGAAGAGTGTCGGGTTGTTGCTAGGCATCGCAAGATGCTGAAGATATTCAAAATGCAATCGCAAAGCGATCGGTATTGGGCGGTTGATATTATAGCTCTCTGTCTGGGCCCGCTTCATCAGATGAATCCAAATGCAGGTCGGAGCCATCTGGTGCGTGCAGTAGGGATTGTTGTAATCCGGCACCGGTAGTGGCTCCTTCTCTGGGTACAGTATGTCGTACAACTTCAGTATGGGCAGGAAGTTGAGTATCGAGTGCTTCTGTATGCTGCCCGAGATGTACTGCAGAAACACCCACATGAGATGGTCCCGTCCACGGCGCAAGTTACGCACTGCAAGCTTCTCGTGCAGGGTGTTTACAATGTTCTGAAACGTTGCGAATTGAAACAGCACAAAATAGATCAACTGCGAGCTGAGATGCAGCCAGATCCACTGCGTGTGGCTTGCAACATCGTCGTGATCATTCATGCCGGATCCGCCCGCGTTTGGACCGCCCGGATTTCCTTCCTTCTCTGAATATTCCATCGCGTTTAGCACCAACCATACTAGCTGCTCCTCGAGTGCGGCACACTTCTGCTTCTGCTGCTTTTGAAAGTTCAGCATTGAGCAGACCATATCGCGCGAGTATGGTTGCTGCAGAACAAATCGTAGCAGGCGAGCTTGGGGCTGCAAGAGTTCATCGTCGTACGGAAGATTACCGCGCAGCGAAAGTTTTAACGTATCCGGATCAAGCTTCCACGGAATGATCAGATTGTCGACGTACGACGAATGTTCCACGATCGGCAGCATCGATGAGTGACCGATGATCGACAGCATCTGAGCGACGGACACAAACTCCTCAATGAAGTTTGCGGTCAAATTTGAAACCCGCCAGTGCATGTTCTGGTAGTCGGTTTTCTTGATTTCATTTATGATAAAGTAGGCCGGCAGCAGGCACGCGTTCCGGTTGAAGATATGCTCGATCAACTCGACCAGCTCGAGCAGCTGTGGTAGAATGTTGACACTGACGTTTGCCGGAAACGAAAGTGCCTTTTCCTTGCAGCACTTCATGATCTCCCGGACACCCTTGTAGTCCACGCCACCGATCACTTTTCGTATCAGCTGAAACGCTTCGATCCAGAAGCACGGGTTCTTGTACGTCAGCTTGTCCGAGCACATGAGCTGGTCGCACAGCAGTTTCGCCGGTATGATGTTCATTGCCACCATCCGATTCATCACCTGCAGATAGTTGTGCACCCGGTTCTGGTGGTGCACCGTCGCCACGTAGCCGAGGTAACTTCGGATCGAAGCTTCCTTTACTTCTGGCGTCATCGCGCCAAAAAGCGTCCCAATCTTTTTGAAACCTTCCTCGGTGCGTTTTCGCTGTTCCTCCTCATCGCAGCTGGGCACAATATTCTTATCCTCCTAAAACAATAAAGAATGTACGTGTTTACATGCTTCACATAGTTCGCAACAGACATCATTGTTTCGCTCGAATGCACAGCTATAATTACCAAAACTTCCTCAAACAGTTTCACTATTCTTAATTCTGCCGACATTTTTTACACTGTTTTACACCTAAAACATAGTTTTACCACACAAATTACTGTTAAACTTGCGGCGACGCGAAACTTTTTGCTATGTTTACTAAACACCGGGGATTTTTACTAGTGATGGCAAAATAAGGATTCTAGGACTCAATCTTATTAAATCCCATTTGATGGACTCACGATTCGTTTGAGATTCGAGTAGGCTCAACTCTAAGATATGATGGAAAAAATAAATGAACACATTTTCAATAAATAGAAAATACAAAAAAGTAATCATTCTTATCTTTAACTTCTAACGACAAATTGGAATTTGCATTCGAAGATTCGGATCCCAAGCCGGATTTGTGGTTGAAAGATGCGAATCCCTACTGACATTTTTTATTTCCATCACTAGGATGAAAGAAAACAATCAAGCACGCAGCCATTTTGCTAGTTTTACATATCAGGCTGCGTTCACCTTTAAATTTGTGCCAGCAATTTCACCGGGCAGAACATGTTTTCAAACGGAAGGAACTAAGCCATTTAAATTTTTCTACATTTTGTAAACACGATGTTGAATCCCATGACACAAATGCATTTCCATTATAAATGCAAAACTTAAAAAAATCTGCAGTAAGCGATATGAAACCAAACACATAGCTGCCTGCCTTCTTGGTCATTTTTCAAAGCGAATAAAAGCGTTGAAAGCATTTGATACGATGTCCATAGAACAGAAGAACTGATGAGTCGATGGTAGCTAATACATATTGAAAAACTTACACCTATAGTTACTTATTATAAACTTTCATTTTTTAGCTTTGGCAAAAATGGCAAGATTAAATATATTCAGACCACCACAGCATAAGCTTGGATCTATTTCTCTAACTTCCACGTACAAGATTCTGATATTCAGAATATGAGGAATTTAAATAAGATCTGGGTGTCCACGACAGCCAAGCGGTAGCGCCGGTTAGAAAATCGGACCATGACCTAGACAGCGTGGTTTCAAATCCCAACCGATATATAAATATATCGAAATAAAGACTACTTATGATATCATCTTGATCATGAATAAAAAGCATGCTTCAAAATACATAAATTGAGCATAAATTGAAATACTCAATTTTTAAAATAGAATAAAATAAATAATTCTAATCTTTCTATTGGGATTAACCTTAATTTAATTAAAATAGCTTCGAATTTCATTGTCATTTTGGAAAAATAAAGCCAGGGTGAGGACTAGACGTTTCTGGCCTTCGTAGCATTTCAGATTAATAAAAGAGTTTATATGCTTTATATGCTCTTCAACTAATTATCACAAGTTTTGTAAGGAAAACATACGGCCAACCCAAATCAAAGTTGCACACTATCTGAACTTGACGTATCGGTCATATGGCTTAAGTAGTCAGTCCTTATCCCCTTAGAAGGCTATATCAGGAAGTCTGCCCAGGAAGCTGGATTCAATAGCTGTGCTGGATATATCCTTTCCTTTTGTTCGAAGAAGAACAACTTGATCAAGTTGGCAAATCTTTAACAATCTTTGCTAATTAAGTTCATATAAGGCATTTCAAATTGAAGATATGTTTCGGAATTTAAAATATTTTACATAAATAAAACGCTAAGAAATACTATACCGATACATAAGATTGCGATAACATAGAAATGTTAAACATAAGGCACACAAAAAAATGTTTGCCATAAAAATTGCACCTTTTTGTTTAAATTCAGGTGGTCGTTCAGCATCTGGACACAGTGTATTATCATTGAGTTGTTATATATTATACAGTTTATGAACATATATTAATCATATCCTTTGTATCATTGGCTCCAGCATAGTTCCAGCAGGTTTTGCCTGACCGATTTTGTGTATATTTCGTTTGCGTTATGGTCATAAAATACGAACGCAATGTGCGATGCTCCATCATGCGACCTCCCCTTTATAAAGTCCCGCGGGCTGTGGCCGCCTAACCAATTGCGATGGCAAATGTGGTGAAGATGGCCGTGCGATTTCATGCAAACCCAATGGCGAGTAACGCATGCTCAATTGGGGAAGTGGTGGCTACTCGTGCAAAAAAGGATTAATGATTCTTTAAACCGAGAATGAAGGGCGGTTATGTTCAAAATGATTGAAGGAGCATAATTTCATCTCGAAAATATAATTTAAATATGGTATAAAATTTAACCTACAGTCTTCAAAGTACCAAATAAATAAGTAAGAGACGTAATATTCCAATAGACGCACCCTGCTTATATAACATAACCACGTACATACATATTCTTAACAGAACTCTGTGTTCAAGTGATGCTGACCGGCACTGTCGGGCAACATTTTAATTGCAATTTTATCTCGACCTCCGCAGAAAAACCGCTTCAAACTGTTTTGAACCAGACACCATTTAGCATTCGAGTTTTCGTCTGCCACATGTACGACACGATGATAGAGGCGGAGACGATTTTTGTCTTTCATTTGAGCTTCCTCGCAAGGAGAATACCGTGTGAGGCATACAAGGCGGAATTAGGAGGATCGGAGGCAATCGACGTCATCACCTCGATCGGCGTGCAGCGGTCGACAAACTTGTTTAGTTACCATACCAACTAGCAACCGATTCGGAGACAAAGTTTCGTATCAGAACAGGGTATTATTTGGTATTAATCCTTATCACTAATTTTGAAAGCAAAAAGTATATTTTTTACGAAACGTAAGTCAATCTCACAAATATGTTTGTACATCAAATGGAAGACTCCTTGTCTAAAATATCTTGGCAAAAGTCAGGTTTCTTGCACAAGACTTCGGAGCAAAAGTGCGCCACACAGACATCGACCGGGTGTTCGAGAACGTGACGTGAAACGAAGATGGAGATCATGCTGATGATGCAGCGCTCCACGTCGTCCCCGAAGGCGAAGCAGAAGAAGACGTACCAGGCCCGACAATCGACCATTAGATAGAATCTGCTCGCGATCAACGGCGCTATCGGTCGCGGTGTAGTGGAGAAGACTCCGACTCTTAGCAGGACCGGCCGATCCCAGAAGATCGGGAAAAATGACACTCAAAAAACGCTCTTTCGGCCACCATCGCGTTTAGGGGTTTACACGCCACAGGACGGTCTTCGATTTCGCGGCTTTGAGACATGCCGTTCGGGATAGTGTTTGTGGCGAAGGAGGCCAATATGAAAAGGGCCTGGAGAAGGCGTGCGGACGCGCACCTCTTCGGAGCACGCTCGAGGCGGCACACCGGACCTTTGGTGGGCCAAGAGTTGGAGGGGAATGCTGGGCAAGGAACGACGGGCAAAAAAAGGTGGAACGGTGAAGCCAGATAAAATGGACATAAAAAAGGCAATCCGAGGAATGGAATAAATAACCTGTTTTCTACCTGTCTGTCGTGTGTGATACAGCCGTGATTTTAGAGTGGTGATCCCGAGCTGGTAGACACTTTCCGAAGGTGCTTGGAGCATCCCACAAACACGTGTGCACGTATGTGCACGCACACTATTCATTCGGCGCAGAATGGTTCAGCATAGCCGGGAGTACATAAAGATAAGATTTACGGATTGTTTTATGGATTTAAAGTATGTATTTTGGTATGACTTCTAGTGTTTAGTTAAGTTTATTCATTTAAACTTCAGTTTAACGAAACACAAAAAAAATAATATACCTTAGCCATCTTGATGCCGATGATGAAGATTCAAGATTGCCTAAAGTGTTCAGTGTGTCCCAAAAAATTGTGAATCTTCGAATGAAAATTGCAAGCTTCAAACAAATCAGATGATTTTGGTCGCCGCAACGATGAAAACTCAAGAAAGTTCAGCATAACGATCATGCTTCTTCTGGTTTATCTTTTCTATATCGTCGTCCCTGGGTAGATAGTACAAGTAGAAAGAGAAAGAATTGGATACGTGTAAGAAACAACGGAAAAAACTTTCGTAGAAAAATGATCCAAAGAGGTAAAGCGGGGACGGAACGAAAATGCGTGAATGAGAGAAAAATTCTGAGAAATTGGAAGCAACGAAAGAGCTGCATCAAGGTAGCGCAAGATAAAGATTTAAAGAACCGTAGAGAGGGAGAGAGAAAAAGCAAGAGAAAGAGAGAGAGAGAGCGAGAGCTTCTTAATCACCGTCGCACCTGTAGGATGGGACCGACGAAGAATCACAAGCGTGATCCCCTCCTTCCATTCAAACGGCGAATTCACGAGAAGAAAAGTTGATTCACACGACGTCCCTTCTGTGGGTAGTGGTGCACAATAGGTCCGGTGCCTCCGGCGGCGATCAGTTTGAGCGGTGATCGAGCTTCCATACATACCGCGCCGGTTTTCGCCGCGAACCGATCGCAGAGTAGTTCAATTCTGTAGAACAGGGATATCCTCGCGTCGCGAACTGAACTAAACCTGATAGTTTTGTACACAAAATCA
>KE525297.1:163672-409405 GCA_000441895.2 Anopheles sinensis | reverse complement strand
TATCGTCCTGGTGCTTTCACGAGAAATATAAATTCGCGAACGCTTTCCGGAGATGGAACTGACAACACTTTAGATAGTGACTATCACATCAAAGTCTTCCGAGATGGCAAAGTTTCTCAAAGGTTTCAATTGAATGCAGTGATAAACCATATCATCGATGTTTTTGCGATTATTTCAGAAAACTAATTCACTTCTAAATGGGATTTAAATTAGGTGTCATTTGCTGGTACCAATTGGCAGAGAAATTCAAACACGGCAACAATACATTTTATTTGTAAAAAAAACTGATTTCATTCATTTTCAAAATCATTTTATAGCAATTCATACATTTCCTCCAACTATCACAAGCAATTTAAATGATCTAAGATTTGCTCGTTTTAACGAGAAAAAAGCTAGTTATAACTTGGTATCCCCATAGGAATGGATAGGGTCTAGCTAGGCTGGCTAGCTAGCTAGGGCTTTAAGACGTTTGACTTACACAAACACACACTTCTACCAGCTGTTCAAAACCCAACGGCTCGCTACATTCATTCTATCGGGGTCTCTAGATGGTTGTTTTTTTTTAAAGCGAGCAGCGATTTTTTCAGAGCATTCGCTCTCTCGCACTCGTCCAAGCTCGCGGAACTCACCAGCCATTAAAATAAAACGCCACCCGATCGAAGCCTTCCGCGGGGTGGCGCTTACCAACACCATCAGCCCAGGCCCAGAAGGGCTTCCACACACTACCACCCACAGCGCCCGGCCAAATAATAGGAGGGAGACTTCAACCCGTTCCGCGATTACAGTTTGTTTCGCGGAGCAGCGAAAGATTGTCGTGGCGTGCACACACATCGACCATCCACTTCACACACGCGAACGAAAAACTGTGTATGCGTCCACTAGTCGTGGAAAAAAATTGGTACACGGATCAAATCATAATTAGTCAAGTGGAGCCCGCGGTGCGGTTTGGTCGTGCGTGTAGTGACTGCAGCCACCCGTTTTTCAGTGCAAACCAAGAAGAATCTGATCTTGCGAACTTCTTTCACCCCAGGTTCGGGATATTACCATCAATGATATTTTCAAGTAAAAGAATTTCAATGTAGATTTTCCTTTGTTTGTCAGTTATAACTCTATGAAGATAAGAATGATTTTGTGATATTTCAACAACAGAATTATGTTCAATTTAATGACCAAAAGACGGTAAGAGAGGGACGAAAAATCTAAGAACTTATCCGCACAATCTTTGAAGTGCACTTGGCAGATCATGTTGTGTGTCTTTGTGTGTTTACGGTGGACTAACGTGACAAACCATTCTTACGTGTGCAAAAAGTGTTATCAATAAGCTCAAAATTAGTGTAATAAATGGGAAAAGGTTTTGTTTATAGTGTTGTAATACAGTGTTAACTGTGTATTGCTTTATTTAAAGTTATAGTTCATTGAGTAACTCCCATTCAAACAACCCAACGCAATCCTATGATTCGATCGGAAACAAAACCAAAACCAAAACCAAAACCAAAAACCAAAAATTCAATACAAATCTATGAATTAAAACAAAAACAACAACCACGTCAACAAGTCAGCCGAAAGGCAAAACGCATTAGCGTCAACCAGCAGCAGCCTGCGCCTGCGGAGAACGCAGGGCAGATCGAGCGAACAAGCCAGCGAGTGAGCGAACCTTTATAGGCTTGAGAAAGAGACGATTTGTGAACGAAAGGGCAACTGCACCGCCTGGGCAGCTTCTCAGGTACGAATGGAGCGAAGAAAGGTGTCTGTGCGAGGACCGAACCAAGAGACAAAGAGAGAGAGAGAGAGAGGGAGAGATTGAAAAAAAAACAAACAGGTATGATCGCAAAGAAAACGGCGGAGAAGTTGTTCAACTCCTCGACGACGGCGACGACGCAACGTCGCAAAGTGCCTACACACCACGGCGCAAGATCGCTGCACCCTCACCTCAGCCCTCAAAGGCGGACCCTCCGCGAAGGACGGTGCGAACGGTGAGAAGCGGGTCGATCGGATGGAAGTGATCAGTCGTCTGGGAGTCGTCTGCGCGATCAGTCGTCTGCGCGTGTCGTGAGCAGCGTCGTCCAAATCTCTCCATCCGTCTCTGTCGCTCTCGAATACTGCATTACCACGGTGACCTGTCGAGAGGTGTAGGTGTTTGTGTGTATGTGTGTGCGTGTGCGTACGCAGGCTGATGTGTTGCGTGTGCAGCAGCGATTGATTGATCGCGATCGTGCTCCGCAGCAGCTCTTGACTGGAGCTATCCTTTCGGCAGGGATAGGGCCGCTTTGTCCTTACGAAGAAAAATAAACAAAATATTTAAAAACACACTAAAGCGAAAGAGAAGATCGCCGATTGTGCACAGTGCACAGGAGGAGGTGAAGAACAAGTGTGCGTTCGTGGCCCGTGCGCTCGTGTTAGTGCGTATGATCGGTTGAGACAGGGGGTTCCAAATCCTGGGATGCTGGGGATACACAAAGTATCAACATCGAAAAGAGAAACAGAGCGAGAGAAAAAGCACGCATTGCGATCGTTGATTGTGTTGTGTACGTGCAGCGAAATGTGGCAGAGAAAGAAGCCGAATGAATGACCGAAGAACAAACACAAAACAAGCGAGGAAAGAAGGAAAACGCCTGCGGAAAACAGGCCTGCCTGATCGAAGAAGAGTGAGAAGCGAACGGTGAGAATGGGAGAGGGATTCGCCATTAATCAAAGTGGCCCCCTTCGCCATGG
Source organism: Anopheles sinensis (assembly GCA_000441895.2). Taxonomy (NCBI): domain Eukaryota; kingdom Metazoa; phylum Arthropoda; class Insecta; order Diptera; family Culicidae; genus Anopheles; species Anopheles sinensis. Next base: position 406,693 of record KE525297.1, on the reverse strand, counting down.
ATCCACCCTCTTCTGTGTAACCTGGGCGGTGGGCGACGTCAAAATCGAATGGCCAATGACGTTTGCACAATGCACTGGAGGCTCCAATTGCGAATGGGTGCGAATTGTTAGCTTTTCCAGTGTTTATTGAGATGTACTTAGCACAACATTTGGCTAGCGATTTCATTCATTCATCGCGTTGCCTGTAAAGAATATTTGGCCCATTAGCGTTAAGGCGTGTGTTTCACAATCCCGTTCGAAATAGGGTTTTCTGTGTGTGTTTCTTGGAACATTAGCAGCACTAGCTGTAGCGCCATCGTGGTAGATGTGGACGCTGAAACGCTGGCCAAACACACACACACACAACTACTAGTGGTGGTGCGCCGCGATCACAGCCAAACATACACACACACACCGTGTCGACGATCACCACCCCCCGAAAAACTCCCAACTCCCTTGCTTGCTACCGGAAAGGGTTCAAAAGCAGCCCGCTCGGTTCGCAGCGCTCTTCCGCCCATTCTAAAGCGCGAGAAGCGGCCCAATCGCAGCGCCATCGCGAGTAGTGTTTGTGTTCTCGCGGGAGCGTCCGCGAGACTACTCGCGCCATGAGCTCGCTATTTTCCCGTTGTTCCGCAGAGTCGCACGCCACTCGAGTGTCAGTGTTGTTCGTGCACGCAGCGGAAAGTGCGATCGATCTCTCCCTCTGCCCCAGCCTCGTTCGATCGTTGCCTGGTCGATCATCATTTTCTTGCTTCTCAGTTTGCAACTGCAGTTCGCTGCAATGTTTAAGTAGTCATTTTTATTTTGCAATCTTAGAATCAACTTGAAAAATTATCTTGGTAATGAGGATAATTTCTTGGAGTACAAACTTATTTTGGACAGATAATGTTAAAACCAGCGACGCCTTCTGTCGATCGATAGTACTTCCAGTGACAACCCCTGTCCAGTTTGTGTATTTGATCATGTGTGTTTTTCCCCTTATTTCAAAACAAACAGCACACTAAAACGCGGCAAGTGCAAGTGGATTTAAGTAAGAGTTGCACTGCAACACCGCCACCAGTGAAACAGGAAGTGAAAAATCACGCAATCGGCTGCGTTTCCTCTGGGGGGAACGTTCGAACGCGCTAAAATACACGTACACACACATTCACACAAACACACCGTTGACGCAATCTTTGAATCTGCTGTAGCACCAGCGGTTATCTTCTTGTTACATTTTTTAAGACAAATTGCGCCCCCGGCAGCAAAACTGCTTCAAAGAAACCGCAGGCGAAAACGATTTACCGGGGAAGTGAATCCGGCTCCCATTTTAATCCGGCATTTTATTTTACAGCGAAAACAAACATCGACAATTTTGGTGGTAAAACAAAACAAAAACGATTCTCGATTATAATTTTCCGTTCGCAAAGTTATACCAGTTGATGACTGGCGCGTGTGAGGGAAACGAAAGTTGAGTGCATCGTGTCCCAAGGTGCATCGGAATTAAATATGTGCAACGGTACAAAAGAGAAGTGCAAGTGTTGAATGTTAGAAGGAATTGAAGAGAGGATTAAAAAAAGGAAAAAGTGCTATTACTAGAAGAAGGTAATCCTTAAATCAAGCTACCACAGTGAGCCTTCAACTCTCCTTGACCGTACGCTAATCCATTCGCGGATTCCTTCGGCTGCAGTTAAACATCTTTTCAAACAGACAACAACAACAACAACAACAACAACAAAATACTGCATTTCTGCCGCAGTTTGGAGTTCCACCGAACCACAGAAGACAGAAGCGGAAAGTTCGCGCAGTGCAGTGACCACCACCGAAAACGGGTTGTGCTAAGAAACGAAGGAGACAGAATTACGGAGGGCAAGTCCATTAGCCAGAACCGGCCAGAAGACTCGCGGGACTGGTCTTGCGAGGAGTTGCAAACGCTGCACTCATCGCTAGAGCTTAGCACTTTATCAACATGGCATACAACGCGTCCGGGGCCGGTGGCAGTGGGGCGGGTGCGGCGGCGGCCGCGGTGGCCGGGAACGGCACGGAGGAGAACGAGCCGACCGGCGCGAGCAAGAAGAAGAACCTGATCATTCTGGTCGACAAAGATTCGAACGATAAGCTGAACGAGCTGTTCGACAAGACGCTCAGCAACAAGCTCCCGCTGCAGATCCCGTACCGCATGCGGAAGCTGCCGGAGTCGTTCTTCATGCCGCCGTCGTCCGGCTCCAAGTCGCCGTCGGTGTCACACTCGCGCGAAAACTCGGCCGACTCGGCGTTCGGCTCCGGCACGACAATCCTGGGCGGCGTCACGGGTGTCACGACCGGTCCGAACGGGCTGCCGATTCATCACAGCCGCGCGCACAGCAGCCCGGCCTCGCTCGGCAAGATCCCGGTCGGCATGGGCGGTCTCGGGGGCGGTGTGGTGGCGGCGGCCGTGGCGGCTGCAGCTGCGGCCGCGGCGGCCAGCGGGAACGGCGGCAATGGCGGGGCCGGCGGTGGCGGCGGTGGAGGTGGCAGCGGTGGCGGCGCGGGCGTCGTCAATGGGCAGAAGGCGGCGGCCGTGGCGGCGGCACAGAATGGCCAGCAGAACGACGCCAGCAGTCTCGGGGCGGCCGTTCTGCAGCAGGCCGCCCTGTCCAAGGCGGCCATACAGCATTTGCACAGCCGCGGTCGGTCGTACGATGTGTCCAACTTGCACGCCAACTTCGGCGAACTGCCGCCCGGCTGGGAGCAGGCCAAGACTCAGGATGGTCGAATCTACTACATCAAGTAAGTACCTCCATTAAAGCAATTTCCGTTTCGTTAAGATTTCCATTGGAGAAGTTGCATTTAATGGGCTTCTCCGGGTATCGAGTGCATTTGCCTTCTCGGCCAAACTGCATCAGCTGGTCGACGAGGCTTGTCTTCTGCTAGGAATGTTTAAAGGCTTCCAGTTATGACACCGTTATGGTACCGTTCATAAATGACTGATGACTCTATCCCACTAATATTTTGAAGTTCTCTTTCAGAACTATAACCAGACTGTTGCGTGATGAGAACTCAATATCCCACTTGGAGTTTCAAAAAGATATTCGGCAAATTTGTTGAAGACAAAACATTAACTTCCTCAGGGATGAACTTTACGACAACCTTGATACTTGCAAAAGTTGATAACAATGAAGACTCTTATCTCGGCTGTCCTTGACCATTGAATAAAGTTTGTTGTTCGAGGTATCATCGTTTGCAACATCGATGAAAACAACGATCTTAAAGATGATCATATAGAGTGTGTACGAATGCTATAAATAACCGTTGGTATAACGTTTTCCAAGTGCCTTTCAATTGGAAAACAATTCAAGAGGTCTAAGTGTTTCGACGCTATTATTAAGCATGTTTGTCATAAAACACTTAGCAATTGTTTTATTAATTTCTATGTTGCCACGCTAGGCTCAGGCCACTTTCCAACTTCCGAAGGTTCCAAGCACCGAAAGTGTGAACGCCAGAACGTTCCATCGACGCGAAGTGTCTTCATTGCAAGCGGCCCTTATGTACCTTTCTGTCGTTTCACACACCGAGCAAGACACGCAATGGCACCTCGTTCCGGAAACGCTTTTATTTCGACCGACTCATAGCGACACACACACACACAAAGGATGGCAAGTGTTTTTTACACTTGTTTCTTGCCCCGATTGAGGACCCCGCTCAGGCGCAAACTAATCAAACGGAACTGGTAGACGTTTGTTTCGTTTTTTAGCACATTCCATCATTTTGGGGGTGCTGTTGTTGGTGTGCGCCAATTGATGTCCAATTCGTCCAATTCGCCCTTCCGTTTTGGGTTGTCCCTCAGCCTTCGCATGGCTCAGCGAGTCTGCTCTGAGAAACCCTAATTAAACCATTCACCGAGCAGAACAACACTCCCCCGTCTCGCTGGGAAGTCTTTTGTGGCATGCCGCTGCGTCCTTTACCCAATCCAAGATGTCACAAGAAGACGCTCTTCGGTAGACTAACGCTTGCCCCAAACTCCGCTTCCATGCGAAAGTGGAAGATGAGCGATTTCACAACCATGCGAAAAAGTGTCCATGGCCCTCAAGGCGGCTCCACCGGCATAGCAACGATGAACGGATGGAACATACCATGTTGCACAAAAAGTGTAATACACAGTAATCTTCCTCACCTCCTAGATGATGATGGTTCTTAGACGTCTTCGGATTGGTGTGGTAAAATAAATCCCGTTGCAACACACTTGTCCACTTGTCAAGGCAAATCACGTGCATGGGAGTTGTCTAAACCTAACCTTGCTCTTTTTCTCCCTCTATCGCTCGAGACTCTTAAGCCCTTCATGTGATGTAGGGCCTTCAAGGGGTTCGAAGCCTCGGGCTACCGCGTCACCATCATAAAAAGGTTAATTCCTCAATCTACCAATGGCCAATGCCCGTCTGCTCGAGTTTTATGAATGGGATCGAAGTGAAGAGGGCGAATAACCGCACTTCAAACCATCCCATTAACTTCACCAAGCTGGGAGTTTGTTTTCTTATACGTTCGTGTCACTGTAGCGTTTGGTTGATGAAATGTATTGTATTTCACATTACGGATAGCTACTTAAATTCTTAGAGATCTAGTATATCAGGGCTTATGTGGAACTTCATTTCGCATTTTGGATTACTACTTAATTCCTTAGAGGTTTAGTATATGAGGTCATATGCGGAACTTTCATTTAAACCTTGACCAAACCCAATTCCAGAAGATTGAACCTAAGGAGTAGTACACGCTTAAGCGTAGTTTAATTGGTGTAGGAGCACCAAGGTGTATGCAAAGCGGCTAGCAAGCTGCTACCTTTGCCTCTGAAGTCTGAAACACCATACATAGAATGTTCTGAGTGCGACTCCCCCTCTGTTGTCGGCATATGACTTTATATAGCAGTTCTAATAACTACCGCTTCCTTCGCTTCCTTGTCCACGTTCAACCATACCATTGCCTTTTATAACGGTACCCCCACGGCCTGGGGGCGCTGCTAATAATCATAATTGAAAAATATCAACTCCACAAACGCGAATCATGGCGGGGAGAATGACGACCGGTTTGTGGGGTGAATTTGGGGTGTGGATAGAGGGGAAATAGCCCTGTGTGTTGTGTAGGTTATCGTGATGCCGTCGCTGATGAAAGAGAGAGAGAGAGAAGCCGCCGATCGGTGAAGATCGAGGTAGGTCAGCATCAGGGGACGCGCGATACCTCCCGCCCCATGCTGTAAGGCGTAAAGAACATCGGCCCCCACAGGGTCCGGGACTTCCTTCCTCCTCGCACATCGATGTTGCTCTGATTATCAGCCCAATCAGTATCATCACCCTTCCTCCGACAGAGTGTTAGTTAGTAGGAAGGGTGTGGTAGCGGTGACAGTGACCTCACGATGACGGAAATAGAAGATGCTGTAATTTGTATCGGTTCGGTGTATGGCTAGGCCCTAGGAGGAGTTGTATGTTCTGCCTTCTGCCTATCCTATCTGTGCTACAGACCATGTACATTCGTCTGTATCTTTTGCGAGTCACCGACAGCTGGACCTGTGGTGCTATCGGCGCGGTACACGTTGTATTGGTAGGTGGCAAACCATCGCGCACCGTATCTTACCGCTGATTCTGCTGACCTAACGCGAGCTGTAAGAACATGTTCGGGAGGCGAGCAGCGAGGAAGACAGAGAAAACACACAAAACTGGTTGTTCCCGACGATAAGATAAGAGTTGTCCGCCTTTCGATGTCTGGTGTTTTAACTCAAGGTGAAACATACGGCCGATTGCTAACGGAACGGTCAGCAAAAAGGTTTTTAGAGGCACACACAACCACACACCCACAAACACATTCGTAACGATCGTAACGATCAATCATTTCACTCCGTGATCGTTGGTGGTCGCTTTTCCATTGAACCGTGATACAATACGCGATCCCACTGGGTATTTTTTTGATTTCGGTAGCTTCTTGAACGACCACACTACGGCCTTTGATGTTTTGCACCCGAGATCCCTCTCTCGAATGCTCACCTCTGACTTCGGACATCGGATCAATTATTTTTAATTAAAACCTTTTCGGTAACATCAAAAAATTTAATTAAATTATGCCTATCAAATGCTAATCAAGTCTTCGTCGCGTACATTGCGCGTGATCCCGTGACGAAACGACGATCGGTCAGACAACCGAAGCCATTTCGGGGGAAACAGTAATAACAGATGGCTTGATTGCTTTGGAGTCGTTAGACAAATGTCTACAAGCGAGCTTGTCGCGTCATCAGTTTAACGTAAGTCCTATCGGACGTGCCTCGAGGCTGCTCGAAGTCCTTGTCTGTTCCGTATGTCTCTCATTCTTCCGTTAATTTTTCCGCCGGCAAAGGCAAATAATTAACACCGTCAACTGAACGACGATGGTCTGACCAGCGGAGGAAGCTAACTTGGGAAGAATGTGAAGAAGCCGTTACAGCGAGGGTTGAGATTCATACTTTACTTACTCGCACAGCTCGCCTTCCACAGTGCCTCCAGAGTACACAGTCCGTCCGTCCGTCCGGTGCGTCTCAAGTAGTTTTCCTGGAAACCTTTCGAAGGCCCAGAACACCTGATACGTGGTGAAAGAAGAAAAATGCGAAGACCCTGGGACACGCTGGCGATGCTGCTGGCGCGGATCGTTTTGGACGAGGAAGGACCTGCTGGCGAACCACCACTGGAACTCTCTGAAGTTCTTGAGCGCAATGAATCAGCAAAATGATTATTACCCAGAGCCCATGCCTGGTGCGTCGGGTCCAAGTGCGCACTATGGTGTGAAAGGGTTTAGGAACTGATTTTTTTTGTTCGTCTGTTCGTTCTTAAAAAAAGATACGCGTAACCACAATCGGCGGGGCCGTGGCGATGGTGGTGCAGTGGCCACATGGAGGGCTATACTACCAGGCCGCCCAGTGTAACCGGATACGCGAGGAATTTACCGTGAAATGAGTCTATGGGAAATACAAATCATACCGACCTGTGTTCGGGAAGGGTACGGATGGGAGCGGAGCCAAGTACCATATTACATTCTTGTACTTATCTGAGCCCGGCCGTTCGGCATCCTGGTGAATTGGACTACAGGCACAGGTTACTTTCCGTAGTTCGTAAAACGCTCGTTCAAGTTTTCTTCAAACTCAATTCCTCTGCTGCTTGTACGTGCAACGCCCTTTGAGGTAATGAGTGGCAATGAATTTTAGAACCAACACGAGGAGGATGAATCCGTAAGGGGCAGTTAAGATTTATCAGCGCAACGATTTATCTCCGACCTAGCTTATCATGATGATCGATCGATCGTTTGTTTTCGACGAGTGTTCCACATTGGCACGTGTACGTCATCATTACTTTCGTTACTTAACCTTTAATGTTTGCTTAGCTGGAACTGTAAAGACAAAGGTAAATACACATCAACCTTAAAAAAGGTTTTTACCAAAATTCCCTCTGACTCATACTGCTTATTTATCATTCTAAAGCCCAAGAGACGAAAAAAAGAACGCAAGCAATCCGTTTAAATAAATTTCCCACGGAACGATCGCGAACAATGGTTGGCTGTGGGGAGTGGAAGAAGGGGGTGAACCAAAAAAAGGGACACGCAGGAAGCGACCATTTTGAGCACACCTCATTCAGATCGGTGCAATTATTCCATAAATTCGTTCCAATCCATTCCGTTTTATGGCGATGTACACGACGAAGAAGCGCCGCGCGAGAACACGAACGTTTTATACTTTAGGGAGTAGTCTTTTTTGTTTTGATATTTTTGCATGACCGGCTTACGTTTTCGTGGAATTTTCTCACCAAACTCGTTTACTCATCTAATGTGCTGTAATTCATAAACCGCCCGAACATATGACGCGTGAACGCGCAGAGCATCAAAGAAAACGGAAGGAATTCTAGATATGGGCCAGTAAATAATAACAAAACAAAAACAACCAAACAACAACAAGTCTTTAAATCAACCACTTGCTGCTTGTTGGCGCCGTGGGAATGTGAAAATATTCGGAAAATTTCAAAGATTTACACTCACACGATACGCTTGATGTGTCACCGTGCCGGAATGCTCTTCAAAAGTCGCATCCTGCCAAAACCACCCGCGCCAAGCGCAAGGACAGGTTCGTGGAAATTGGAAAACTCAAAATGACACACATCCGAAGGGTAGGAAAAAAGAAAATCAACGGCCGCATCCATCAACTCCAATTTTATTGCAGACTCGAACAATTTTTCCATACTAAACTTCCCACCGTGCAGAAAACCACAAGCATCCACTGCTGCGGGAAAAATCCACTTTTCCGCTCGCCCGGCAAAGGAAACCCCCTGTCTTTGTATCTCTTGTTAGTGATTTCGCGAGATCAACGATGGCGCCCACCGGAATGGTTGTTTTCACGGGTTTATAAGCATCCGGTCTCTTCGCTAAGAAGACAAACCGAGAATTTCCTTTCACCCAGCGCACACCCGCGCATATGTTTTTTCCCTCTTTGGCCCCATGCCATCTTCCGTCCACATTTTCATTATTTGCGGGGAAAAATATTTCCGTGGAAATGGGTTTCAATCACCCAGCCACCGGCTCCTCTTCCGTTTGGTGACAAACAAACGTAGGATATGATTCGGACATTCCACGAATTCATCTGATGGTGGTGAATTATGTGGAAAACAAACAACGCCGAAGTACTGAATGATATTTCCCGCCACGAGAAAAGGTGATCCTCGTGATGATAATAATTAAAATTGTGCGCAAGCACTTGGGGCAATGGTCGTCTCAAAGATGTAAACGGATATCTTGGTGACACATAAAAAAGGTGAAATGTGTTTTTATCACCAAATGGTATCGTCCTAGTTCAGGGAAATATGAAACCAACGTTGGATATGGTTGGCATTTATCTGTCTTTTTACCACGAAACGAAAGGACGATGGATTATTCACCTGATAGATTGAGTTCCTGGTATCGTCGCTCGAAATAGTTGGGGACAAAAAGGTATCCGAGGTGTAATCATTTATTTCCCCACACTTTATGATCGTAAGATGAAATATTCTTATTCTTAACAATTTTAAACAGAAGCTGCAATTGCTTTCTCGAAACAGCAATCTTGAGAATTTAATTGGATCATGTTTTGGAGGTATCGTTTTATCAATCTTCTAACCTCGTAGCACGTGCCCTCTGGGAAATTCTACCTTTCGCAACGGTGCCATAATATAAATGGATGCTCATACTCCCACCGGACGTCCCCCCGATGTCAACCTTTAACGGCCGAACCGAACCGGGACGCGATTCGCTGGGATGCGTTTGTATTGCTTTATTTTGCCCTCCATCCAATCACCTGTCGTTGGCGGTTGTGTTGACATACGGCTAAAAATAACATTTCTGCCCATCATCTATCTCCATCCCATATATCCTGCGGTATTACGACAGAGCATATACATCTACGTCAGCAGCGCGCGTAGTGCTCGGCTCGGTACGAAACACGGAAACTATAAGACGTGGGAGAGGGGATGACACTTCTTTGGACGCTTATGGAGAACCTTTCCCAGCTCCCCACCACTACCAGGGTTTGAGACCCAAAGGTGCAAAAATAGAGCATATAGGAAGGTGGATGTTTTATCATGGATTTCTTTTTGTTTTTGTTCGATCGCGATGGCACGCGGAAGCGTGTGCTCGTAGGTTTTTGGTAGCAAATGGCACCCGACGTGGACGTTCAGTCGTTTGAAAATGATTTTCTCCATCGTTGGAAGACGTTTTCTTCTTAATCGAAACCTTCTGCCAAGCAGAATACAAATAAACACACCAGATAAAACCGACCCATCACATGCAGAACGCCACCGATGCGCGGGAAATCGAAATCAAAGTGAAAGAAAAACCAAGCAACCGGGATGCAGGTAAAAAGAAAAGGCCAGAAGAAACGCAAATATGCAAAATCGAAAAACAAAACAATCTTCTATTTTCGGGGTGACAGAAGATTGGGGCTTAAATATAAAATTAATTTAAATTTAAATTTCTTCTCGCCGGCTTGCTAGCACGTTCCCTGCATTGTTTTCCCCTCTCTCCTGTTACCAGACCGGTACAACACAGAAGATGGGCAGGAATTCCTTTTGCCGAAGAGGCAGAACTTACGGACCTGGGGGTAGCGTAGAAAACCACAGTTTGTCCACATACAAGCTTTGAAGTAAGCTAACACTTTTAACTGTTGAATATTGATTTTCGTTTTGACAAATGTACTTTGCATTGGATTTACGATCTTCAATTAGTGACTAACATCAATCAAGCACGTTGAAACTGTGTTTTGCAATTTCTGACGTTTGCTAGAAAATTTTGCTTCGTCCGACATTTTTTGTCCGACAAACCAAAGCGCATGAGACACGTTCAGACGAACAACTGTAACTGTATATTTTGCATTTTACATGCGGCAGTAAAGTGTAATCAAAACTCGTCCGCGCTTTCAAATGTATCAAATTTTGGCGTTCGGTGCAAGTATTTTATCTTCCTCGATTTAACGATGCGCTAAATTCAACAAATCGTGACAGATTTGCCGACAACGGGCAACAATGAAAGGACGCAGCAGAAAGTCTTCGGGTGTTTCTACACCTTCACCAAACATACCTTTAGCACCGGGCAGAAGCAAAGCGGGCGACATACATTCCTGTCTTTCGTTTGGAAATTATGCTTCCAACGTGGCGGACGCAAACGGTGTCTGGTATGAGGCCGACCGAGTGAAGAAGCCTCAGTCTAGAGGCGATGCGTCGATGATCATGTGAGTTGTTTTTCGTTGTAGCTGCAGTCGCTCGATGCGCTGCGCACAGGATGAGGGATGCATTTATGCGATCGCGCGAATGCTTGCCATGTTGCTTGATATCGCAAAACGAGCCGCCGACGGCGAACGGCGAAAGACGTGCGAACGATTGGGGCGGATACGGATGTCTGGAAAGTGCAACCAAATGAAGAATTTAAACCAGGCACGCGGGACGAAAAACAAACTCAATATTCTGACGGCAAACGCACGGAGACATTCGGGTGTGAAGGGAAGAAGAGATGGGATATACAAATGTAAAAAAACGAAAAATCTAAAACTGCCATCGCCGATCGTTGTTCGGTGAAGTCGCGACGATCTGGAGCTCGTATTACTTACCCAGCTCGAGGTCCACAGACATGACAAAGCGCAACGGAAAAACGGCTTTTCCGAGGTGAGCATCGCGCCATTTGCCACGCACACTCCTACTCGAGCCCAAATGTTCGCGGTCGAAAGTGAGAACTACGCTGTAGAAAATATAGAAGAAAAAACATAATCAAGAAACAAAACTGGCTACGTAGAAACATCAGAAAAAAACATAAGAAATTCAGATCGTATGCTTGCTCGCGCACGTGATTGCAAAGATGGTGTCGCGATGGCAACTGTTGCACTTTCTGTTGGGTACTGTGTTTTTGTTCTATTAAGCTAATTGTTTTTAAACGAAAATATAGTTCCAAGTAGCTGATTAAATGCAACCGTCAAAATCGTCAAAAATATTTGTTGAAATCCAAACAAGACGATTAATTATTGCTTAACAGCCGTCAATTTGTGCCGTTATTTTTTATCTTAAGTGTTGAAAAGTATGGATCAAAAAGACCTCTAAAAAGCATTCTATGGATAGTCAAGTTTTTTTTCATTTTGAAAAATTATTCAGCCGTTTTTGAGATCGCGTATGGGTCAAAATGACCCCTATTTTTACTCTAGTGTTAAGCGAGTTGATCGCCCTGTGAACTCCGGTATAGATAACATCCACAACAAACCGGCCTCCTAACAGACAATCCGAATGTTCTGATATCCGAGTCTATAGAATCAGTACCAAAGTTCGCAGATGCCATGATGGATTTCAAGATGCCATATTCCGGTTTCACGATCCGATATCGGAGTTCACAGAGGTAATCAACTCTATCTATAGAAAAAGGTAGTATCATTCTTTTTAAAAATCTGTATGCTGAAAGTATGATCTGGGCGCTTAATTAATAATCAATTGATCTAAAATATGGGGATCTAAAATTAGCTAAATCGATGTCAGTTGAACAGTACAGAATACAGCCGGCCTAACACGTTGGGCTCATCGTAACAGGACGCAGGAAGCCGCGCACGGTAACACACAACGTTCCCTCACACACTCATGCGTGCACGCGATCACGTTCGATTATTTGTAAACACGCACGATCACGCAATGCGCAACAGCTACAACGCAACGCGGGCTGCGCAATGACGCAACGCTTACTTTGTCGCGCACGGTCTCAGCATCGGCGAAGGAGATAACGCAAAAACACACAAACACCCACGCAGATGATGGGAGATGAAATCTACCGAGCGAACCGACTGCCCATGGAACACCGTGCACGTGACGTCAAAGCCTCACAACGCGCGGGACAAGCTTTCGGAAGCGCCATTATGAGTCAACGCAGCTTCCGATTTCCGACGAATCGTTTTGCGTTCCCCCCCTGGGCACCTCCGCTTCCATCGTCTTGTGGCCGTCCTGGGCTGTCCTACCATAGCCGTTTCAACTCTTTACTGCAATGACTAAAAATGGACCGCCGCCATGTAATGATGCCGATGACCGCTGCCGAGCAGTTGTCCAAAAACATTGTTCCTAAGAATAGGGGGTCGGGTCGTGACTTTGCGAAACACACTCTCGGTACACCGCTTCAATATGGCCAAGTGCCCGACAGTGCCGGTGAATGTGTGTCCTAACAAACGCCAGGTCAGAGTGAAGTCGGTCGTACGGTGGACCTGGCATAACGAAATCCCGTACTAACTGGCGGGGTTCAACTTTTGGCATTTGGCGCACCGAAAGAGATTCGGAAGCCCCTACCCACTGCCACCTCTGCCTTACTGATTGTTTCCTGCGCGTTCCGTGTCGCAGCGGCCCATCAGCCGCATCTCGGTCTCGGTTGAACCCGATCGTTATTGACAGCGGATGTTCAACCTCCGGACACAAACAGCCTACGCTTATGCGCCGAGGAGGGACGGGGGAAAGGTACAGGGAACGTTGGTCCGGCGGACGATGGACGCTTCTCTTTGGTGATCGTCAAAATTTTGGCACCAATCGTAGGCGCACGCACGCCTAACTGAGGTACCGTAGCCTCTATGAATCACCTAAGCGCTCCCCTTGCCAAACCGAGAGACAGCCGCCGAGGCGGGCACGGTGTCGAATGAAAATAAATCAAATCGCAGACTCTTAACCCCCTCTGCTCTGTCTCCCTTTGCAGCTCTGTCGGTGCGGCTCCTCATAGGTCTCTGGCACACCGAGCCGCACAGGGTTAGTGGCACTAAAGTCAAGCTCTTAACACTGGCATTACGTGTGGAACGGACACTGCTTCTCTTTCGGTTTTGGTCGCGCTGTGGGATGTCCGGGGTGAAGTAGCTGTGTGAACGCTACGGACGAGTGTAAGCTGTCTCACGGATCGAAGGTATCGAACTTCTAGTCCATCCAAGAGTTCAAGATATAGGTCGTGCGCTCGAACGTACATTACTGCGCACTAGAATATCGTCCCGTCTGGCCGCGAATCCGGTGCGAGAGGTTTTTCGTCTTCGTCTTCCAGCTCCAACTGATGGCCGACCTCTTCAGTACTCCCGGCTCCTGGCCACCGAACTGCACTTGTGCTCCAAGTTGGCGCTGCGATTGCGTAGGAACCCCCTGCGATTGCTTACGGTCGATAGTTTGCGCCGAGAGTGAACGATATTAATCGCGAAGGCGTTCTCTTTCCCTTCGCCAACCGCATGCTCGCATTCTACCATCCCCACCCCAGGGAGCCGTCAGCATTTAGCTCAAGCCTCACACACGCACAAACTCCCCCTCTTACGTGGTGGGTGGATGCTGTGTTTGGTATTGCCGAATGGCCATCCTCTTAAATTAAAGTCCGAGATCTTAACTTATTTTTCTATTGCTCCAGAATGATTGCCAAACTTGACCAGCGCACGGTTGTAGGTTTTGCGTTTGTTGCTACCTCTCTACTCTCCTATCTAAGCCAGCTTGGTACAATAGAAAGGGCCCTCTGGTGTGTGAGCTGGCACCCACTCCATGTGTCGCACGCAGAACCGTCTTCCGATGTTTTAATTTTTCCGTTTTGTACGAATTAATCTGCGGAAATCTGTTCTGCATGTGTTGCTGAGTCTCGCGGCGCCGAATGGGATCGAGACCGGAAGTGTGAGCAATACCAAACCCACCGGAGCGGCGCCGCTTTCTGATGGGATGTTTTGAATCTCTTTCGAGATGTTTACACACACATGGATTACGTTGGAGCAGTAACTGCTAAGGGCCTTCCATATATGGGTCGTTTGGATCTGTACTTTTTCCATTCTGCAATTTGTTCCTTTAGCAGCAGAGGTAGGTCTATATCTATACTGGCTTTGTGTATTGCCGTTTCTAATCTCACAAGATCATTTTGTGGATTGAAAGAGAAACTGGTATAAAGTATTTATAAACAGTCGCGATCATGACGCTAAAGATATTTCTTGAGGATTCTGATTATGACGTCTATGATCAATGACGTAGAGCCCGGTGCGCATCGTTTGTCATTTCGTGCGGCTTAAAAACGATGTTCAAGACTGAACATCAATCCGTTGCGTGTTGTTTTACAAATTATTTAAACACTGGTCGTGTTTCTTCCCTCTCACTCGAAAGGCGTTCTAAGTGTTGGGAGTTTGGACGACACTTAGAATAAACCCGAAATGAACAGCAAAACGAAAAGCATATTATCATCAACCAGGAAGATACCGAAATGCGAAAGAACGACCTCACCATTAACATCTTGGTGTTTTAAAGGGGCAGGCAGAACCCTGGTACCCCTGGTGTCACCTTTTCTTCCCCTCACCAGGCCCGTCCCAGTTTTGGCAAAGGATCATCCGCCAAGGTGAGGTCCCGTTGTCAGATTTATGGTAGCTTTCACGGCGCGTTTCAAGAGCAATTCCAATTAAATTTAACTTTCATCCGGTCAGTTTCCAACCCAACCCACTCCGCCACCCCCGATTCCGACCTGTACCCTCCCGTCCCATATGATGCGTGACCGATGGCGCGGGTTTCATCCAAAGCATGTGTGTGTGTGCGCACAGCGTATTTATGGTTTGTTGAGGTGGCATTTTGGGCCGTGTTTTTTATATGTTCATTACGATCGTTCGGTGTGTGTTCCGTGCATCGAAACCGGTTGAAGAGGGCATCGGTTTTATTATTGTTGTTAATATTGCTATTGTTGTAATTGTTGTTTTTTTGTTGTTGCGCCACCCCTCCCACCCAACAACACCCAACACACCCCAACCCTCATCTCTTCACTCCCATGTTGCACGCGGCAGTTGTTGTTTAACGTTGTTTGGCAGCGGAATTCGGTGCCACTTGAAATATGATCGCCCATCTCAATCAAGATTTGGTACGATCTCTGGGCGGAAAGTGTCCGACCGGGCGTGCGTCCACGGTCTCTACTGCTGATACTCTCGTCAACTCGTCGACTCGAGCCTACCCGGTGCGCCCCGGAAGAGATTTATCGACAGCCGGCGCGAGCTCCTCGTAAGTCGCAGGATCTTCCGCCGCCACCGAGTTCACCCTTTACGGCACTGGGAGGATAAAGTTGGCGCTGAAAAATGACCGCTATTTCGTGGATTGATAAGTGGTTCTGGGACCCTCCACTTTCGTCTACCCTTCTTTCTACGATCCGACAACCTTTTTTCTTCGGGGCTCAGATTGCGGGATATTGGGAGTTGTATTCGGGTACCGCACGTGGATCCCGATGGAAGCTGTTGGTGACCATTCCACCATGTTCGCGCAAACCAGTTCCGACAACGAGGAAGGAAGTAATCATCCGCACGCCAGCATATGTTGTTCGGTATAATTTACGCGATCGTGCATCGAAACCGAAGCCGCAGCCGCTCGCCAAGCGACTCTTATCCTTCTTATGCGCGCTGCGGATGGTTCGCTACCTGTCAGATATTGCTCGGTCCGGTGGCGCAGCGCTGGTTGGCGAAAAATTAGATTTCTATTTCTGACAAGACGGCCGACAGCTTCCTTCTTTCTCCCGCCAGAACGGTGTCGTCCTCCCGCGGGGCCCCACGCGCTCCCCTTGAAGCAGGTTCGTTCCGTAGCATCATTAGTCAACTCGTCTGTCGCATATTGCGCGTTTTTCGCGGCACGACCATCTTTCAGAGTTTGATGCGGTAGTGCTTCTTGTGGACGAACCGTGCTTGCCTCCGCACTATGGCGTCTCGAAGGGAAGCGAGGTGCCAGGACCATGGACCGGCGGCCGACGATTTTTCCCTTTGAGGCGGCCGAAGGTGTGTCGTTTTCGATTTGGCAAATAGCCCAGTCGCAGCGCGCAGTGTCGCAGAGTGAAGTGAGTGTTGGTCAACGCCACAACACCAGACGCAGTACAAGCAGGAACGCATTAAAACATACGGTTCCGCCGGGTACCGCTCCGCCCGTCGAATCTCGTCGATTGGGCCAGAAGAAAGCTAATGTACACAAACACCCAAGACACACGCTCGTACCCCGTCTCTCTGTGTGTCCGGCCCAGTGAAGATTGGATCACTCGAGCCGGCGGCGTCTCTGCCCTCGGCCGGTAACGCTTGTAGGCCATCGCGCTCGGCGTTGTCTGTGCTTTGTCTTTCGCTCACCCACTACTCAGGCACCCCGCGAGCTCAGAATTAAAACCAAAAAAGAAAAAGAAACAAACATCCACTTTCTGCCAGTGTTCGTGTCCACCACCAGTGTCCATTAGATCTAGCCGACGATCGCCGGTAACCGTCGGATCGAGAGCGGCGCATGGCAAACGTCCACCGTTGGTCGCGCTTGGCTGGCTTGACTTTTATTTTTATTTACGATTTGTCATTCAACTGGCGCTGGCTGGCGCCTTCGCCGATTTCGACACGCCGATCTCACATCCGTGGGGGAGGGGAAGGACAGACGGGAATGGTCGTCCTGATGGCGAACGATCCGGGGCGAGGTAAAGAGAGCACTCGGTACGGCTCCTCCCTTCGACCAGTTTTTGTTTGGAGAGTGTTAGTAGTGCTGAGTAGTAGCCTCTCCATATTAAAACCACCCATTCCTGCCCCGAATACGATTTATAAGTTTAGTGTATTTAATTTATTTCAAACACTAAAGGATTATTTAACTTATTTCCGATGTATTCATGCGAAACATACAGTTAGTTTCAGATCATTCGTTTAACGTTTCTTCCACTTTGATTATGGATTTCCATGCCAGGATTTACGATATACATATTCTTTTTGATATAAACAACATTAACATTCCTTTTGTTGATGTTATTCAAAATTTACTGGTGGTTTAATTTGGATTGGTTCCTAGAATTGATAGAATAAACTCCGCAATTTGATACGTAATTGCGGCACTTATGCTGTAATAAAAGCCTCTTAAACTGATGTAAAGAACTGTGGTCAAAGTAAGAAAACAGTGTTTATGCTTTATGCTTTACGTGTCATAAGTGTTGATACTTTTAAAATAAATATCTTCAATATAATCCATCATCATAGGAGCAGAGAATACTTCTTATAGTGAACCTGGAAGAATATAAATATTTTTCGTGTAGAAAACAGTCCCCATTGAAAAACCTAGTTGAAACGTTAGTTTTCGGAGTTTCAACCAACCAACCGTGAGGCATCATCGACTGTGGCGCTAGAGCCAGTGTATGAAAACATGCTAAAAAACAAAGATGAACGATCGCGTGCGCTCGATCGTTTTGGACCCGCCAGTGATGACGTCCGACTCTGTTTTTCGATTTTTGTTCCCTCCCTCGCGCCGTGCCTTCCACATCCTTGGCTCGGTTCTCAACCACATCGTTAACCTTCGAAGGAGTAGAAGAGTGAGCGTTCCCGATGGAGGACGATATGCCGGTCAAAAGGAAAACGTCGTCGACGTCGTCGCCATCGTCGTCGTCCGCAGCGACGATGATCATGCCGATGATCGTGACGATCTTCATCGTCAGCCGGCAGCGGCGTGCAGATACACACTCGGTTTGGTCGTATTTAACTTCTGGTTCTTCTTTTCTGCACCACGTCAAACCGGCCGCCAGTGAGGCCGTTGGGAGCGTGCACGGTCGGTCGTCCCGATGGGTGTATGAATTATTTTTAAACACACATTGCCAGACTCTTCTGCTTCGATCCGACCGAGCGCGCTGGTGTGTAGTCGCCGCTTGATTTGCCGCACGTTCGCCAAGCAACGTCTTTTAACTCCACAGCTTCTTCCTCGCCATTGGCCTCTGTTTCCGATACTGCTCGCTTTCAACTCGTCTCTCTCTCTCTTTCTTTCTCCTGTTACTTCCCTCAAACGCATTTCCTTGTATCCCTTTTTTAGCTTGGGAAAGTCCAAAACATAAAGTCCTAACCTTCGGTCATCCTATGGAGCAGGGTTTTCTTCAACTGCTCCCACTGCAGCTCCTCGGATCAAGTTTACGATAGATGTCGCTAGTGGACGCCAGCTTCTCAAGTGGTCAGCCTTTGGTACTGCGCCCGATCACGGAGTAGTCGTATCCGCACCCTTTGGCAAAAACAAAACACTTCAAATCCTAGCCAGCGGCCTAGTCATAAATGGAAAACCTCAACCTAGAGCGCAGTGATCCGGCGAAATGGCGCTGTTGCTGCCAGTCCTGGTGCTTGCTATAGTACGTGCGTAAACGAGACAGGCTTGATGGAGATCATGGACATTCCAATTATAGCCCGGGACTACTTACCGAGTCCCGAACGGCAAGTCCGCTCGGTACGGGCCGCAAACGTCGTACACCAATGTCTGAGCCAAACGGTGACGGTGTTGATGACGATGGTGGCCGTGGTGGTGGTAACGCCAGACGCACTCTTGCCATAATGCAGTTGATGAGTTTGCAAGCGACAGTTTTCTGCGCCCATGCAAGAACCATAAAGTTGTCGGCGACGATCGTTAGCCCCGGGGCAGGTTCTTTCCAATTGTGCGCATACTAATCCTTCTGTCGAAACGGGGAAACTCCGTTGGGACCACCGGATGACCCTGAAGCAAGGAAGGAATGAAACTCTCCAAAACCCAACGGAAGACCTTACCTGAGAACCAACAGAGGCGCTGTAGTGTACCTGTGCCCGATGAGAGCTGGTTCCAGGAAGTGTTCCCACGCATCCGAACACGATTCCTGGAGCGGCGCTCCCGAGGACTAAATGCTCACGACACACAGACAATGATCGTCGAACGTGTTTCTTTCGCTATGTTTCTTCCTTCGAGCGGTATACATCGGCTGAAAACAAAAATCTTCCTTCTCGATGAAGGTGGCGTTTCGTTTTGTAGGCATTCAAATTGCCTTGGGATTGAATCTCTCGTTTGCTTCCCGGAGCCTCTTACGAAACAGCTCGCCCAATCCCTCGTTCGTACCGGGATTTCTTATTTCATGGTTTTCCCAGAATCTTAATTGAAATCGGAAAGCGAAAGCACGGGAGAATGAAAGAGCGATCGCATCTTGCACGTCGTAGGATTGATGACGTATAAGGCCATCCTGGGGTTTCAACAGAACGGCAGGGCACAAAAGATGGAAGAAAAGGTTCCTTCAGGTGGTGGCGGCTTCTAAGGCGTCTGTTTCGGCGTCTCCGAGAAGGATCGTCTATTGGTTTGATTGTTAAAAATCGTATTACCTTTTGGGCTCGCTGCAGCCAGCCGACCTGAGTCCCGCTTGCTTGTCTCCGCGAGCAACTTTAAACGATGGCGCGCCAAACCCGTTTCAATGAATCGCCGACGAACGAATGGACAGAGCCAGGTCCTTTACTTGAGGACGAAAAGGACTATGGCCATTGTTGGTGATATAAATTATTTGCCTGTCTTTCAGAAACTCTCCCGCTCCTGGCGAGACATGGCACTTGAGAAACTGTGAACTGTTGACCAACACCACTAGGTGATGGTGATGATTTTCTTGACTTTAGTGTTCTCGGAATTGGACCGGACACTCATTCATTGACATTTTCATGGCGTTTTTTCCCATCCTGAAAAGGAATCCCAAGATACTGCTTGTGATGAATGTTGCATTTTTACTCGATCAATGAAAGGCGGGCGGCATCGTTATTCTTTCATCAGGTGTATAATTTTTCCCCTCTCGCAATGTGACAGTTCCCTTTTTGTTAGTTCATTCATAGAGCACACAGAAGGATTTGTAGTGTTGTTTGCTTGTTTTCTGCACAGATTTACCGAACGACCTGGTTTTTTCCCACTTCCAGCGTAGTCAAATCAAATATCCATAATGAATTCAACCTTCGGTTAAGATGCAGACATTATCCGGCAGCTTGTTATTAATGAATTCATTAAAAATGCGCATCGCTGTGTTAGACGATGCATTTTCAATCATTCGCACAGCTGAACGCGAATGGTGCTGCCTACGGAGGAAACTTTTTGCCAGCACGCTACACGAACGTCATACTAGGCTCGGCGACATCGTCGAGACAGGGGTCTTTAGGACTTTGACAAGAAACAAGAAAAAAAGGGAAATACACACCACCAACTCGTTGCCGGCTTTTGGCAGCAGCTTTTACAGCTCGGTTTCGTAATAGCTCCGGCTCCCTGAAGCCCTGCCACGGAACGATCGTGCGATAGCGAAGGCATCCAGCAGCCACCGGCGCACGGTGGGATAAGAGGCGGACATTTCGGAAAAGATCGGAGTGTTAATGGTAACAAGCTTAAATAACTGACTAAGAAAAGTCTTTGTATTTTTTACGCAATTTCGAAATACGTGTGGTTTATTTAATATAATACGAATTTTTGCTTTTATAGTCAGTACAAAGTCTTAACAAAATATCTCGAAGATAAATTCTTTCAAAATACGAAACTGTTCGCATGATTGTTCTATCTAATCCCACTGTGCGGGGAGCCCCTTAGCACCGGGGATCCTAACCACCTTCTGTGGCCACCCGGTGCCTTTCATCCCCTCCATCAGAACTGTCCCACAGTGTGGCAACAGAGTGTGGGCTTTCGTTTCTTGTTCGCTTGTGCAGTTTTGTGCCACAGCTGTATCTCTATCGGACAACTTCTCACCGTTAGTTGCCGTTAGCATTATACCAGCCCCCCTCCCCTCTCAGGAGTGTGTTTGCACGCTCGCAAGGTCGGGATATATGCATTGGCAGATAAATACAACTGCGGGAAAGCAAGAAAAACTTGTCCAGCGGTTTATTGGTTTTGCAATAATTATTGTAACGACGCTGTTCGGTGCCGCGACCGGTGAGCCAAACGCCGACGTGTGGTGTGATTATGCACAACTATGCCACGGTGGAGCGTGTGCATAGCAAGCCAACGGCGGTCCAAGGAGCAGGACATGTATCCATAAACATAGCTGTTTCCTCAATTCGTGCGTTTTGCTTTCCACTTCCACACTTCTCTAATGTATTTATTTATCTGTCCGCGTCTTGCGCGTTCAAAACCATGTGTGCAACATGCGGCAACTTTACCAGCAATTTTTCGGTCCACCAAGTCGCACTGGCCTACTCTAACTACCGTTTGTGTGGGTGTGTGTGTGTATGTTTCAGCTTGTCTAACGCGGGAACGGACCGAGTGGTGTCTCTTCCAGTTATGAGATTTGCGCAACAGCATCAGCTTCTCGCAGTTGTGCGCGCAGGAAAACATAATCCGGCCACGACGGTCTAGAAGTTCGAACCTACCAGCTCGCTGTTGGCGAACTTGGTAAGGAACTTCTGATTCATTAGCTCCAGCTGGTGCGCGGTGTGTTGCAATCGGCTTGCAGAAACCTCGACGGTAAATTATCCCACGGACCGCGTGTCCACGTATCCACACGGGTTCAAAATGCTTGGCGTCTCAGATCCTTGTACCTGGGAGCGGGTTCATATTTATTGGTAGGTCAAGAATCATAAACGCCTCCAATTGGTAGCTATGGCAACAGGACTCCATAATCATCGGGTTACTTGTGGAGTAGCATGCCGTTCAGAAGGCGGAAAATTTTCAAATGTGAGTTATTCACCAGCTCGAGTTTGGGAACCTCGCGTGATTCGATGTTGTTGTTTGGTTTTAATTTTTTGTTGGACTTCTAAGGAATTGGAGATGTATAGGGTTTTCTTTTCTCAGAAAAGGTTTTCTGATTAGATAAGGTCACTTAGCAGGATAGCCCAAAGAAACTTTCTTCCCCTTGGCGTGTTAGGCTAAATCCACTAAACAAAATCTTCGGCCAATAAAATCATCCAATACTATGCCACGGACTTGGTGTTTTCCAAACGATCTATCTCGGCAACAACCGGCATCACTCAGCAGCGTGCACCAATCTCTGGGCAAAAAAGATAACGAACCTTCCCGCGACACCCTCCGCAGGTCAGTGGAGAGAGAGAAAGAGAGAGAGCCGTGACGTGGTCGTTGATTTACTGTGTGTATTTTCACGGTGTTTTTCTTTTTTGGCTTTCCCGCCGCCTGCCGACGGCCGCCAACCTTTTTTTTTGCCGCCCCGAGACTCGCGGACGCGGCTTTGCACGGTTGCTACGAGAATCGGGCTGGGGGAGGCGACACATGGGAGTGGTGCTATTTTTGGAGTTTCGTTGAGAAAATCTAAAACTGAATCAAGCTACTAGGAAAAGCGGTTCGCACACTCGCGTGCTGCGCTGAACTGATCGAACCAGACATGAGACACGTCGGGGAGGATGTGGTCATGGCGGTTGATGGGCTGTTTTCGTGTAAACACGTACAGGCACACACACACACACACACATAAATTGGTTCTGTGATCCGCTTGGCCATAGGTACCCGACGCACAAAGGCAAACCACGATAAAGCGTCATTATTCAGGTGCGATCAGAACGAGTTTCTGTTCAGTTCTTTCTCGCTTGTTCTCTTTTCCAGAACACTGGAGAACTTCAATCTTTTGTATGTAGTGAAAACGCCCCATAATTTTTCACCCACCATTGATCGATTTCGGTGGCACACAGGGATCCTCCTTTAAAGCACCGATTCTAAAACTAACGTCTCCGAAACGGGAAAGGATGAGTTTTCCCTTCCCTTCTCCCGTGGCGTGTCCCGTGGAGCAGCGCCATAGTGACCATTGCTCTTCCCGTTCTCGAAGCCAATTTGTTGGCAGCGTTTAATTTCGCCGTCTGTCAACAAAACCGCCACCCACGCGTTCTATTCTCGGGGCGAACTTCTGTATCGAGGGTCCCGTTTTTTCCGCCCGAGGGTTCCGCCCGAAGCGTGTGGAGGCGCCAGGGAAAAGCGGGCGAATTTCAGACGGCAACTGCGTCTACAAGACTACGCTGGCTTCGTGACGATCAAACCGAAACAGCACGTTCCAGAACTGGCCGGATTAAGCTAGATGTTTAATAACCTCTTTCGGTGCGATGTTGCTTCTTCGGCTCATTTCTTTTCTATTTCTCTGTTTACTCGAGGTGTCAATCAAAAACGGTTTGGAAACTCGGCGTAAGATGTAGACGGACAATTTCGCATACAGTTTGAGAGATGTGTACAGCACTGTCGGCTAATACGCTCAATGGGGCATAAAAACCCCTTATTATGGCACCTGCTACAATGTCGGTGTCACGGTCGGTGCGCTAATGCTACAAAAACACCCACACACATGCGCCAACAACAATACAAGAAAAAAGATGCACGCTCCGGAGGGAAAGTGTAATGTCTGGAACATGATGATCGAACTAATCGGATCATCACGTGGAAAATAGAAACTGCATCCATCTTCATCAGTTTGCCATCAACGATCGGAACAACATCGTTTGATGGGGGCAGTGGAAAGGGGGCACACTTAGCAGCAATTATAACGATATTAAAACTAACAAAAAAATTGGCGATTCCCAACAACATTGGATAACGAAACGAAATCTAAAATTGAAATTAAAACTCGATCCCATGCAGATCGTATAAACTGTTTCCCATAAAAACGGGGTTCACTATTTTGTGTTTGTTTTTATACGATTTTCTGTGTCATTTCAGCGCACTGCAAATCGATGCAATTAATTTGTTGCACGGTCTGTGCTGATTGTCCCGACGCTAATGGGAAATTTCACCAACACTTTTCCTACCCCTCTCGCTCACCTTGTTGCGATACGATCGGAACAGGGGGAGAGAAACAACCGGCACACCGACACACGCCATCTACTCACGGGTGCGGTGCATTAAAGGGCGTTTCCTTTACGTTCTCGCAATCGCGGATCCGTTCGCCGACGCTCGATCGCTTTTGATCGATCATAGATCCCGGTGGCGGCGCGCACATTCACGCCGATAAAAGTGCGTGTCGGGGCCGTTAATTGATTTATAATATACATTTCCATCACGTCACGTTTTCCTGGCTGGCAACCTTCCAAAGGCAAACGCGAGGCTTACGAGCGAGCCCTTTGTTTGATTTGAAATGAGCGGGGGACGGGTGGTGGTGGTGGTGGTGAGGCTTACATATCAAACCTCATTAGAGAAAAAATAATAGGACAACAAAACAAAAACTAACACGAAATAAATATATGTATCATAACATGATCCACCTGCGGAGGAGAGCCTTGATGAGACCGATGCAACCGCCCCAGTGGAGCCACCTTAGGAAGCCCACCATTGGTTACATGGTCAGATAAACAGAGATAACGGTCGACTAGAAGCAAAAGGAAAACAATAATGCGTGACTAATAAGAAAAGATGCGGAAAATCTAATTACATTCGTTTGCCGCGATCAATTAACTTCATTAGGATGGTGCCCATTACGCCGCCGCCTGTTGATACCTGTCCATCAGAAAATCCGATAACGATCCGATCCAACAGAGAGAGCGAGTGATCAATGTTGGAGCTAATTTATTTTCAAGATGCACTTCGCCGCCTGATGAGCAGGTTCGATATCAATAGTACGATTCCGAATGGATTGTATTTCAAGATGTAAGTGTTGGTTAGTTGTTGATTAGTTTTCGACTAATTCTTCAGAGCTGCATACGGTGTTTCCTTGCAGCACGGACATGTGTAGATCCCCGGGGTGCAACAATTTAATGCTGCCTTGCTCGTAAAATGCACCCAGCACGGCACGGTTTTCTAATGTCAGTGTTCTCTTGGCAATAAAAACACGATCGTGATCGCTTCGGCGGACGATAAAAAGCGCAATTCTCTACACGAGGTCATAACTGTGAGCGGCGGGTTGAATTCGCGTAAACAACTTTAAATTAAAACCAGTTGAAAACGCATTTGCCTTACAGAGACTATCATCCACCCGGCAGGATAACAAAATACCAGCCAATGAACAGTTGGCTAAACAATGGAGCTAAACAGCGACTCATCGGATGCACTTTTGCCTATGGCTCACACGGCGTTTGGAGAGTTGTGGAGTATCGTCTCCCGTGGGGCTGCTCCAACCTTTATCGGCACGTCCTTCCACGACAAGGGGCCACATTTATCGGTGGCGTTCGTGGCGCCGGCGCAAGTCTCCGTCGGCTCCGGTAGAGCACCTCAGTGACGCAGCGCCGTCGGACTTCCCTGCGTGAGGACCACCGACCAGGCACGTACTTGCCTCCGATTGAGCGTGCCTTCGATGGACCACCGGATTGCAGTTCACTGCGCGAGAAGTGGATCACTTTGGCACGTTGCAGCGATACGGCTGTAAGGTGGGGCACCAGGAATAGAGCGTGTTTTCTTCATTGTAACACCACTATCATCGTGACCCGATAGAACAGAGGGAGGATGATTATGGCCTTGCAAGGTAAAAGCGATCCTCCCTTTTCACCGTATGAGGGGGGAACTTCTCCTGCTGGTGAGCACAAGATCGACAATAGCCTGACGTAAGTTTTTAGTCACGGGAAGGCGCACGTGTGCACGCCCGAAGGAAAACTTCCACATCCAGCCGTTTGATTAACGATCCTGCACGGCACGGAAATGGCGCACGGTTGGGAGGACGGGGCGGACATTGGCGATGCGTGTCGCCAGCTCAAGGACGCAGAGTGGGGTGATAAAATATATGAGAAAAACAGGCACCAGCACATCTAGTTCTAGCGATTGTGGGGGAAAATCCATTGCCATCAGCCCGTTTTTGCGCCACAAAACGATAGTATATGCTCACAAATACACCGTGAACCAGTGAAAAGAAAAAAAACACACGCAAAACAAAGACAGCAAACAGTAAATCCAAACGGAAGTCGTCTAAACCGTACCCGAAGGACGCCGTTGAAATAATAACAAATGAACAGAGAAAATAAACAAATTACCTTCATTACCGCTCCTGCGAGCTGTACCTCCCAAGCTGATGACCTCGACAAACGACAGCACCGCATTGGGACCACTGGGAATTGGGAGCTTAAGCTACGTACGATCAATAAAGCGCGATCGTCTCGCCGAAAGAACACGCCCCGCCGAAAGCCGGCGGAAAGGGGCAGGTGTGTGGAAGCGGAAAGAAAATTGTATCACGATCGGCAGCAGTAATAACAACTGCGATAAAAGTGACAAACAAAAACCGAACGCGTTGGAAAGAAAATCGAAAACACTCCCCGAAGGAATGGAAACAAACATGGCTGCCGCGGGAAAAGCAAGCCAGCCAGTGGGGGGCCAGGTATTGGTGCGTAGGCAACCATAGTTCGCTAGCTGGTAGTGGTGGTGGACATCGACTTTGCAATCCGAGACTGCGTTTTGATTTTGATTCAGCAAGAACATCCCAAAAGCGAGCGTGGTGGAGTTTGTGTTTTTTTTTCGTTTGTTTTTCTTTTCGCTTTCCTTGCGACTTGGCGTCTAAAAATAAGCCGCCGTTTCACGCATTTTCACCGCTTCCGATTCGCGGCGAGTCGTAGCAGCGGGAAAACAACTCTACAACATCGTCGGGAGCTAATGTTGGGGCGTAGGTTGAAGATCTAGTTGGTAGTTCTGGGAGGAGTTTTGTCGATGACGCGTAGGAAAAACTGACGACTCATACAGAAGTTGGAACTAAAAATCTATTAATTTATGAAAAACGTAATCTACCGAAATTAAACTAAAATTAGTCTTGTATTTTACACCTACTCCACTTATTCAATTAAAACGCCTGCTCCACTATTTAAAAGAAAGGTTCCGGAACAAATATTATGGTTTCGGCTCCACGAAGACAATCTCTTAAAAAGACGTCATTGACGATCCACTAGCTGACCCAGACGGATGGAGAGATATTGAACAGTTCTGGTGCTTTAGACACCTTGTAAACAACGTTTGCTCGCAAGATGCACCAAACGAGAATCAAACTCAATCAAAACCAAAATATATGCCAAAACCAGTTCGCTCGCAGTCCGCATGGCAACAGAGATTGGTGATCGGTTAGTAGCGGAAAAACTAGCACCAAAACTACCATGTAAACTCTACCATGTACTTCGTTTGCGACTCTGCCTTTTTGGAAGATTTGGTTTATCGGCGGTTTTATGTAGAGCTGTTGATAAGCGTATGATAGAATATTTTACTTTCCAAAATGACCATCTATAAAAGTTCAATCAAAGTTTTGCCATTAAGAATTTGATTTTAATTTATAAAGTAATGGAAAAAAAATACATGACCAAAATATAAATTGAATCTTTTAATATACCTCTGACTTTAATCTTCCATATACTCTAGTAAGAGAAGCATAATTTAAAAAAATATGTATGCAAACAATGAATGCATTTGTCAACATTTCACATTTAAGTGTTTACTTTAATTAATTCACTAAAATGAGTAAAAATAAACTTCAAATGGTAGTTGAGATATTTAGTGCATGATTGTATTCTCTTCTTATATTAGTTCGAACGATAGGCAATACTGTGGAAATTATGCATTCTCTAACAAAAGTGATTCATTCGAAGAATTATTAGTAATCAACACTTGAGTACACGGGTTAAATAATGAAAAATGTACCCTCCACCCACTGATGATCAAAGAACGTGGTAACAATATCGATTCG
Organism: Anopheles sinensis; assembly: GCA_000441895.2. Taxonomy (NCBI): domain Eukaryota; kingdom Metazoa; phylum Arthropoda; class Insecta; order Diptera; family Culicidae; genus Anopheles; species Anopheles sinensis. The sequence continues at coordinate 378,931 of KE525297.1, read as the reverse complement.
AGGCTGTTCTCCAGTCGACAAATCGCTGGGCCATTTTTCCATCTACAGCAAAACGGTAGACGCACGAGGCAAAACACCTGTTCAAACCGGGTGCAGTACGGCGCATTCTGCATTCCGATCGCATGAGCCGGCCCTCGTTACCGATTGACCTTGTTTCGGGAAAAACCCAAGTATCATCGGCGGGCGCCACCACCTGTCCCGGGGCTGGCTGGCGGGCCCTACCTCAAACCAAATGCTAGACAAATCGCTCCATATGCCAGTTCCATGTCAACAAGTCCTCTCCGCTTCGGTTTGTTGTGGTCCTCCGTGGAGGGAAACACGAATGTGTTTACAAACAGTCTGTTGCCAGGGAGATGATGAGCGCTTGCAGCCACGAGCGGGTGGCCGCGATACCACGTGTGCGCATATACAACGGTACAACGCGTTCTATTCCTACCAACCAACACTCTAATGTCTGATGTTTCTCCTCGTTTTCTTTCTGCCCGCAGTCACAACACAAGGACGACCACGTGGGAGGATCCGCGCATAACCGCCATGCAGGAGAGCCTATTCCAGCAGCAGTCCAGCGTAGAGACCCTCTTCAACACCGGCTCACAGACCCTGCTCAGTCCCACGATCTCCTCACCGACGCCCACCACCAATGGTAAGTTGTGGCACAACACCTCACCCACAAACTCTGTGTCCGATCGGGTTCATTCTAACACGCCCGTGAGTTCTTTCTCGAAACAGGAGTAGCTTTCTCTGGTCTATACTAGGTCCGATTTCGAGACATCTGTTTTTTTTCAGTTCATTTTTATGTTTTTGTTTTTTAATACAATTTATTTTGTTTCTCACTACCATTCTCACTCCCCATCCTAAGTGGTAGGTTTTCTTATGTTCGTTGTTTAATCCCTCTTCAGTTGCCTTTTCACCGATCTGTTGCACCTACTTAAGTAAGCAAAGGAAACACTGATAGGAAGAGTTAAGAGCACTGTGACTAACCGAAACACAAAGATTTGTTAAACCATTACACGGTAGTGAGATAATGTGAGACATAAAGGACAGAGAGAAAGTTTGAATTGGAAAAATAGCAATATATATATAAAAAGTAGAACAAATTCAACAGTACCAAAAAGGAAAAAGGACTAACAATGTCCACAACCTATATTTACACCGTAATATCTTTGGAAGGTTGTTTATCCGATTGCCGATTAAATTCAACCATAACTTCATGTTAATTGGAGGAAACAATTTGACTATCACCATCAACCAAACGTTTTCCACGAAAACTCTAAAATTTGTAGACAAGCCGTTCGGCCGTCAATGTGTGCGATGCCGACTGCGCGCCACAACGAGACGAGTAGGTCAAGATGTTTATGTTGCTATTTTAGTTACTGGCGGCGACGGACAGCTCCTTGCATTTGTCATCGGCTGCGTTGTGCTTCAGCGGTAGCAACAACAGCACAGAAATCTGTTGTCGCAATTTCGCGCGATCACGGATCCAGTGGTACGCATGTCACGGTACGACACCACCAAACAGACCTAACCCCCGGGCGGAGGGGAGTTGGGTGTGACGGGTAGTTTTTCCATTCATTTTCCTTCCTTCCGCTATCGCTGTGCTGCCGGACAGGGCACCATTGACAACATCTACACCGGATGTAGGTCGTCATCATCGTCGTCGTTGCCCTCAAGTGGCTTTGGTCATGCCTGTCTTCAGCACACCAACCTCGATGGCGTCGCGTTTGCACCACCGGTTGGACATGTCCATATCAGGAGTCCGACGGAATAGAGACGTAGCAAAAACCGGTGGTAAAGAGGGAGAGACAGGGGCCAAGCAAAAAACAAATAAACGGAAAATGACAAACAAACAAACCCTACAAAAAGGCTAATACTGACGATAAGGGCACTCGAAGCATGTTTAGCACGGTAACTAATGGGTTGGATGGTGCGAAAGGGGGGCCCAAGGATAGGTACACTGCAGTGAAAGTACATCGATAGAAGAGAGACAGAGAGAGAAGCACGAACATCGAAGATACGAGAAACATCGCTCAAAACAAAAAAGACCTTATCTGGAAAACTCGACGCCGATCGGGGAGGACGTCCGAAGAGTCACGTCCGATTGTCGCACGGATCGGAAGTAGCTCACACAGGCACATTCACATGGCCAACGTAACCAAAGCAACTACAAAAAAAACCAATTCGATAGGGATACGGACCTCCTCTCCGCACGGAGTCCCTTGGGTATTGAAGCTGTACACTTGGGCGTACGATCGTTATCGGGAAGCAAATAGAGTCATAAAATTCGTTCATTCATACCTTCAACGTGGACAAGTTGCACGTCTCGGGGAAGGTCTCGGGTGCAGGGGATGGCACACATTTTCGGCTTCCGGTTGCGCTCACGGGGTAAAGCTTAATTAGGGGTACTGCCTTCCGGCGTAATCCGTCGCCCACGACAGGTAGCGAAGGGCATAAGAAGGCGAGCAACGATCGGAAATCAGATTTCCTTTTTTTCCTCAGAAATTAGGTCAGCGGAGCTTTTTTCTTACAACGTTCGGGACTTTTTGAACAACTCTCGTTTTTGGGACAAATCGTATAAAAACGCATAAGCTGCTGTTGTAAATGGTCAAAACCCCCCTTATGCTTCAAGTACCCTCTGGCAGCGATCTCGCTGGTTTATGTAACTTTTATCGATGTACCTGTTCGACCCGCATAACTACACTGCAAGTGACTTAATGTCGTCTTTCAACTTTCATTCCACTGCACAACGGGCACTCCCTCATCCGGCTGGCGGGTGCAGTGTGTTCAATATGATTTTGCCATTTTAGTTTACGTGGAAAAAAGGAAAGTCTCCAGACGAGTCGGTCGCCTCCCGGGGCCATCCCATGCCCATCATCCAATGACACAAATCAATCCCAGCCACAATCGCTGCCCAATCCCTTCGGGAAAGACCGCCTTCCCTTTTCGGTGAAAAGGGTGCGTACAGTCGAGCATGTATGTGTGTGGGAACGTGAATAAATAATTTAATAGATAATGAAAATAAACACACCGCTCTGTGGCCACGGCTGAACCGGCGAGCATCATCAATGGATTGCGGGCTGGCGCAATTGACGTTGCCAGTGTTCATTCATAAAACCCAAACCCTCCGGGGCGTTCACCAACACCACGCTACACAAGCCAGTGTTCCCCACCCTAATTGCGAATGCCGTTGTAGCCGGAGAACGTTGTTGGTTGGCAGGAAAGTGCATCGTGAGGGGTGGAGGGGGCGGCGAGGGAGAGAAAGGTAAAATGAAGACAATTTAAGACCGGTAAACGGTTTTTATGAAACCAAATGACTCCGTTTTCCAGTCGATTCGATCCAGAGGATGGAAAACTGTTTTTAAGAAAGTGAAGGGGTTGAGGGTTTTAAGTAATTTAAGCATCAAACATCAAATCGATTCTATCTTTCACTCCATGAAGGATGGAAATCTTCATAAAATTATTTGAAAGTCGAATCTTTGAAAAATAAATTTTCAATTATTCAAACGGTTAAAGGACGTGTTAAAACAATTACGGACTAAATTGGGATTTGCTAATCCGCATAATAACCGGATCACAATTCGAATATTAAATTTATTGATTCAAAAGTCTGTTTTATTTCACAATAACAATTTAATATGTTTACAGTACAGGTTCAAACCCATAAAGGGCCTCGGTTTATGTCGTCCTCGGTTTACGTCGTTTGACAAGTCGTTCGAAGCTAGTTTATAGTATGCTTGCTAGTATAGTAAGCTAGCTAGTTTTGAAGCTAGTAGCGTGCTTTGTTCTTTACTTATAAGATTTAATGTAATTTGTATGACATAAGATTCGAATATGGCCTTATAAAAGGAAGTCTAGAGTAGGTATTATACATGTGGGAAACATAGGCATTTTTGGCCCCGACCTCGGTTTACGTCGTTGTCAAAGTCCCATAAGGTGACGTAAACCTTTGCCGGCCTATATAACACATTATTTGCACGATTCGATCATGTTTTGCTATGATTTGAGATTTTAGCCAATTTAAAGTAATTAAATTGGGCCTTGGACATCAAATCCAATGGGAAGCAGTGGAAGCTCTACAAAATAATAAATTAAAGTACGAGGATAGAGCCATATGACAGAATAATTTTAATGCAACAATTCTTTTTCAAGTAAACAAAACATTACTCAATCGTTGGTAACCTCTTGTTGGTTTGTTTTGTATGTATGGTTTTTATCTTTTCTAACGCGTTTTCTTTGAAAACAAACTGTCCAAAACGTGACCACGAATGTATTTTCGTTTCTTTTTCATACAGGCGTCCTTTAAAACAACACATGATTAAAATACTTGAGCTACACTCGTTCCTCTTTGAACTCTAGCGAAACCTTCTTTTTTTCGCAAGCCAACAGTTCACATGTGGTCAGTGTCAGGATGCAGGTTCCATCTTGTGTACTTCAATCGAGTAAAGTCTCGCACATGTGTTTACCATTTAACAATTGTTTATTTATTTACAACTTGTCCCGCGCTCCCACCATGACGCACCCTGCCAGATTGGGGCCGAGGGGATTCATTCATCGCTTCATTCATGCATATCTGCTCTTCCCTCGGGGTGTTCAGGGTCCACTGAAATTGGAGCAGCATAGAAAAAAATTCTCTATGCCTTCCACTCGCCGTTCGGCGAAATCGTAGCTCCACACCCTCTGCTGCCGCCGCCGCGAGTCGTCTATTCAGTTTCGCTGATTGATCTAATGATTAATCGTGCTGATAAGCGTGCAGAGTAAATATGCCCCTCTCATCTGAACACCCGTTCACGATATCGTATCTTTCCCTTCCCGTGCTCGCTCTGCTGCAATCCGCATACACGTACTGTCTGAAATCAAACGGCGCGCCGGAAGTGTGTCAGCAATTGACGTCGAACCACAACAGAGCGACATCTCCTTCCCTTACATGGGGAGGATATCGCACGACCGGAAAGAAGGCGCCCGCTCGGGTTCTGGTGTTTTTTTTTAACACTATGACGTTTATCAACAAACTTTCAATAACGGCACCATAAACTGGAGTAATTTTCCCAGCCAGTCAGGTCCAAGCGAGTTTAATTTATATCGTATCGATGAGACATTCGAGGTCCCCTAAGAAATCGCACTGAAAACCCATTGCTTATAAGTGAACAAATGAGATCTTTGCATGCAACCAGGTTATCCAAGGATGTTATGGTGGTTCGGTTTATCAGCAGATATCTACCCTAAGCATCCGCTTCCTTTCCTTTTATGTGATGCAAGTTACATAATCTTGCAAAGAGTCACGTCTAGTATCAATTTCGCAATGTTTAAGCCTCTTTAAAAAATCCCGCTCAACGATGTTGTGAAGCACATAATTTTGACAAGAGAGGTTTATTTTCTACGTTGGGTTAGAGCATTTTGTTTTGTTTAATATAATTACTACAAATTTGTATATTTATATCTGATATAACATGTTATATTACTAAATTAAATTGGAAAAAAAGAACAAAATTGTAGAAAAAATATTTTAATATTTTTGAGTCATAGTTCATAGTTGTGAACCAATATCTTGTGAAGTAAAAACATTTGGCAGGCGAGGCTTATTTTAAGCTGGTTTCGGTAAATTTTGATTTGTTTAATACAACTGCTACAAATTTTTGTGTTTAAATATGTAAGGTCTTAAGAAAATAATATCTAACATCCTTATTATTAAATTGGTTAAAAAAAATCGTCTTATACATATTTTCATGTTATTGTTTCTTAAAACAACATACTGTTTAACATTTTCCGCTAAACAAAAATATTATTTTGGCCATTGTAATGTAATTTGTCTACAGGAAAAAAATTGAAAACATTTAGGAAAACAAAACCGCGAAAGCAAAAATAAACACTGAGCCCCAAGTGATCGCAAAAACCATGTCATTGTGCAGGCTAGTCAAAGTGCTCTTTCCTTCTTTAGGCTCTTCTGGAAAAAGATTGCCCATTCGCGATCGGTCGCACAGTCTCAAAAAGTTTGCCCAGTTTTGCCACAATACCTGCAGGGAAATTAAATAGCACGATAGAGATATACCACAACGTTGGCGGCCAACGTGAAACGGATCGGACAGAGAAACTTTTAGGAAAACCGTACCACTAAGAAAGCAAGCTGAATGCAAACTCTCTACCTCTTGTATTGTTTCTCTCTCCAGTGGTATTTCCAGATGCGATTCAAATGACAAATGACAATCTCGCACCGCCGAACGCCGCCGCACCGGCCTCGTCGATGTTGCCCGCCGGCAGCAGTGTCGATCTGGGCCCACTGCCGGAAGGATGGGAAGAAGGCATCACAGAGAAGGGCGAACGGTACTATATCAATCACGCAACTCGGTCGACCACCTGGAGGGATCCACGATTGTGTACGTGTCACTTAGCATTCTCTCTAATCATGTTTTTTTTTATTGTTTCTGAACCCCAAAGTCATCGGTAAAAACCGTCCCCACCCATTGTTTCATTTATGCACTTTCTAAGAGCTTCCCTTCGTGCGTTTAGGCTCCGATCGAGTTTTACATTCATGGTAAAATGGGTGAGAAAGGCTTAAGATAGGAATAAGGACAACAAGGACTAGCCGCAGAGTTCTAGAAAGCGAATTCACTCAACAATCTTGTTGTTAGTGCTGAAAGTTTTCGAAGTAGACAATAGAAGCTAGCGATTAGTGTAGGTACTAAACCACTCACATGACTAACTTTCCATGACTTGCGCAAGTGCGTCCAGTCGACCCATTAGTTCTAACCTTCTAGCTAGCGTATACCACCCGATACCAAAAAAAAGTCCCAAGCTAAATCGAAGTTTTGAGTCCGTTGTAAAACTCCTGCTGACGATTTCACTTGTTCGATCTAGCTTGGCCAAATGGGTACGCTGTGAATGAAGTTCTTGGAGTTTATCTTTGCCTCCCCTAACTCAACCGATTCCTTTCTGCAAACCAAGGAAAACATCCCCGAGAAGCCCCCTGTATTGCATTCAATGTTTCTCTTTCCAATCTCTATCCCATTTCCCAACGAGCAGCAAACCAAGATTGGGCAGTGCAGGAGCAAACCGTCCGCCTGTACAACCTACAGCTTGAGAGGGAACGACTTCGAAAACGGCAGCAAGAGATTAAATCACATGTAAGTATAAAGTTTCGTGTCGGGCGTTCGGTCGGTTTTGAAAGTTTTGTGAATCCCACACCTACATCACATCGTATCCACTGTCTTCCAGATGGGAGACGACCCGTTCCTGTCCGGTATTGCCGATCACACCCGCCAGGAGTCCGGTGACAGTGGCCTGAGCGAGTCCTCCATGACGCAATCAATGCCTCACACACCCGACTTCCTCTCCAGTATAGACGATAGCATGGATGGTCTGAGCAGTAAGTGTGGCTTCAAAGGAGTTTAGCGACAGAACGCGAAGTTTAACACACTCCTTTTCTACTTTCGTATCATTTCCAACCAGTGACGGACAACACAATGGATACCATAGCGTTTGGAGATAACCTGGATACGACCGAAGGATTTATGGTATGTAATTTTTCTCATTACTAGCTTAAGCTAAATTTACAGGCAACCAAATATTAATCCCTTTATTATGTAGACGTAGTGAGTTCAACCTCAAAATAGCTCTTTCTACATCGTCATGCCGATATTTTACTGGCACAATAAAAAAACAAACAAACGAAATTCTCCAGTTAAATCGAAAAACGATCCCAAACAGTACCAAAAATGCTGATTACCGACAAAATATCTTTTTTGTGTGAGCTCTAGTAAATTTGGAATAGAACCCCTTACTACGCAACATTCCGCAAGGTCGTCGTCTTTCTCGTTGTTGGTTGCGGTGGAAAAAAGTGCGCCCGTAAGACATGTGGGTGAGCAAGTTGCAAATATTGATAAAAACTCCGCAGCGATCAAACTACAGTTCATTTTTATTGTAATTGCAAATCATGGATATAACGTGCATCGTTTGTAAATTTTGTCAGTTCATTCCGCGACTTAAATGTATCCATATAATAAGGGAAATCAATACTGAACTGCAATGGTTTCCACCTGTACCAATTGTATATGTGAAAAAATGATTTTAATTACACCTTTTCCTCTTTTCACTTTACACAGCTGGACGATCCGATGCTGCTGGAAAAGATCGATGCCGTCACCAGTTTGAATCTGATAGATCCTACGAACAGTAAAACGGACAACACACTGTACGACATCATCTAACGGTCCGACGGTGCACAGCAGTAGTCCACTACAGCACCACCTACCAACACCACCTCCACAAGAAACCATCATCATAATCACCATCCAGAACTTACGCCACCAACAAAACAAAACAGAAAAAGAAACCATCCCAAAATCATCATCGACCATTTCGGCGCGTCTCTGGAGCAGCATCGTACTACTTATTGGGCTGAACGAGTCGCACCTGGGAAAAAACGTCCCCCCCCCCCCCCCCCCGCTTCGGAAAAACTGGGGCCAGGCGGCTGTACGCAAAAGTGCCACCGCTTACCACCGTCACCCTCACCACTGGTATCATATTTCCACCCAATCATACGCAGTATGCGGGCGGACGGGCGGGAGGCAATCGGTTCGGTATCAGTGGTGTGGTGATGGTGGGAAGCGAACGATCAACCGATCGAAGAGAAGCTCCCGATCCGTTCTTTTCACTCTAGGATCTATTTTTATTAGGGGTATTTTTACCTTCTGTTTTGCTATTATTATATTAATTATTATTATTATTGATACTGCTATCCATAGTCTTACGGTTAGTTATTATTGTAATTTTATTTTATTTTTTATTATTTTTTCCAACGTTTTGTTCAATTGGAAGCAAACAAACCGACGAAAGCAGTGTTGTATTAGATTCGACAATATGAAACACAGAAGTGAATGAAAACGGTTCAAGCAAGAGTACACAAAGTGAGATAAATCTTGATAAGCCTAGATAGAAGAGAGAGTAAAAAATCAGTTCAAGAAGCAATTCAAGTGCCTTAATGAAGTTGTGAAGAAGTCGAACCGTGATCGGACGGTGAAGTGTGTGCGGTGATGTATGATTGATTTAATTATCGTGAATAGAATCGGCGTATGTAAAGGCAGAAATGTATGCGTGTGCGGTTACCGCGTTAGAATGCATTTTACAACGCCGTACCGGTGTTCTTTGCCAGATCGTAGATTTTCCGCTGATTGCGAGTGCAAAAAAGAACGTTGTGCAGCTTTGTAAAAGATAGCTATAAAGAGAGATGAGGTGATCGATAGAAAAGAAGTGCGACAGCGGGAGAGAAAGAGATTAGAAGAGAATGATTATCTGAGGAAGGATACAAATTGTATGAACGTAGTTCTAGTTCAGAGTATTCGAGTGAATGAATGAGGACCGTTATGACTGAAAGCGTGTGGGAAAAAGTATGTACGGTGAAGCAAAAGGACATTTAAACGTTAGTAGACAGTCGTGAAGCCAATTTCCTAGATTAAAGGACGTGGTGAAAACTGTGAAACTGTAGAAAACCCCTCATCAGAATCGAAAGCATCCCGAGCATGGAATAACGGAACGATGCGTCTAGCTTATTGAAAATTCATGGCGATCGACGACCGTTTTACAGGGTTCTGGGGGAACTGGACTTAGCAGTGGCATGATGCATTTATTCTGCATCGAGAGCAGCAAAACAATGTTCACCAGATCCGATGCTTCACCCGCGGCCCATGCAATGGAAGTGACTAATCCCTAGTGAGAGTAATTTGAACACAATCCACGCCAAACAAGGCATCAGCAAGAGAAGAGGTCTTCACTAACATTGGGCCATCTTCCCACCGCTTTTTTTCTCTCACGTATGGGAAGAGACTCTGCGTAATGGTAACTCTTAACCTTATCCCTCTTCCGACAAGACTGTTTGAAATGGAACATACTACGATTCAAACGCCAAGTAACGCATTTTGATGCAGTTCTATAGACCTGTATTTGCAACTTTCAAAAACTGTTGAGGCAATTTTGTGGTGCCAAAATCGTAATGCGAAATGGGAAGCAAGACAGTGTATTATTCATGCTCACGCACGTGCCCCCGGAATCACCGGCCAAATATTGCGAAAGTAAACAGTTTTTTTAATCGTTCTGATGCTATTAAAAACTAGATGGTAAGCAAATACTGCATCGTTTGTGCGGATGGGAGCAGTGGATGCAATTTATATAAATTCTATTCTACACGCCTGTCTTTGTGGGCTTCGTTTTAAGTTTCCTGATCGATCCCCAAATCGATGCTAAACAAAGCAAACAAAAACGTCCATCAAAACAATCACTGTAAAGACAGTGGACAAACGTTCTATGGCATCGATCGTTTACGATAAGGTAGATAAAAAGAAACGGTCAAAAAAGAACCCCTCTAGAGGTATAGATGGGGTATACAAGGATTTATCATCTACTTATCCAACTACTACCCAGGGTTGTAATGGTTGCGAGCCCATGGCGAAAGGAACGCACGTTACGAGCAAGTAAAAACTATCAGCATCGGTGGGAGCCATTTGGGGAATCGAGAGTGTAGTTGCACCACACCGAGGCAGTAGTGGATTTTATTTTTCATTTCGTTTTCTATCCCTCTTCAATTCAATCGTTCGTAAGAGTAGTCTAAGGTATATTTTATATCTATCCATTTAATCATTAGACCAGTATCTTCTTACCTGTTTCCGGACTATTTTAGCAAATTATTAGAGTTTACGATTGCTGGTCATGCCAGAGTTTTACAGATTTTAAATCCCAACAACTCAGCGAAGGACAATTGCCTGGCCGCTGTTGTTGCCAATAATTGTTAGTAGATTTAATTAGAAGTTTAAAATTTAACATTAAACGCAATCTGCGTTGGTTTTGATGTTTAAATAATTTGTACAACAATTTCAAACGCTAGTAACGAACAAGTTTGCGAAAGCTGGCCATCCCCGCTTACAGCACGCACAAAAAAAAAGTCGGAAAAAATCATAATAGGTATTAAAGTATATTTGAAACTACTTAACGAACGTTGGTTGAAAGGAGTGGATTTTCAAAATAGTAGTGTTGAAGAAGGGCATTCTAAAATAATCCGTTTTGATTTTCATTAGATGGTTTGTGTCCAACATTCAGTATTTTTTTTTACGACGTGAAAAGAAAATCCCTCTTGGGCGCGTTCGGACCGATGGGAAATTCCTTTTTTCCATATTCTGCTCCACCGTGTGTGTGTGTGTGTTTTTATGTGTGCTCTATTGATCGAAAAGCCTCTGATTATCGGAGTCCGTTTGTGTTTATTTTTTATGTTGCAGTTGCCGTCCACTTTCATTTCTATGCAACATAAACGATGCGCAAAATCAGTTGTTGCAAGATTCCTTCGTCTGACAACCTTTGGGAACTCTCAATCCGCAAACAGTCAATAATGATAGTCAATACATTGCCAACCCTGTGTAGTAGATTTGATGACCTTTGGTATAAAACAATCTAAGGCCCGGTCGAAACCGTCCACAAAAATACTAAAAATGCACCGGAAACGCAACACGATATCATAGGAACTTGATCGCCGTCCAAAACTGCATCGAAAAGCAATCAAACGTTTTACCAGTAAAACGGTAAACACTCGGCAGCAATATAGTTGTTTAAACTAGGAAAATTGTCTAGGAAAAGCTAGGAAAATTCAAATCTAGATGAAAAAACGTGTTGCCTGACATAGTTGAACAGTTAGGTGGTGTTACAATTGTACAGCTCGGTACTAGCAGAAGTGCACGAAATTTAAAAAAAAAGAACGATATTGATAAGTCAATTCTTCCGTATCCTACTTTACCTGGCAGCACTCATCAAGCAATATTTGTTAGAAAATATGTGTAGCGTTGATGAGCTGAGCTCCCACAAAGGTACATAGAAACTACTTGCACGCTTATCAGGTATTTCTTCAAAAATCATCCGTCAATGGATTGTTTTTTTTTTTCTTAACGTGGATATAGTGAAAGAGGACATATTGAGTCATCGTTCACTAGCAAAGGTGCTTAAATTTCTACTTCCACCATCTCAGGAAGCAGAACCCAAACATCCGACACCTATTTCTCTATGTGTTAGCCGAGGCGGTGCCTTAAGGGCTCTGTTCTAAAGCCAAACCAAGTAGAGGAACTAGCGTTGTCTGTGAAGCACCAGTGCACTGTATCATGCGAAACAAACTATAAGCTATAAATTAATACTAGCTCAAAGGCATATGACAAAATTATTTATTTATTGAAAAAAAAACTATTATTCACAAAAACGTACGCCACCAATACTGCACACTAAGGAGCAAATTTAATTTGTTTTGAAAACATTCACAGCAATCGTGTTCCGAGGAGGAATCGGGTTGTGTTTTTGTGCAACAAAGCAATAAATTTAAAACATTACCGAACAGCATCATGCAAAGCAAAATGTGTGACACAAATGCTCCAGTAAGCGGCGGGCAATGAAGTCAATAATACAACGTACACGGAGCAAATTGTATCAAATCAGAAACACTTAACCATCGCCGATTTGTAGAGACGATATGCAATGTATAGCAACTAAATGAGAGAAGAAAGATGCAAAACAGTCTGTACTAAAAGTCGAAAAAATCCGTGAAAAAAATTGCAAAATAAAATGAAATATCAACCAACCAGAACAATGGTGGTTTTCTTTTCTGGTAGATATATTTCGATGGATTTTGATTTATATTCTTTGCCTAACGGAGAGCACAAATCTTCCGTTCCACTTTAATAGCAAAATTAATCGTCGCCGTATTTTTCCACAGTTGCGCCTTGAAGATATGCAACGGGTGGTACATGAATTCAGTTTTAATTTTTGCCGTTGTTTTTTAACCGTTGAATTACCGTTAGAAGTAGAAATACCTTGAGACAAGGTCAATTGGTACCGAACCGGTATAGCCCATAGGTAAGCGATTAGTTTTCTTAAAAACTAGAAAAGATGGAAAAATCTTTTGCTCAACAAAGTTTTGTGCCTTGAATAGACCTTTCATTTAAGGGATCAACTGTGAAAATTGGTTAAGCGATCGTAAAGTTATTAACAAATTTGCTATTTTAGCTTAAAATACCAACCAAGGTTTCTGTATCTATTTCTCATCCACATGTTTATTTCAAAACCTAAGAATTACGTAAGAATTTTTGTTTAATTAAGTTATTTGTCTTCTAAGGGAATAAACTAAAAAGTTATCAACTAATTGGCTATTTCAACCATCATTTCAAGCTGTGACCAAGGTGTTTGAAGTTTGTTTATGCCAAGCTGTGCTGTCAGCTTCGTTCTAGTGATGGGGATATCGAATCTGTACTTGGGACTCAAATCACCAAATCTGAATCCCAATCCGTAAAAACTGTCGTGGTGATCAACATATCAATGGCGGTCAGGGAATCAGTTATCCTAATCGAAACTCTAATCAGATCAATACTGATAACTCGCTTTTTGTGTAATAAAAACATGTCACACATTTCTAATGTGAGGTTCACCGCTGTAAGTAGTTCTGTTCATCATGAATCGCGGTTCTCAATGTCGAGTCTTTATTTGAACAAAAATACGCTCAACATGTAATCCAGGTCCTGGTCTGAATCATTGTCACTGCGTGAAATAAACATAATGGTAGAACTCCTCAGTTAATCGAAGTTCTACTGTATTTCTTTGCTAAAAAAAAGGTTCTCGTTTTTTTCTCGAACCTAAGTTAAATCGCGCGAGAAACTCAATCTATCTATCAATCAATTCTTTCCAACGTTCGATTCGACTCAACTGAAATCAATCACTAAGAATCATTGTCTCTACATTGACTTTCTACGTGACTAATGCAACTCACCACATGTATGGATCGATTCACATAAAAATCAGATAAATTCAGATCAAGTCTGAATAAAATTAAATCGAGTCCCTAACATATCCAAACAGATTCGAATCAGAAACAGATCAAAACAGATTCGAATCCCAAACAAATCAAAACAGATTTGAATCCTTGGAATCGAATCAAATCTCTAGAATCCGTCAAATGGGATTTGAATCTTTAAAATCCCTCTAGGGATCGAATCTTCGAGTCTTCCAAATCCCGATTCTGCCAACACTACTAGCCAAAGAAGTAGTGTGTTTCGTGATTTCTTGCGATCGCTGCCGTAAATCGCCGGCGGTTTCTCGTGGGTTGCCTGTGCAGTGATTGCCAACCTGTGCCCTTAGTGTGTTAACAAACTTTCATACACTGCCCCAAGTTATCAAGTGATCGGACACCTTGCAGTACGCCCCAAAAGGGCAGAAAACGACGAGGGCACATCGTCCAAAAGGGGCTATAAAGGTCATCCCAGAGCACCGAGCAACGACGTCCGCATCGGTGGCGATAAAAAAACAACCAGACAGCAGCACACAAGTGTAGCTCTGGACACATCGAGAAGTAAAAATCTAGATAAACACCCAAGACCAAGTGTTCCATTTGAAGGAAGAAAAGTTCTAGCAGCTTTCACGGCCTTCTCCGAGAGATGAAATCCGTGAGGCCAAGAGTTACGAAGAATAGTTCTTAGCTCATTCCGGAACTGGTGGCAGTAGCTTATAATTTACAGTTTGCAGAATACGGCCGGTAAGATCATGGGGTGGCTTTGGTCCCACGGATAGAGCAATGCATGGCAATGCGAATAGAATTCCCTGGTCCGGAAGCCGCGACCAACTCTGCCATACAGCATCCAATTTTTCATTCGCGGCTATCTGCGTCTTCTCGTAGAATCAGACTTGAAGTGGTGGTGACAAAGTGAAGGAGTGGGCGTAGCGGTCAATGTGAAGAAAAAGGGAGCAATAATTCCAAAGCGGTGCTGCCAATATGCACAGGGTCGTTCTGCGTCTCGTGTGAGAAAAATGCACAGGCAATAAAAGTGCAACTGCTGCCCGTCCGTTTCTTACTAGAATAATCCTTTGCTGCAGTGTGTGAATGTGCACACCACGGCCGCCGGACATGCCAAGAAAAGACGACGGCGATGCATCGGTTTACCTACCCTGAAACGGACGTGCGAGTGCAAAATGCATTCGCCAAAGCAGATGCAACAATATTGCCTGTTTGAAAAAGAGACGAAACGGACGAGAAAAAGAGCACCGATGCAATGACGGCAGTGCACTGAAAAAGAAGTGAATACACTTGAAATTGTGGGTTTAGTTTTATGCGTCTAATTTTCAGCAACTCCTTTCCAATTAACAGTGTTTCCGATTGTGCAATGCAAAAATACAGTGAACATAAAGAATGAAAAGGTTGTAATAATAAGCATATCATTCATACAGTAAAAACCATAAGTGTGACCTCGAAGTGCTTTACACTCAAACCGGAATGGAAAGTGTCTCGGACGTCTAAAGAAGAAAACAGTGCAACTTTAAATACACAAGATATCGTAAACTTGTCATCACCGCCACATACTACGGCGGCCCCTCTTTTCCGAGCACCGTGAAGACCTCCGCGCCGGAGGTATAGGCATCAATTGCAGCTGCATTTCGGTGCATTCCACACACCATTCTAGATTGTGGGGATCGCATGGATCGCGCGTTCGTGCCCCAAAACGCGCGGACGCAAATGTTGGACGCGTGAACCAACAAACAAATTTCATTTTTTTCAATTTTTCATTTTCCGTTTCCGTTAGTGCCACAGTTTGCTGCGCTCGGTTTAAGTTTTCCGTTTTAGATTACTTCATTGTTTCTCTTACTTTCGATCATCATTGCTCTGATTTCGATCTTCTGCATCGCATCCAGTTTCCCGCGTGAGTGTGTGTATGCGGTAGTACGTTTGTATTGTGGACTTTGTTGTAGCAACATTTTCTATTTTGGGTTTTCCTACCATTTTTCCCGGCATTTACATTACGTTGCATTAGATCGGTACGCAAAAAACAACGGTCGCGTGCAGACGTTGCCTTTACACACACGGAGTTTCTCAGGTCCTCTACAATTCGTCGCTCCTGTCGTCCAAAATAACGTGGCGACCCGGAACGACGAGTTAATCGTATGTTGGCGATGTCTTCCAAAAAGTAAGTAGACACAGTGCAATCCAAAGTAGGATTTGCGTAGACAAAAGATTAAAATCCATCATGTGCCTAATTATTTAAAATTAAGGTTGAAATCTTAAGCAAGACAAGTCACAAATTAAACAAAAGCATTGGCTATTGTTAATTTTTTCTACTTATTTCTTAATTCTTGTTGAATCAAGCACGGTGATTGAAAATTCTGAATACAGACTAGCGTTAGGATCATCTTACCAAACGCGAGGCACTGATTTTCAGAGTTTGTCGTCATGACGGCACACTACGTGCGTCCCATAACAACCTTGAATAAGCACGCATTGCTGATGAGAAATCACCTGCAGCCAAAGTGTAGAATGGAAATAGTCGGTCTGGTTTGCAAAAACTCGCTGAATAGAACACGGTGCTTCTCGCCCAAACCTCCCCACGCCCAAAAGGGTTGAGGGCTTTTCGTTTCGTCCTCGTGCAAAGTGCTTTCAGCGGTGTGGGGGATCATAGCGAGCCGTGCTGAATGCTTGTTCAAGTCAAGAGTCTTTAACCTTCGGGGCATAATGATGTGACGTTGTATGCCGACACGGCCTTCTTGGCTCGTTTTGGAAGCCTTTTCACCAAGAAGTTCTCAACCACAGGTTTGTGTTTCTTTTTTCATTCTCTCGCTGAACCATGCGTATAACAGCGCGTGATGTCCACGCGGTTGCCCTAAGAAGCTCCCTTCCAAATGTTCTTACGGGTCTGCTGGTCTCTTGGTGGCAACGCGTTTCAGGGAGAACTACAACAAAAACACAGAAGAATGGACCATGCTCGTATGATATGTTTACATTTCAACCATCACGTTCCTTGTTCGTGCTTGGAGCGACAGTCATGCCCTCATCTCCCCCACCATGCCTGCTTTTATGTATTGCCTCGACATACTGCAGTACGCAAAATGCCCACACTCCATACGTCTTTCGTACGTGGCCTAATGTCTTTATGCTGATGTCTATGCGACGCATTTATACACTCGAATATTCTGCTTTCCCGCTAAGACGGTACTAAGGTTCAATGAATTCATGAAAATCCGAATCTTAATGGTTATTGTACACATCTTTATATGGTTCATTCTCAAAGATAAAACCAAGCATTAAATGGTCACTGCACCAACAACCAACAGCTGTGCTCGGATGGTGAGAAGAACAGGTTTTCATTCGTTAGGTCCATCCGTCATTTTGTGCTTCCTTAGACGCAGGAACGTTCGACATTTCCGGTGCAACATGAAAGCACTTACGCCAGCTACAATGCCCGATTTATGTTCGCACTACAGGTTGAGGCCTTTTTCGTTGTTATATTCCTTCACCAAACAATGGAATACATGAGTCGGAATCGTTTCAAACGGTATTGATGAGACGTTAATAGAAATTGTAATCACTATATCAGGCCATAGTTCTCGTAACATAACGCCAGGTATTTTATACTCAGGGTCAGATAGCCCTAGGGGACATAATTATTAGAATTTGGTTTTTCATTCACTTTTGGTGACTATTTGTTTTCAATAAAATTTAATATAAATCACCCAATAAATCTATTGGCATTTAGAGGAGAAAGAGGTCCAACGGGTCATAGCATCCATAATCGTACATGCTTTTTGCATGTTTTTAGGATTTTATGTATTGTGCACAATGCTGTTTTTACATGCTAAATGTCAAGAGTTCGTTTTCTTTAATATTACCTGGATCCCAGGTCCTTTCGTATGTTGCATCTTTGTTATGAACTAATATTTGATCGATTTTAAATACATTATTTTCTAGAAGTAGGAAGAGTTGGAAAAAAACTGTTATTCATAAATTTAATTTTCATTTGATATTATTCATTGGAACGAACAAACCCACCATATACCACCATGTAGTTCTCTATGCGAAGGTATCAAACATTCAAGTTTCGTAAGGAATCCTCCAAATAGGTCTCGAACTGGGAAACGAAAGCTAGCCTACTTCTACAGTCCTTGGGTTGCAAAGGCTTCAGGAAATGCTTCGTAACACCAATAGGAGGGGGCTTTATTGGTGGGGCCATGACCAAATGACACGGCTAAATTACCCAGTACCACTATCGCCTAAGCTGCGGTTAGTGATGTGTTGTATTTCTTTTCATGTTACAAAAATAGCCACTAAATAATCGATAACACCCTCTCTCGAGTGGTGAAAGACAGGTAAAGCGTGTCCTAGAATTGGGAAGGGGAAAAAGTATTATGGGTAAATTATGAGCCATGTAGAACGTGCGTAAAAGCGTGTCTTTTGTCGTGTCAAATCGTATCCTTTCGAGTGCTTATGTTTGACTGTCGTTTTGGAAAAGTCCGCCTTTCCAACCAAGTGGCCAACGAACTATGATAATAATTCGGGTTGTATTTTCTGTGAGTCTTTTTTTATGCCGGAATGCCGTCACTAGTTTGACGATTCTACGCATTTCCCGTCCCATTGTGGAACACCTTCAACCGTGGCTCGAAAGGTAGGACCAACGAGTAGAATCTTGAGTGGGAGAAATATTTGATCAGAGTAGCTTACGCTCATTAGCGGCTGCAAAGTGAGTGTGTAATTTTATGGAAATGATACGTGGGTACTTTGATGAGACAAAAATAGGCTACACTATGTCCTATGACGGAATCCTCTTCCATTCTAACAAACACTTGAAACTCTATATCACCCACAGTGAACTGAAGAAACTCTCAGAGGAAAGCTTAACCCGCCAGCCGGATGAAGTGTTCGACATTATCTGCAAGCTCGGCGAGGGCAGCTATGGCTCGGTCTACAAGGCACTGCACAAGGAGAGTGAGCAGGTGCTGGCGATCAAGCAGGTCCCGGTCGATACGGATTTGCAGGAGATCATCAAGGAGATCTCGATCATGCAGCAGTGCGACTCCCCGTACGTGGTCAAGTACTATGGAAGTTACTTCAAAAACACAGACCTCTGGATCGTGATGGAGTACTGCGGAGCGGGCAGCGTGTCCGACATTATGCGGCTGCGCAAGAAAACGCTCTCGGAGGACGAGATCGCGACCATCCTGATCGACACGCTCAAGGGCTTAGAGTACCTGCATTTGCGGCGCAAAATTCACCGGGACATCAAGGCAGGCAACATACTGCTCAACTCGGAGGGTCATGCGAAGCTGGCGGACTTTGGCGTGGCCGGCCAGCTGACCGATACGATGGCGAAGCGAAACACGGTCATTGGGACACCGTTCTGGATGGCACCGGAGGTGATCGAGGAGATCGGGTACGATTGTGTGGCGGACATCTGGTCACTAGGCATAACGGCCCTGGAGATGGCGGAGGGAAAACCACCGTACGGTGATATACACCCGATGCGGGCGATCTTCATGATACCGACCAAACCGCCGCCATCGTTCCGCGATCCCGACATTTGGTCGCCGGAATTTATCGACTTCGTGAGCCTTTGCTTGGTGAAGAATCCTGAAGAACGAGCCACCGCAACTGATCTCCTAACCCACGAGTTTATCCGTAAGTAATCGTGCGCCCCTGTAGCATTAGCTTTTTTTTGTATACTACTTCTTTCGTATCTTTCTTTGCCGTAGGTAATGCCAAGCCGTGTAGTATACTTAGCCAAATGATAGCGGAAGCGAAGGAAATTCGGGAAAACCAAAGCTATCGGCATGCGGCCGCCATTAGCCAGGCGAACAAACAGCTACAAAACAGCAACAACAATGGCAACAACGGCCACGATGGCGACTCGGACGAAGATGATCAGGTGAACTCGCGGACGATGAAGGAGTTCCCGGCGGATTGTGGTACGCTAGTGCCGGGCCGGGGTGATGACGGTGATGGAACGATGATTGCACACACGGACTGTGGAACGCTCGTACCGGACAATGGTACAATGGTGGAACTGCAGTCGAACCTCGGCACGATGGTGATCAATTCGGATTCGGAAGAATCAACTATGAAAAGTATGTTATTCGTTGTAAAAGAGGAAAGGAGAAAACGAACGACCTTTTAATTATACATATTTTTATTTCACACTCTCTAGGACACGATACGAATCCGGACAAACCGAAATATCGCCCCCTGTTTTTGGACCACTTTGACAAAAAGGAAGCGGAAGCGAATAGCTTCGGTAATAGCAAGGTGGCGGCGGTAAATAACAACCATCTACATCATCACCACCTGCAGTCACCGTCGTCCGAGATGGGCTCGTTCGACGATGGCTCGCCGTCCGGAGACGTGCTCGATGCGGACCAAACGCCCAGCGGCCCCCCAACACCGCTCGCTTCGCCTGAACAACCGATCGTATCGTCACCGCAGCAACCTCAGCCACAGGTTCAAAAGGTTCCGGTCACACAACCCGCCGCACCAGCAACGCACAGTCCCGTGACTCCCTCTGCGCCACCGCTTACCCAAGGGTTCGATGAGCATCAACAGCTTCAGGCACAGCAACAACAACAACAGCAGCAGCAACAGCAACAGCAACAATTCAACGAAGAGCGACAACGATATCAATCGCACTTGCAGCTGCAGCTGAACCAAATATCGGCCGTTAGCCCCAACATGCACCAGATGCAGTTTCTGCAGCCCACCGCTGCCGAGTACGATGCGGTAAGTGTCCACTCACGAGTGTTTTTGCGAAGCGGAAAACGATGACTATTTCATAATTCTCCTTCTCTTAATGTAGCTAAAATTTCTAAACTACGAACAACTAGAGCAACGGTTGGCCAGCCTCGACAAAGAGATGGAAAAAGAGCTGGCGGAAACGAAAAAGCGCTACACCACCAAACGCCAACCGATCCTCGATGCGATCGAAGCGAAGCAGCAGAAACGACAGCAAAAGCTGGAGGAGTTCTGAGGGACCTTGCTTGGGGCAACCCTCGTCGAATTGTCGAATCGACGAGCTGTGGTTGGCATAGCGTACGCAGTGCTGGCCCAACGTTCGGTGCAGTCCGCGGTCCCGCCGCTGCACTCTGAAATGTGAAACGGAAACGCTAATTAGTTAGTGCATAGTCATATTTTAGCAACGATTTTTAATTGAAAGCCGCTTTTGCTGGTGTGCAAATGGTCCTATAATTTTTAAGGAAAACTAAACTCCCATCCCTTCACCCTACCGCCTGATAAACCGCTGACGATCGATCGTCGATAAAAGTGCGTTGTTTTCTAAAGTATTTATCCGCTCTCCCTACATTTTTGTTTCTTTTACACTTTACGTTCATCAATTTTTTCCGTTAGGTTTTAAATGTTTTTAACCAATCGAGATCTGAATTAGATTGTCTACGAATGCTTTAGGTTTTTTAATTAAATTAATATACACTTTTAATTATCGCTCCCGTTCCGCTTGACCCAATATTTAACAGTCTGTGACATTAGGGAATCTTTTTATAATCGATATGAAAACCACAAACATCAAATGTCTTTGTCCGGGTGCCGGTTGTTCGGGTTCGTCCTACGCATGTTGTCTGTTGTATCTACGTTTTTTTTTTTGTTCTCAGAGTATCACAGTCCGTCCCTTGAACCTTATGTAATACCACCCGAAGAGCTTATTTCCTACAGTAAAAAGTCCCTCGTCCGAGTTAAAAGTGGCTACGTTACGGCAAAAGGGGGTTTTACGTGTGCGAATAATGGTTTTATCTATTCATTTTAGCTTTGCAATTTTGAAGAAGCGTTTGAAGTGGACCGAGAATATCATCTCGGATGACTCACAATCTTTCTCTCGTTTATGTTGCAAGTGACTTCAGAATGGTGGCGTTTTGTTATGTTAACGGTTGAATTGAGTAACATAGACGTGGGAAGGGTGAAAAAGTGTGTCGAAAAAAATTGCAATGAGATTACCTTTGAAAGTGAAACCTCAAACATACGAACCGACAAGATTGACAGTAGAATACAATAATCTAATGCAGTAGCATTGTGAAGAAATTATATATACATATATATCAAGAGATTATAACTATTATATACAAAACACAAACGCAAAAAGAGTTGATAAACACAAAACGTGGAACAAAAAATTGACGTGATGCTAGAAATTGAACCAGGTACATCAGGAAAAAGAAACAACGGGATGGCATTCTCTTTGCCCAATGTAGTAGATCCTGTTACATATTACATTCAAGTGCTAAACCTGAGATGCAGGAAATGTGAAAGCAGAGCAATGAACACAAGTTCTAGATTTTATTCTTTAAACAACTATACACTTAGCGGCAAGAGACAAATGCATCGAGGCAGGACGATGACCAGAACCCAGGGCAAAAATCTGATAATGGAATCATTTGCTAAAGGGAACAATACTTGGTTGTGCTGCTCTCGAACTAAGAGTTATAAAAAGTAGTAGGACGAACCAAATACTGGAACGGTATCTGCGTAATATTAATGATGAACAAAAAAATCATACACATACACAGGTTAAATAAAGTTGATCTTTAGGGTTGCCATGCATTTATATTAAACATCTTGTGAAAAAAATTCTTCAATCTACTGATTTTTCGATCACAACCGCCGAGCTAGTTTCTCTATATAAATCGCGTTGTACATGCAAAATTGACTGTGGCAAAGTGGAGTCGGAGTGAAAAACACTGTTCGGTGTTTTCATCGACGTCAAAACAAATCAAAAGGACGTGGTAGAGGTGAGCTAGCGATGGGAATATTCAATCCCAGTTCGGATTCTAATCTTTTAATTTAAATCCATAATTCTTCTCGAATACAAATCTGCCATCTGAATCGGTTGAGAAACAAACAAGTTATTTGTAAATAGGTTTTTAAAAGCCTACTTCGCAAACCAAGGTTCCTTTGTTTTTCGCCCTTCTCTCGCCCGGCCCCCGGGTTTCTCCAAAACAAGAAACGATGATTAAATTTTACCTACCACAAAGTTACGCGTCTTTAAAATACCTTTCATTTGAGGGGTCACTCGGGCAAATCGGTTCAGGAACTAAAAAGTTATTAAAAAATTAGCTATTTCAACCATTATTTTAGGCTGTGACCAAGGTTTTTGCAGTTTGTTTATGTCAAGGTGTGCTGTCGGCTTCGTTCTAGTGATGGGGATATCGAATCTCTACTTGGCACTCAAATCACCAAATCTGAGTCCCAATCCGTCAAACTGTTGTGGTGATCAACAAATCAACGGCGGCCTGGAAATCGGTTATCCTAATCTAAACTCTAATCAGATCAATACTGATAACTCGCTTTTTGTGTAATAAAAACATGTCACACATTTCTAATGTGAGGTTCACCGCTGTAAGTAGTTCTGTTCATCATGAATCGCGATTCTCAATGTCGAGTCTTTATTTGAACAAAAATACACTTAACATGTAAACCAGGTCCTGGTCTGAATCATTGTCACTGCGTCAGATAAAAATAATGGTAGAACTCCTCAATTACGAATCCCAAACAGAACATAACAGATTCGAATCCCAAACAAATCAAAACAGATTCGAATCCTTGGAATCGAATCAAATCTCTAGAATCCGTCAAATGGGATTTGAATCTTTACAATCCCTAGAAGGGATCGAATCTTCGAGTCTTTCAAATCCCGATTCTGCCAACACTACACCGCAAACCAGTTGCTCATGTAGCTGATAGAAAGAGAAAGCGCCCTTTCAGTTCCATCCATCCCACACTCGCGATGGTTGTGTTGAATGGATTTACGTGGCAACATAGGGTTCCTTCTGGGACTCTAATATTGTACGTTCTAGTGTTTTGTCAGCTGTCCGTTCTCGTTGGAACACAGAACCAACCGCCCCCTCAACAGCAACATCCTCCGCAACAACAGCATCCCCCACAACAGCAGCAGCAGTTCCAACAACAGCAGCCTCCCCCACAACAACATCCACCTCAGCAGCAGCAACAGTTTCAGCAGCCGCCTCCCGCACAACAACATCCGCCTTCGCAACAGTTCCAACATCAGCAGCCGCCTCCTCAACAGTTCCAGCAGCAGCAGCCGCCTCCTCCACAGTTCCAGCAGCAGCAGCAGCAGCAGCATGTTCCCCAACAGCAACATCCGCAACAGTTCCAGCAACAGCAGCAACAGTTTCAGCAACCTCCCCCCCACAACTTAGGAGGACAACAACCACCTCCACCGCTGCATGCCATGCCAATCCTGGGACAACCGGAGCTGCACGAAATTCCGGAAGCTGACCGACCATGGTATGAAACCATGCCAGCTGTTGCGATGGACTACAAGGTGCACATCGAGGCCGGCAAAGAGGACTGCTACTACCAGTACGTCCAGCAGGGCAGCACGCTGTACGTAAGCTTCCACGTTATCCGGGGCGGAGATGGCATGGCCGGTTTTGCGGTGCGCAATCCGCGCGGTGAAATCGTCCACCCGTACCAGTGGCAGGCATCGAGCGACTACACGGATGGTGCCGCGATGGGAGGTTTCTACGCCGTGTGCATCGATAATCAGTTCTCGCGGTTCGCCAGCAAGCTGGTCAACCTGTACATTACCGTCATCCGGTATGAGGAGTGGGAAAAGTTCACTAAGGAAATCGAAGACCTGAACGTGAACATGAACAACTTCACGGTAAGCATACGTTAGCAGATTGTGTTGACAACATTCCGAAACGAAAACAAGACGCATGGACGGCAAGTGCACTGATAAGAAAGTGCTCGCCGCCCGAATGATAATGTTATCACGATTTGTTCATGTATCACATCTTCCCTTTTTCTTCCTCGATGCAGAACACCATTTCGACGGTGGAACGGAACCTCAACGCCATGTTCATGTACCAGGCACACTCTCGAAATAATGAAGCGCGCGACTACGCACTCATTCTGGACAATAACGCCTACGTGTGGAAATGGTCGGTATTGCAGATTCTAGTTATCGTTTTCACCACCTCGGTGCAAGTATTTTTCGTGCGGAAGCTGTTCGATATCAAAACGGGCAGTGGGAAGAGTCGAATTTAGGGAACCGGTGGGGCGATGTGGTGGCTCGCACAAAATTCATTCCGTCTTCGTAAGAGTTTGTTTTGTTAATGCTTTCAGTTTTTTCGACGGTTAATACTTTCCATTTTTTAAGTACTAGAACCATCCACTTCATTCCAACTGGTTCTACAACATGCGTTAATTTCTTAAACGATGAAAGTATTGCATTGAAACGTATTTACGATTGTTTTTCGTATTTTTTCACCAGTATCAATAAAACGAAACAAAAACATATAACTTCCATTCCCACCTTAAAAGGGAGGGTACGGTTCCGACTGATAATGATGTAAAGGAGAGGTATAAGCAAAATAATTTAAAACGCGGAGCAAGAAAGAAAATAATTGTTAATGAGAAACGGTAACTTTAAAAAATATCCCTCTGAAAAAACCCGATGATGAATGCGCACGAGAGGAAAAATTCCCCTTTAGCGAGTCGTCAAACGCGTTTATAGCGCAGGGATTGAGATCATACATGCAATTCAAAAGCCCACATGCACTGCATTCCTGAGTCGTACAAATAAATGTGTAGGTAAAATTATACGGCAACTGTAGTGCATTATAGTATTTTCATTCTGTATTAAGTAACGTTTTGCATTTTTAGTGCCGAAATGCTTCAACTTTCATTTCCTTTTTCAATTTACATTCCTAACCCCTTGGGATGTTTACATCGCCAGCTGTCATCGACGATGGAACCTACACTAGCGCAGGGGCTTAGAAAAAAAACATTTCATCTTCTTCATGTACTTACTTCTTTGGAGAAAGGCACAACACCACTACCAAACGACGTAGAAATCAAAGAAAAGTTTCGTCGCAAACGGGTCGGTCATTACAGTTTCTCTGTTCCTGGTGTTCGATACTGTCCTGATGTTGATTACCAATTTTAATATCATATGATAGCCAGGAAGGTTGGCTAGAGTGTTTTAAGACAATTTGGTCATTCGACAAGGCGTGTCGGTGCAAGTAACACGAGCAAAAAGTAGTTTGGTGATGCTTTTCCGATAAAAGCCCTCGGAAAAAGCGGAAATATATAGCTAGCCCTCTTTGTTGGCGCAGTGGAAGAAGTGGAACAGTTCTGTGTTTAGCGGACGATGTGGTGCATCACTTGATGGAAATTTAGTGGAAAGTTCATTGGTGGTGTTACTATTATCCTGAACAAGCGATTTTTAATGGAAAAATACGAAGTAAATTTGCTAATTCTCGCAAAATAAGGTAAATCTTTGGACGTGTCTGCGTGTGTGTATGTGTTTTTGAATAATGGGAAAATCAATGCGCTGGTAACCCTAAGGGCATAAATGTTATTACCAAAGCAAAATTCTACGCAACAACGGTGTCTGAATACAAAATGCAATGCGAAAATAAATACAATACTCGGACTCTCAGTGTTGTGTAAAGTGTGAAAAAGAGGATTTTTTCGATCGAGCGTAAAGAATCGGTTAACTGTTCATATGGACTTTGGCAACCTCTTTTCTTACAGCAAGTGCTTGTGAGTACGTAGGTGTATGCGTGGTGGAACAGCATTGTCCTACTTCCCATTTTCTTGTACATGCCAATCGTATAATTTTTGACTTAAAAATAATCACTTGTCATATAAACTGAAAATAAAATGGTTTTGGTTTTACAAATCCCTGCAAATAGCTACATTTCATCATAACATTTTTTTTGTAGTCTGAATCTACAGTTGAGTCACAAAATTTACGCAGGGAAAATTAAGAAAAACTTGTTTCGGACGGAAACTGCTGTTGAATGTGTGTGTGTGTGTATGTTTGCGCAGTCATTCTATTATGAAAAACTATTAGCTAAATGTACAACCAAACTATCTCATTTGCTAAAGGGTGTCAAAAATGTTTTGGACAAGCATGCTGATTGAGAATGGTTGTTTATTTTTGGTTTTAGAATCAATGTGAATTTAAAATGAAAAGCAAATGAAGGAAACCCAATCGTTATGAATAAGTAGGAAACAAAGAAACAGACCATAACGGGAGTGTGCGTACGAACGCATCCGTCCGCAGTTGTATGCGTGTGTTTGGTGTTGACAGAATATCCTTTTTTATAGAAAGAAATGGTTGTGTTGTCATTCATTTTCTGCTTGGTGTCCTGAAAAATCTGTTCGTGGATCAATACGATGCG
Organism: Anopheles sinensis; assembly: GCA_000441895.2. NCBI lineage: Eukaryota > Metazoa > Arthropoda > Insecta > Diptera > Culicidae > Anopheles > Anopheles sinensis. The sequence continues at coordinate 351,958 of KE525297.1, read as the reverse complement.
TACAGCCGTGTATGTGTGTGTTTCTATGTGCGTGTGTAAGTGGTTGCACGGGTCATTGAGAAAAATATGTAAAACGTAAACAAAAACATCATACAAATCTAAGACGCACAACATAACATTTTGGTTACGCGTAGAAGCGGATTAGTTTAATATAGGGTGAATGGCTGTATTTCGCGCACACCTAATACAGCGCAGGTTATCATGAACTCAGCGAATGCGGACGATATTATTTAAAAGATTGGCCAAAAATGTTTTCTGGTGTATGTGGAATTACAGAAAATAGTAAAATCCCTTCACCACAAAGGAATGGTAGCAACTGTGCAGCGACATCTATACGTGTCGCTTTTTGTATTTGAGTACAAGCATCTCAACGAGAATCTGACAGTTTCCTAGGTCCCGTTATGTATTCTTCGTCCATACAACTATATAAGGTTATAAAGCGAAGATCGTAAAATAATTCACCAAGTACAGTTCAGAAAAGTAATTCAAAAATAAAACTAAATCAAGTTAGCGTTAAGAATCAAGTAATTAAAAAAAACACGTCACCATACACAAGATTTTGCCGTCCAGTTCTATATAAATTAGACCCCGTTGATTCATTTTGGAAGTAATACAAGTGTACTAACGGCTCAAAGCCTCTATAATCCTTTACCTCACCTAATACAAGTGAATGCTGGAGAGAAGAAAATGTATTTTCGAATCCGACTGTACTCCACTTCTACAGATGCATGTTGCAGTCGTGTTTGTCATCACAAGGAATCAGCTGGTGGAACACCACTTTACACAAAGCTGTAAAGTATGCCGACTTTGTCATACTGTTGCTTTTTTCTCCCTCGCTCTAAGATTATCGCTCTCTCGTCTATCTACTTGTAGTTGGCCCATCCCGTTCTCTTTCTGTTTTTCTTTGGCACGAAACACATATGCAGCATATCTTATGATGCGAAACTACATTATATAGCTTTTGCCCAGCAGCATCACAAGCAGCATAGAATTTGGTTTGTCTCTTTCATTATGCTAGCTTGACGTTTTACTTACTGGCTTGTGCTACCAGCGATTTCCTTATGTTTTCGAAGCTGTTCCTGTGAGCAAGTGAAGGTAGTGACGATAATCTTCTGCGTTTGGCCTATGTTTAGCAGGGAGTAATGTGCGTGCGTACAGTTACTGCAGGCAATCGCATGTGTTTGTTCGACTGTGATGAAGGGCGAAAAGAAAAATATAATCAATGGCACCTACCACCGCATAGTGGTCACAGTGATACAGAAACACGGTCAGGATGAGAATCCTGTAACCAAGTACAGTCCTAGCGACTCAAAAAAAATAAAAAGTTGGATGTTGTTTGCTGAAGCAGCCTACAATCACAAAACATAAGAAGTTAATGCCATAGTTCCCATATCAGAAAAAATACCGTAGGAGGAAATATGGCTGTGTTGGATTTTACTTGCGGTTATGTGGTTGATAGCTCGCTATTTCATTTCCGAAGAACGTAGATAAGTAAAGTTAGAACAAAAGTACATTTCATGGAGATATGATGCTGTTAGAAACAACATTCAACAATGAATAGTAGTGAGCATTAAATGGTTGTAAGTGATCTAATTTTTGTTATCTCTTACAACTATTCTTTTCGTTTTCGTATTACATCGTATTTATGCATAAGCCATTCTACAATACTCAAACCCCTTTGACCGCCTTCCGGTCCCACTGTGTCTTCGAGACTGACAGTGCAGCGACCGAAAACGAACGGCGAGAACGGGACAAGGCGTGCCGTGATTGCACTCCCACTACCGTGCAACGAGATTGCTTGGATACGTCAAAGCACTGTGGTCACGCAGTACGGCCGGGCGGTCGTCGTCTTCGATGTAGTGTGCGGAGGAGCTTCAGCCAGACGTACTAACATCAGCAGTGTAAGCAACTACTGCAGCATTCGAGCAGGTTGCAAAGTGGGCAAAATATTGCATATGGCTGCATCGGGCATGGTGTAGAAGAAAATATTTGTTGTTTTGAAGTGCGCTTCAGGGTACCAATCGGTGTGTAAAGCGTAGTGTTTGGTGTCGTTTGGTAGTAAGAAAAGCAAATCAACCGATTAACCACGGGAGGGAACAAATCTGGGTAGGGTTTCGTTTTCCGTATTTCATATGTCCATACTTGGCTACTATGATCGTAATAGAACTGCAATTCACCAACCTATCGCTATTGCACCGTGACCGTTGTGCGTGTGTGATAAACATTACATTACCGTTCGCTATATGTCGTCGTTCATGTTTGTAACATCGTACCTTTCTTTCCTTCCATTCAAGTGTTTCCGTTCAACGCACCATTCATCGATCGATTACTTAAACGCAGTGCTGGGCGATAAATTCTTCATCTTCGTCAACATGACCAACATTCATCCCGCAATCTGCATCGAAAAACAGTAGCCCCAAAGCGAGAGATTAGTTGCAAGGGAGAAGGGAAGCTGTCATTTCATCGTAATCGCATTCACAAGTGCAGCAGTAATAGCAGCTAAGCAACCCTCGACGACGGTAGTCGTAACTAGGGGAGGAAAAGCGAATTCTCGAGAGTGAGACACTGGTGCACCATCATCTTCGGTATTCACAAATTATTTTCCTTTTTTGGTAAGTATTTTTCTTACCGGGGGTTGAACAGGGGTTTTTTTTTCTTAAATGTTCTCGTCATCGTCTTGGGAGTTGCGACGAACACATCCGATTGCATCTATTTCAGAAATGGCTGCGTTTCTCTTGGGAAAACATTGTGCTATTTTTCTTTTTTGTTTCTTTTCTAAGTTGGTTCTCAGACAGTTAGAAAGTGTTTCATTTCGATCTCTTCATTCACTCACATCATCATTGGTACCGTCCGATATACGATGATTAGTGAAAGTGGATGTGCTTTGTGAAAAGTAAAAGGAAAAAAGCCCTTACATTTTCTTTGCTTTCTCGCTCTCTCTTTCTCTCTTTCTCTCTCTCTTGCCCTCTGCCACAGAGTTTGAATGGTGCCCCGTATAGACCCTCAAAATTGATTGCGTTCGGGAACCGATTGGCGGCGGCTCTTCGGCAAGGTCCTGCTCGTCCTCTTCGTCGTCGTCGGACGAGGAGCTCAATGAACGGCCAGTACCGCCGGCACGGAAGCGCCCGCGTAAGTCAGCCACTGCCACTACCGATCCGCCGCTCCTCGCAACCGACGCCGGACTCGTCGTCATCCGCGTGCTAGAAGGAGGAGTGCCCGTAGTAGCCGAAGACGGAGCAGAAGAAGCGTTGTTGGGTGGAGGTTTCGCGGTGGCCGAACTCGGGCAACAGGAACAGCAGCAGCAGCAGCAGCAATTAGACGCAGAAAGTAGTGCACCGGATCCGTTGGAGGACGAGCAACCGAATACTGGGCACGAGGACCAGCACGACGCAGGCCGCCAGCGACTCCACCGACGCTCGACTGTGGAAGCGCGCGAGCAAGCCAGGGAAGGGGAACGGGACGGCGGGGACGGAAGTCGTCCTGCTGCTGCTACCACCGCCGCTGGTCGTCGAAGGTCGCGTGCTGGAAACGCGGCAATAATCAGTGCTGCCGGCGATACTCTTGGTGTTAGTGGTGGTGGTGGTGGCAGTCGTGGGAACGTAGCGGCGGAACAGCAACAGCAGCGAGTCGGTAGTAAGCGACGTAGCACACGGACACAGCAGCGAAGCTCGGTAGCTCCAACACCAACAATCGCCCCCGGGGTTGACCGGAGTAGCAATCGGTTGCGATCTGCTTCCTCGTCGACGTCGTCGTCGTCGTCGGCTGCAGCTGCGAGCGGACATTCACACCATCATCAGCGTCATCAGCATCCCGCACGCGCGTTAGACACCGAGAGCAGCAACAAAGACAACTCGGAGGAGGAGGAGGATCCCACCGGTGGCGTTGTGGAGAAGGAGGTGACTAGGGAAGAGGAGGAGCGCCGGAGTGACGAAGCCAGCCCACAGTCGAAACGTCGGCGAAGGATGCTGAACGATAATAGCACCAGTCGCAACGGTGCCGTCGCACCATCGACCGCTTCCCCGATGGACGCATCGAACTGTGATCTAAACGGTCACAATGTGGCCAACAACAGCAGCGGAAGTAGTAGTGGAAGTAGTATCGCTACCGCCAACAACAACAGCACTAGTAGTAGTAGTAGTAACGCCACCGCTAGCAATAACTCGAACGCAGCGGACAACGACAATGGTGTCGCGAACAATGGACTGACCACGAATGGTGATGGAGGTGGAGGAGGTGGCGGCGGTAGTGTCACTCACAGGCAGCCGCACCGGGTTGTGAAGCTGGACAAAACAAACCAGGACATTGTGCGGTTAATTGGCCAGCATCTGAAGGACATCGGGCTGGAGCGTAGCGCGGAGATGCTGATGCAGGAGTCGGGCTGCTGCCTGGAGCACCCGGCCGCCACCAAGTTCCGCATCCACGTGCTGTCCGGTGACTGGACGAAGGCGGACCATGACCTGCAGGAGCTGCAGTCGATGGTGGACAGCAAAACCGACCGTGCCAGCATGAGTGAGATGAAGTTTCTGCTGCTCGAGCAGAAGTACCTCGAGTTTCTGGAGGAGGGCCGTCCGATCGATGCACTGCACGTGCTGCGCAACGAGCTGACCCCGCTGCAGCACAAGACACCGCGTGTCCACCAGCTGTCGTCGTACATGATGTGCACCAACAACCAGGAGCTGTACGCGCGGGCCGGCTGGGAGGGCAAGGGCGTCAAATCGCGCACCAGACTGATGGACCGGCTGCAGTCGTACCTGCCGGCGACGGTCATGCTGCCCCCGCGACGCCTTCGCTCGCTGCTGGCCCAAGCGGTCGAGATGCAGAACGAGCGCTGCCAGTGCCACGACATGGCGTGGAGCACCAGCATCGAGAACGTGTCGCTGCTGGTCGACCACAACTGCAGCTCGGACGGGTTCCCGCTGCAGGCGCTGCAGGTACTGAACGACCACTCGGACGAGGTGTGGTTCTGCAAGTTCTCACCCGACGGGCTCCGGCTGGCGACCGGCTCGAAGGACAACAGCGTGATCGTATGGGAGGTCGACCCGGTGAAGCTGCTCCTGCGCAACAAGCGCTCCTTCGAGGGCCACACGTACGGCGTATCGTACATCGCCTGGAGCCCGGACTCGAAGTACTTCATCGCGTGCGGCCCGGACGACTGCCCTGATCTGTGGATCTGGGACGTGGAACAGGAGAAGTTGATGACCAAGTTCTCGCACTCCACCGACGACAGCCTCACGTGTGCGGCGTTCAACCGTGACGGTACGCGCTTCGTGACCGGCGGTACCCGCGGCCAGTTCTATATGGTCGACCTCGATGGCATCCTGCACGACAACTGGGAGGGTGTCCGGGTGAATGGACTTGCCTTCCTGTCCGACAACAAGACGGTGCTGGCGGCCGACACGCACTACCGAATACGGGGCTACAGCTTCGACAATCCGCGCACCGACTACGGCATCGTGCAGGAGCAGTGCCCCATCATGACGTTCTCGGTCAACTCGGCCGACCGGCTCGCCCTGCTCAATATCTCCTCCCAGGGGCTGCACCTGTGGGACCTGCAGGACAAGTGTCTCGTGCGGCGCTTCCAGGGCGTCACGCAAGGCAACTACACCATCTACTCGTGCTTTGGCGGCGTGAACGAAAGCTTCGTCGCCAGCGGCAGCGAGGACAATAAGGTGTACATCTGGCACATCCGGCGCGAGGAACCGCTGGCCACGCTCATCGGGCACACGCGCACCGTCAACTGCGTCAGCTGGAACCCGGTCTACCCGTCGCTGCTGGCGTCCGCTTCCGACGACGGAACCGTGCGAATCTGGGGACCCCAGCAACCACACTCTCAGTGGAGCCCGAACCTTGCCGGGGGAAGCCTGCAGCAGCAGCAGCCGCACCACCAACATCCGCAGGTGCATACCAACGGGAATGCGTCGGGCGGTGCCGCCGATAGTGCCTCGATCAGCTCGACCGGTTCCGCTACCTCGTCCACGTCGTCGTCCGGCTCGTCGTCCGGCTCCACATCGGGAGGCGCTGCGGGCGGTTCCGGAGGAGGTGGTAACGTTGCTGCTGGCGGGGGTGGTGCAGGGGCAGGAGGAGGTGGTGGCAGTATCGAAGTACTATCAACCTCTTCATGGAATATCACATAATATTAGGTGAGTGTGATTGGGGGAACTTAAAACCGCGATGGGACTAGTTTTTCCAAACTATCATAAAGTTATCGTACAAAGCTCGATTGTAGATCAAGCGAATGTGAATTGTTTGGTTATTGTTTGGTTATTCCACAAATAACCAGTAAGAAATTCTGAAATGTTAAATTTTTTAAATTAACAAACTAATCAGATTTAGTTGCATTCACGTAAGTTGAAATTTATCTTTTTGCGTAGAATCTCTTTTGATTTTATAAAATTCATTTTGGTCAGTTTAAATTCCCAATTCAAGAAAATTTCCAAAAAAATCTATATTTATTTCAATGCTTTCACATCGAAAATTATAATCACTTCGAGTTCTCCGTTTTTTTTATGTTGACCTAAGCCTACTGTGATTATTACAATATTTTTAGCTAAATAGCTAAGCCTACTGTATCCACCACTATGACAGATTATATTGTTGTTTAATAACGATTAAAGGGACGATGAGCGTAATAGGAACGCAGATCATCGATCAATTAACCTATTTACTACATTCACAAATGCTTTAAATTAACATAATTACAATTAAACATTAAAATGTAAACAATAAGGGTTCAAAATAATGGATGGGGTGAGTGTTTGTAGTGCAAAACACACCCTTATTTCATTGGGAATTTTGTAAAATATCATCGAAAATCAGCAACCAAAGAGTGAAATGGTAATTAATATTAATGGTCATAAGTGTGTCCTAAACACATAATACTGTGCATTTTTTCAACTCCTACAGCTTGGTAAATTGCTGCTTCATTCGCTCGCACTCATAAGTTTAATCGGTTTAATAGCACTCATCAAGGCTGACGATGTTGCACTTTTCGTTCTGTTTTAAACCCAAACAAACAATGTGATTTAAAAAAAAACCTGGAAAAAAGATTATCAATGCCAACAGTGTGTGCGCACTCGTGTTCTTTCTCTTTATCAGATCGCGCCGCACTAGCGGGGTTTCTCAAAACCTCCTGGAGCAAGGGGTAACCCGAGCTGAAGTTGGGTAGTTGGCGTGATGTGTTGTGTTTCGCATTCTGAAGTGCATCGCAACTGCAACACCAATGCTATCAGCAGCCAGCAGAGGTGTTAATCGGATGAGATGTTTATGGTATTTGTGTGTGCAATAATGCACACGGCAGCACGGAGGCGAAAGCAAACGCGATCCGTAGAGCATCGAATGCGATGGTTGTTGAGCGCATCTAGTGCCCTTCGACAAACACTGCACACAACGCAACGATGATTTGAACAAAACCGGCGACGGAACATTATGGAAAAGTGTAGCCGCGAGATATTATTTATTCATCTTGTAGTACCTGTTTGCGGGTGAAGGAGCGAAAAAACGTGGCAAATGCTATTTGATAGTTTACGGTGGGTTTCCAGTTTCAACCAGCCATCGCAAGGTGCATCGTTCATCGGGATTTTTTGGAATCAATGTACAAAGTGGGTCTTCGATGATTGCCACTATATGAATAGATAAAAAATACGCCATACTTTATTTTTAACATATTCACTTTTCTACACGATGTTGCAGATATTTAATCAACCCGGTCTCAAGGAGAGGAGGATTTAAGCGAATGTTGGAAGCAAAGGCGGTATAAACACATCAGCACACACCATCGGGCGGCAGTTACCGATGATTCTCGGAAGGGCAATAAACGAAGGATAAGGATAAGGATAGACACACATAAAAACACACTTTCTTCTATACTCACATCTGGCGTATTTCACTGATTGACGGAGCCTCCCGAACCGTGAGTGCGTGCATGCGTGCGACTGCTCGATTTAAACAATTGGTAGATTTAATATGTTATAAAAACATATGAACCACACAATAGTAATAAACACTCACACAAAACACGTTAATACACACACACAAACACACACACTCACACACACAAACTCTAGGGATACGTTGTAGTTTTAATGATCGAACCACGATGAAAACAAAACCCAAGGGATGAGAAAATTAAACTTTAAAACCCGTTGCCGAATGCAGGAAATTGTGAGGAGGCTGATGATTACGGGCGAGTTGGAAAAAATATAACAGGATGGTAGTCGCTTATGGTTGAATGCTAGAAGAAAGATTCGAGTTGATTTGAGCCCCTGGTCGGAGCCATTTGAGTCCCTGGCCCTGGCGTGGTTGTAGGAGAGAGTTGGCGAAAGCAGCGGGAATAAAAGCAAATACTTTAGCACTATCCAAGTCCGTACTAATTGTAGAATAAACGATCAGTAATAAGGCTCGATTGGTTGAGATCGAACGAAACAGCAATGTAGCAGCAGCAGCAGCACCAGCGAAAGTAAACTATTATTAGATTTGATTAGTTCGGTAAGGCGATCAAGCGAAGCGAGCAAAAGCAAAAGAAAGAGGAAGCAAGTGTTAGTTTAATAATTAAATAAAAAAAAGGATGCAAAACAATAAATTATTTGTCAATCTTTGTGGAGCGAAACGCTTATTCGAGGAACAATGCACTCACATTTCTTCTACACTCCCCTTGCCTTGCAAGAGTCAGGGAGCTTTTTTCATCTATTTTTACCACCGTCGCCTACTGAGCAAATCTATCCGTTCAGTTAAATCAACTGCAACAATTCACATCAGCTTTTGTGAACGTTTTGAGCAGTATTTTGTGTGTAGCGTGTTTTAACCAACAACTTTTCTTAAAAAACCGACACCTTTTTGTTTGATATTTTATGTAGATTTAAAAAAATTAACGATAAATTCATCCCTTTTTTGTGAATTGTTAAGAGAATAATATTAAGTCCATTGGCTATTTTTTCCATTCGTGCGTTTATTACCGTTCATAATTTTTATATGGTTTATCAATCAATTTTGATATGAACTTTCACGCTCTACGTTAATTGCTTGCGAGTGGTTGTTTTTTTTTCGAAAAATTAAAAAAGATACACGTTTAAAGTTACACTTCCCCGAAATAGGCATAACGAAAATCAAACGATACAAATCGGGGAAGAATATGGGAAAGAAACGTTTCTTTGCATCCATGTGCAAAATGTTCACAAATTGCCCCAAGCTCTTCAATGTTTGCATGCACATTTTGTTTTGCTCTCCCATGTTTGCATGCAATTTATTTTCATTTTATTTACGATGATCATGTGCGAGTGATAAGAAATCATCCCTATCCAAATGTGTGTTGCTGGCTTCATGGCGGACGAAGAAGCAATAATTTCCCGGGGTGTCCTTCAAAACGATGATACATAGAATACTTTCGGAGACTTAAGGTCAATATAGAGTCGTCCAAAGTCGCAGGACTACTAAATGCAGTATGAGACCATAAAGAGTCCATCAACGATGGAGAGTCCATCAACGATGGAGGAACAGCAGAAAAACCCATAAAAACATACGACAAATGTATGAGAAAACCTGTCCGTATTTGAAGCGATGGTGAATATCCAACGAAAGTGAACTCTTCGGGTTCACAGGAATTTTGTTAATTGAATAAAATAAAAAAAAACAAGCAACAGAAACCTCTAAAAGACTATGTTGGATGAAGATGAACGAAAAAAACTGTAAACGTATATCCGAAAAAAATATTAATGAATAAGTTAAGGAAGGTTTTTCTTACAAGTGACCTTACGGATAATGCAATCTGCAAATAATGCTCATAATGTTTTTCGTTTATTTTCAATTTATTAACATTACCATACATAAACATTTTACACAGTTTTTGAACTTCCCTCCCATTCTGATGCCCTACATCTGCAAGACCTTTATTTTGTTTCGTATTGAGTAAAACAATAGGAAAATGAAGAAAAAAAAAGAATACCATAAAATGCCAGATACATAATTACACAGTGCGTCCGAAACCGGAATTTGCATTACGCGGCCTGATATACACATATGACAACATTCAATAAATTACATACACCTTTCGGTTCGATTCCACAAACAACACCCCGCCTCGGGCATTTCATAACGTCCGGACAAGCTTTACCAGTTTCGGCATTCCGACCTAGAGAGTGAAGGGAAACAATTGCTTCGGGTTTTTTTTGTTGTTGTGTGTTTTTGGTACGCAGCAAAGACATGCCGTTTGCCGGCCAATTGTCTATAGCGATGCGTAAATGTGCATAAGAGTTTTGATTGCATTATGTTCCTTGCTTATGCTCTCATCCCTGCCGCGTATCGGCTACCACATGCTTTATCATTCTTTGACCGTTGTGTGTTTTGACTTATCTTTCATGAAACAAAAATCCAACATCGGATCGCGGTAAGCCATGAACAAACAATCTTCCTTGAATTATCACAAATAAATGTACCACCCTTGTGTGTGTGTGTGTATATATAAGATTTGCTAACGACGACAGATTTAAACCGGCTTTGGGACGGCCAACCTATCTGCGGACTACATTACGACCAGGAGTACAAAGTGATGGGTAGTAACGGACCGTTTGCCTCAACCTCAGCGACGTTCCGTTGTTTGTTGATCGAAATAAGATCTGCTTTAAAACAGGCCCCGCTCCTAAGCCATGGCCAGCCAGGCCAGAAAAACGAGCGCCACGTACAGGAACACCTGCGAGAGAAACTGGTCCTCGTCGGACTCGCGCGTATTGTCCCGCGGTGCGGCCCCACCGCCCGGCGCATAGTTCGCACCGAAGTTCAGCGTCGACGAGAAGAACCCGAACGGGAACGCGCCGATCCCGAACGACATGTGAAAGCTGTCCCCGGTGAAGCCCTGGAAGCCGGTCGGGTGCTCCGGTTCCGTCCGCTGGCCGGCCGGTCGCGGTGGTACCGTCTTCCGGGGGTCTTCCTTGCTGCCACCGCGCCCGTACAGTGGGATCACCTTCTCCTTGCTGATGGACGATTTGCACACCGGGCAGGTGTTGCGGTACCCGTTCATCCACTGGTGGATGCACGGCCAGCAGAACAGATGCCCGCACATGCTAACCACCGCGTCCTTGGCCGTATCGAGGCAGATGTTGCACTCGAACATCGAGTCGTCCTTTTTCTCCTCGTCTCCCGCACCGTCGTCGCTGGTGGCGCTCGTGGATGACCCCGGACCTTCGGTCCCATTTTCCTGCGTGGTAGCCGTCTTCGCTTTACTGCTGTCCGGTTCACTGGGCTCATTTGGGGCGGGTTGCTGCTGATTGCTACTGCTGCTGCTGCTGCTGTGGGCCGTACTGTTATTGTCCGTGCTACTGCTAGGGGTCGCATTCGGGCCGACAAACGTGAATGCATACGAGGTCGAGGGTTTACCACTATCTATCGTACTCGTCATCGCCGAGGACGAGGTGGACGCTGCCGGTGCATCTCTGCTCAAACTGTCCAGCGTTGGAACGCTGGATGTTGTGTCCACGGTTGGTGGGATTTCTGTCGTTGATGCCATTCCGATGGGTTCGTATTATTAGCGCACCTGAAAGAGTTAGCAGTAAAAGCGTTAAAAACTTTGAAACGAATTAGAGAGGATACAAAATAAGTAAACATAGTAGGCGCAAATGGTTATTTGAAGCCATTATCACTTAGTAACCATAGACTTTCTTCATTCATATTGTGGCCATAATCCGAACCGATGTTGGCGTTGTTGAGAGTTATACTATTATTATAACTGAAATTTGATGAAAATGAACAAAATCTGTTTAAACGTTTTTGCTACTAAAATAGTTTGGCGTGGTTGAAAAATTAATAGAGCGCAATCAACCTGAAAAATGCATTGAAATGAAGTCCAGAAATTTGTTTTTTTTCCAGAAATCAGAATTTACTAAAAATTCGTGAAGTGTAGGTATAATATTCGAGAATTGTGATTGAAACCCACCCTCTTGCCTATTTGGGATCTTTACACGTAGCTGCTTACTTGCTCATGTCATCTCCAATCACGTCCTTCACATCGGAAGATCCACAAACAAACAGAAAACTGTGCCTCGAAATCAATGTAGATGCACCGGGTGTAATTCGGAAACCGGTGCTGCATCAAGGAGCCCATCATCTTCGTTGAACAAAACCAGTCCGTCCAGTCGCATGGCGATTTTAGATTTGGATTTTAGCAAAGATGGCAAACAACCCACCGCCGGTTGTTTTGACCAAGGTCAACAGCGCCCGCTGAAGGTCCTTGTTTTGCGCCCCTAACTCATGGCATTTTGAACTTGGATGTGTTTGCACCAAAACAAAAGCGAGTAATATAACAGCTTAAAGCACTTTCGATACGTGACTTGAGGCGGTTAAACGTAAGTGGTTCTTTTTTTCTCAAACTAGTTTTTTGTTATAAATGTTTACCGTCCACCACTCTCACGTCTTTTGTTGAGATTATTTTCTTTTCTTAATCCAAACAGAATTATATCCCCTAGAATGCTACACGTTACGTGTATTTAACCTATGGGTTCCTTGCTACTGTACAGCGATATTCACTTTCCGTCAATGCGGAACCATTCAAGGTATTGGTTAACGATTCGGGGCACATCTTTTGCTTACGGTTCCGCCGTTGGTGGTCGCTTGTTGGACATTGTAGGCAATTTCTACAACCCGCGCCACACAAATCGATCCATTGTGTACGCGGTTTGAGGACATGCAATCGATAGCTGTGTGACGTGCTCTGTACCCCCTTTTCAGCAGGAGGTGACCGTATATTAATGGAAGGCGCGTATGTCCACGTCATCGTTTGCCACGTCTACCGCAGGGGCGGAAAAAAAGGTCGAAAGGGCGGGACGGCATTTACAGTCGTGGTTCTAATTTTTCTGACCTCGCGTTGGCGGACTCGATGGAACGCTGTATAGATCGAGTTTGCCCAACTTCGCAGTAGCGTAAAACTACGCAGAGTAAATAAGGTTTACCCTCTGTGACGCATGTATGCTTACTTCTCTTGAACAATGGCTTATAGTTTTTGGATAAGCAAAACGTAAACAGCTCAACAAGGTCAACGCTTTGAAGATAACAAATTGCTGCAAATCCGGTAGAACGCATGTCGAATTGCCGCTCTATTTCAGCAGAGATTGCATGCCGGTGCGTTAACACATGACTTTTTCACATGCAAATGAAAACGATTTGGCATAGAAAAATACTGAGCAGATGACCCTGGCCTCTGGGGCTGTGTGATGGTTTCATTTCTAGTTTTTGTCCACTACCGTTAGGTGACTGCAAAGAGAAAGGGTCGTTTTCTTGAGTGGCCGCACGATCCTGAAAATGGTTCGCGACAGAACGGTGTGTACCGTGTTCTTCATGGGGTCAGAGACAAAAATTGCACCGTTTCCAAGGTTGCCGGCCTGCTTTTCCAACAAGCCACAACCAGCTGGAACCGTAGACGGAACGTGGACAAATTACGATCGCTTGGCGCTACCCTCCTCGAGTTGGGTACGAGACGCAAAATGAAAATAAACACGCGAGTTAAAACTACATAAATATGCATGCATAAATGTGGAGCGTACCACTGCTCAGACTCCTTGCTCCTTGCCCTGTCCAATAGTTGGTTGCCCTTGAAATGCTTAACGTCGAACGCAAAGGCCTACTATGATGCAAAATATTGACAACAATTCGGACGCTTTCGATTTTGAAAGGATTTTACTATCCGTCTCGCCGAACACTCCGCTAAACCCAGCTCTCAGCCGTTGACGAAATTAATCGTCACTTTCGGTAGGCACACGCGGTCAGTTTTACGCTAGAAATCATTCAGGCGGCAAGAATATTTAAAGGTGCTGTTTCTCATTCGTCGTTCCTCTTGAGTGGTGAAACGCAACTAATCATGTTCCCATGCGTTCGTCAAACCGAGGCGGACAATCGTATGCAACCATTAGCGCGTCATTGACGCGTTCGCCCTGCCCCTGCCCCTGCCATTCGTCCGCATTTTACTCTGATTGGCCACTTCAGCACGTTAGGCTCGTTATCGCAGGCCGCATCCGAGATGGTACGAGGCGGTAAAGCGCGCATCATGTGACGTACTACTGCCACCCCGTGTGTCCCCGTTTTTTTTGTACCGCCGCATGATAAGCTGTGCGGAAGACTCGTTCGTACCCGCGGTGTCCGGCCGTGGACCGGTCGATCCCGTACTACAGGTTACCGACGTATCCGGATCTATCGCTCTTCTCCATTCTCGACGGATGGAATACATTATCGTGATGTTTCTCTGGTGATGGTGATCGATCTTTTCGAGCTTATTTCCCGGTCGACCGTCATTGCCAACAACAACCAGGCTCACTGGGACAAGATAGTGATCAGTCACGCGGTCCGTTTTCAGTAATTCTTCCGGATGATGGGCATATTTTTACCTTCTTAAATGCCTATCTAGTGACTCATGATTTTGTATAGTTATCATTTAGCAGACTGGTGATTTTGTTTGTATCTAGTACGCATTGCGTATTGTAATGGACAATACCATTCACCAAACAGTTTTGCTCTGCACTGTGCCAGCAATCTGGAGCGATTTGGTCGTTTCTCGAAGCTAATTCCTCCTCGATTGGTTAGTATCGCAGCGCTCGAAACAGGTTTTTGGATGTCACACAATAAATAACTTTCCGTCAGGTGGGGGATTACAAAACTAAAAACAACAAACCCTATCTCCACCGAAGACTACCGTGGCCTCCTCGGATGATGGTTGTAATAGAGCCGGAAGATAAAGACTAACCAATATGAAGTTGTAGATTACAACCTAAAACGAATTTTCTGTAATCTCTGGCACATCGTTCTTCAAATAAAACCTCGGGATGTGTTTAGCAGCTTTAGCTCCTACATCTTCCAAAGAACGCACAGGCGCACTACGGCCAATAACAGCGGACATACCCTCTTTGCGAATAAATACAATCGCAATCGTTCAGGCAAGGGGACCATCGATCCGGCGGTTGATGATGATGCATTTTTCTTTTCCACTATATTTTGGAACTATTGCAACACACACCATTCCTTTTGCGTACGTAAAAAATATTTCGAATGTAAAACTTCGCGATGTTTCGATCGCTTGCAACGACCCGTGCAAGTAAGGTGGATAGGAAAACCATTTTCGTATTCACTGTTGCTAATAACCGAATCAAAACACAGCCAGATCATAGCAGTATTTTCTTTTCGGTGGCCAGACTTTCGATCGAGGTTGATTACGAAAATTGCTAGTGAAATGAGACTTTGATATAGCACAGCAAAACACAACACGTACCCCGACAAACACACGTACTGCACACCTACTGGTACCACCTGAACAAAACAAAATCGAACGTAACGCCACGTATCTCCGCAGTTGGCCAATGTTTTTGTTTAGATGATCAAGATTTTCCGCGATGTAGATTTTCCGACGACGCCGACGAACAAACTTTAGTCTATTTCATCACAATCACATCAAACAGATCGTTATTACTATCTACTTTGGGTCACTGCGCTAACACTGAAAATCGCCCAGATTTTAGTTGTTTTTTTTTTAGGTATCGGCGCTTAGCGATGTGACCTACGATTTGGACTAATGAGTTCGATCTGATCCATAAATTTATGTGAGCTATGAATTGGACTCGTGAGTCCGATCTGATTTATCGGCTTGGTTGTGCTTGCTGGATTTCCTACTGTTTATTCGATATGTAATTTCATAGTTTTACGAAAGAGAGTTCTTTGAGTTCTCTTATTATTTCTTGTGAAAATAATGTGTTTGTAATTTTGTATCTGATTGCATACCCTATGAACCCAGTTCTGAAATCCCAACCCAAATTGGATTCCAAGATGAAATGCTCATAACGAAAACCACGAGAATATAGCTTTTGGTTTAAAATAAGCTGAACGCAAAATACCAACAAGCGAAGCGATTTCCCTTTGGATTGAAAACAATTACAGGCTGGCCCCGCCTGACGTCGGCCTCGCTTTACGTCGTTTGACAAATCGTTCGAAGCTAATTTATAGTAGCGAGCTTTGTTCTTTACTCATACAATTCAATGCAGTTTTTTTGATAGAAGATTCGAATATGGACTTATAAACGTAAGCCTTGAGTAGGTATGATAAACGTAGGAAATATGGAAATTTTTGGGGCCGAATGAGGGCGGATTCAAACAGTTCCTGTCTAGGTATCGTGTGGTTTCAATCGCTCCAGCTCCGGGGATGTACCTCTAGTTTGTTATTCAAAACACCAATTCTTTAGAACGGAGCTTACTTTTCCAAAGTGCGACTTTTTAAAATATAAATAATTGACTGTTCAATTAATCTTTATTGTGTTAATTCAAAATCATTCCTTGCAACATAGCGTGTTTGATTGCAGTTTTGTGTTATTCTATAAGTTAAGCTGAACTTCAGACCAATTTGACCTCTTTTCCCTTTCTGGTAAGACCTTTGGACTGCCATAGGAAGTTCTGTGGTGTGATGGTGCAGTTTTGTTTACAAACCGTATATCTCGAGACCCCATCGTTCTTATCAATACGCCTAAAATAACGAAGCCGAAGCTGTAGCCGAGCCCTACCGATTCCGTTATCCTCAGCGCCCATTTCTAAACGCGAATTGCATAAAATTTAACTTTGAGTGGGTATCAGGGGACCGGGAGTTTGGGGGCCACATCTCCTGTTATCATTTGATAATACGTCCAGCTTTATCAATCCGTAAACTTTGCGATGCGATAAGCAGAAATTCGTAGCCAGCAGCCGAATCGTATACTTTGCACTCTCATTTACTCTTCGAATTGTTTCGCGGCCTGCTTGGACGAGACCCCCCTTGTGGAACGGTCATTATCGCCTAGTTTTCTCTAACAATCGTTTTCCAGCTTAAAACAGGCTTTCAGGCAGGATGTCTCTTTCGAAGCCAATCTACAATTTACTCGGTTCCTACCTGGAACAACTCTTTGAGCATCCCCTTCGCACCAAGGCTATAACGAGGTAAGTGTACTTTAGCCATCCTCCGCAGACCTGTTATAGTAACTTTCTCCTCCTTCATTAATTTAGCTGTGTAATCGCATCTTCGGCAAACGTTGTCTCCCAGAAGCTGGGTGGTGTGAAGCAGCTCAACACGGACTCGGTACTTGCGTACGGTTTGTTCGGACTGATCTTCACCGGCCCACTGTCACACTTCTTCTACAGCTGGTTGGACCGTGTAACGAATGATTCGCGCTTCAAGAAGCTGCTGATGGTGCTCGGCGAACGCGCACTTTTTGCCCCCACAATTACCGCACTCTCGCTCTACTTCATTTCACGCTTCGAGTGCAAGAGTCATGAGGATGCGCTGTCCAACTTGTTCATGCTCTACCGGAGCGTCCTGCGGGGTAACTGGAAGTTCCTGACGCTGCCGGTGCTCATCAACTTCAACTACGTTCCACCGATGGTATGAGAACAAAGCACCCTTTTTGGATAATTATTATGTCCATCGTGTTATCTCCGGATTCATATTAATATCCTCCCGTTTTTATCCCCCAGCTACGCGTACTGTTTGCCAACATCATCGGATTTTGCTGGATCGTCTTTTTGTCGGCCAAGCGAAGGAAAGCCGAACAACGCCGCCAGCAGCAGAGCGCGGATAAGAGCAAGTCTTCCTGATAACTTGTTGTGAATGGCGAACTATTAACATATGGGAAAAAAAAGCGTTGGAACAACGAGTACACTAAGGACGGTACGAACAAAAATGTCTTTTTCCATTACATTTCAGTGCATTTCAAACTGGCCCATCCAGTACATTAGACAACATATATTTCCTTTTTATAATATAAGCGGGAATGGGAGAAAAAGGTTCAAGGCATGTTTTAAAGTTCATAGCAAGTTTGGTAAATTGTAATGCTTCAAAAATAAGTCAAAAATAAAGACTGCAAACCGCTTCGATTTGTTGGGTATTTTTAAAAGATTATGTTTGGCTTCGTTATACTGGAAAGAACAATTCGGATCGTTATTATTTCGATAAAAAATCACGTTATCACATTTGGATAGTATCGTAAGTTAATGCTTTTATTGATGTGAAGTTTTTCTTGATCACGACGTCTTCGCTTATTCGTCATGAAAGTGCAATATTTGTTTTCTCATGGGAATGTTTCTTGTACACTACACGTGCTTTGCGGCAAGTTTCCGATAATATAAATGAATAAATATACCTATGCGAAAAGAATATCATTTATGAAGTGCCACATGTAGAAGATTGCAAATTGCACGCTTGCTTAAAAATAATAGATCTCATTAAATCTTTACAAGACTTAAGTTTTGGACTAGGAATGTGTGTTGCCGAAAATACGCACGTTTTAAATTAATATTGCAATCGTTTGCTTACTTGTATGACTAATAATTGCTTAAATGAAATGACTGAACTTTCTCTCTGACTATTTCTGCTTGCATACTTTCATAATTAACATTGCATTAACTTCACACGCACACACACACACTCAAGGGTATTCTACCAGAGATGGAGGGTGTGCATTGAGTATTTTCGTGAGTCATTAAGCTTCCTAAATTCCATATCCAACGGGTTAAAAGTTACGATCCCTTAAAAAAAATTCAGCAATGCTTTTCAGTTTCCGTTCCGTGATGATAGTTTATATATTCACTAGAATATTCGCATGGCCCTCGGAATGTGAAACGTCGTTGCCTTTTTCGAGTGCCCACGGCTTATCCCTCTTTCTCTCTCCGATGTAGGGGGTGAATGGAAGTAGCTAACCCACCGCGTTGTCGTTACCGACCCCGCGTGACCTGGGGATGCATTTAACTTTTGCTTCGGCTACGGCTTCTAGAACGGCTCCCACGGCTATGGTAGCTGCTTGCGCTCGACGGTGACGATGGTGTCGGTCTGCGGTACGGTATCGGACGTTTCCGAGCACTGGTGAGGGTCCCACAAATCCACAGTGGCAGCGTTGTTAGAATAAATATACAATTCACACGAGAAAAAAGACGATAACGTTAGAGGAAAATGGACGGACAATCGACGCTCGACGGGAAGAATCGCATGGAATGAACTTACCGGCCGATACTAATTAACACAAGTACCAAACTAATTAGAAAACAAAATCAAATAACGCATACCGGGAGGCTAACCTTGGATGGAAAGGATATCTTCAAGCCGAAATTAAACCGAACTGAATCAACTACGAACGGCGGAAATAGCTTACTGAAATAAAAAATAATGTTCACTTAAGGCTACAAATAATGAAAACCAAAAATTTTCTGTTTGCTTTTCTTTAGCAATGATTTTTTGCTATGTATTGTTGTAATTTTGAGCATTTTGCATTATTTTTTTCTTCTCTTCACACAATATTCCATTGCCTTACGGAAGGAATTAAACTAACAAACTATACACCATCCAGTTCAAAAGCGGGTGCTCTGGGCCAACTCTAAAACACATCATCCAGCCTTCGAGAATCAAAACGGTGGAAACGAATAATGGTGGTGGCTGTACACGCGGGGGACCATAACAAGCAGAAATCATCGACGATCGGAACGACGCTGCTCGTCTCTCCTGCCACGGCCACGGTAAGACGAGGATGATGACGACGACTGTGCGGTGGTGGATTTTTTCGTGTCACGTCTGCCGTCGCGTGATCGTGATCGTGATCGCGATCGCTTTCTATCGTCGCCGCGTCGATGCCCGCCACCACGTTTGGTGGCACTACGAGAGCGCGAGCGGGACGAGGCAGACGAGGACCGTGACGCAGAGGAAGCATCGTCACGTCGTCGCCGTCTGCCAGCGTTCCGTGGACGAGAGGTACGGGATTTCGAGCGGGACCGAGAAGACCGTTTACTTGGGAGGAAATTATAATTTATAAGAAACATAAAAGAAAGAAACAAAAAAGGTACATCAAATATTAAAAAAAGGAAAATGACTCGCAAACTACGTGCAACTATGTCTGTGCAACTAGCAATCCCCTATTGAAGGGAAATTACAAACGCCACAAACAGTGTGTGTTTGTTTTTCAAAGTTTTGTCCCGGATGTACCAGGACTAAAATGGTTCATCCCGGGTCCTACCTTGTGATACGACGCCGATCCAGGAACGATGGCGACCCGGCGCGTCGCGGTATCGATGGTGATCTGGAACCAGTACGTGAGCGCACGGTGGTGTGCGACGAATGGCTGCTCGAGCGACTCCTGGAGCGACTGCTAGCTCGATCCGACGAGCTGCGACTATGCGACGACGACGAGCGACTGTGGGATCGAGAGCTTCCCGACTCGCTGCTGGAGCTGCTGTAGCTACGCGACCTGAGGCAGTAGAAAAAGTTACCCATTAATAAAAAGATCTATTTTTGATCATGTTGCATGATGAAAAGAGGGTAAAACACGTTGATCATACTTATGCGAACGTGAAGGCGATCGGGATCGCGAATGACTGCTTCTGGTGCTTGCTCGAGTCGTCTTGCTGCTGGCCGTGGACGGTTTGTCCCTCGTGGCACCAGATATCTTTTCCTTCAGAATGCTGTCCATCGCTTGCAGAATAGTGGTCTTCGCTAAGCTCGCTGCGGCTTCCGAACCTTCGGCAACGGCACACGCTCCGACGGTGCTCAGTATTTCATGGATATCCTTTTTCATCTGAGCACTGCTGCTGCTGTTGCTATTCTTTCTCTCTCGATCGGCATCCGGTTTTCCGGACATTGCCTGCTTGCCAGCTGCATCGTTCGAAGAAGAGGATGAAGAAGCTTTAGCTGCTTCTGGCTGCTGTTGATGTTGTGCCTTCGCCTGGAGCAGTTGAATCTCTCGTTCACGATTTTCCCCGACACGAGGCTCGGCGACGGTGGGAGCATCGTGCGACTTTCCACCAACACCCAGCAGCAAGCCGCCCGCTATGGCACCACTTTCGGAAACGGATTTTTTCTTCTCCAAGCTTTGCTTAGCCTTCGCGGCAAGATCGTGCTTCAGTGCCTTCAGCAGTGACAAATCTTTCTCCTGCTCGCGGTTTTCATCATACGTCGGTAGGAACGCGTCCAAATCGTCCCGATCACGTTGCGGATCGTTGTGCTCATGTTCAGGATCCCCGCCATCTGACTCGGAAGCTGTGTGTGTCTCAGGGGAGTGAAGCTTTACAACCGGCTGTTGCACGATAGCGGAGGACGACGAGGACACACCGGATGTGGACGACGACGTCGTAGCGGTGGTGGAGGATGAAGAGGATTTCTTCGATTTCGATGATTTCCTTGAATCATTGCGATGATGCTCCGGACTGCTGCGTGGTTCGTTTCTTCTTGTTTCTGGGACCTCCCGTTCGCTTTGTCCCGATTTCGAAGCTTTAGACGGTGGCGAGTCCTTACGGGAATGACTTTCCCGTTCCTGGCGACGCTTTTTCACCTCCGGCGAACGGGAGCGGGACTTTTCGGTTTTAATTTGCTTCACTAGAGACACGTCAGACGTGGTGTTGCCCGCTGACGGTACATTCGAGGATGGAGCACGGTCCCGGCGTTTCCTTGAATCCGGAGAGGAACGGCGATTGGAATCCTTTTTTCTAGGTGAAACGGACCTGCGATTGCCGGAGCGCGAACGTGATCGTGAACGATCGCGAACAGCAGAATGTTGCTGTGTGCTGCTCGATCGACCACTATTTCCAGAGCGTGGACTTACAGACGTGCGTCGTTGTACTGGCTTAGATTTTTCGCTTTCTTTCTCAAGCTCTTTCTTCACCCTTCTTTCTCCAGCAGCCGGGCTGGTTGGTTTTTGCGATCGACGGGGTGAGCGTGAAGTCGTAAGTTTTTTGTCGTTGCTGATATCGCGGACGTCTTTCTCGCTAGAAGAAGATTTTTTACGCTGAAGTACATCACGATATCGTTCAGGATCGCGTACGGCCGGCGAATAGCTCAAATCGGACGCACATTCGTCTGAAGAATCTGCCGCTGCCGGAGCGCCGGAAGAAGATTGCCCATGAGAAGACGTTTTCTTCGCTTGTGTTGGCGATGCGGAGGTGGAGGCGCCTGATGGATCCGGTGAATTCTTTTTCGTTGTGTTCGATTTCTTAGCTATCTTGCTTTCTGCGCCAGACAACTTTGATTCATTCCTAGATGGCGGTTGCGGCGAGTTTGATTTGCGATCATATCCTGCTGCTACCGATGAATCATCCCCTTGCCTTCGCCGACGGGAAGGTGATGCTCCTTCTTTTCTGCTTGAACTTTGCGAACGACGTCGATTACGGCCACGATCCTGGGAACGATCGCGCTCGCGATATCGTTCCCGATCTCGGCTACGGTCATCTTCAACCTTTCTTTTCCTTTCACGTTCGCGATCAAGCTCCCGTTCCCGTTCACGTTCGCGATCAAGCTCCCGTTCACGTTCACGTTCACGATCACGATCACGTTCGCGTTCTCGCTCACGATCTTTATCGCGTTCTCGCTCACGTTCCTTATCGCGTCCCGCGTCTCGTTCTTGGCTGCGCTCTGAAACCTTCGCACTGCGAGGAGTGCGCTCTCGACGGCTTTTTTCCTTTGTAGTTTTCTCCACACTGCGCCCTCTTGCGTGACGACTACGGCTTCCAGAGCGAGTGCGGGATTTATCCTTTCGTTCCCGGTCACCAGAACGCTCTCGACGACGGTTACGACTTCCAGATCGAGAACGGGATTTATCCTTGCGTTCCCTCTCACCAGACCGCTCACGACGACGATTTCTCGATCGGCTACGACGTTCCTGATCTTTCATCATGCGACCTCCTCCTCCTTCGTGATCACGATCGCGATTTCGGCCATAGTAATCTCCGGCGCCGCGATGATTTCCACCGAACCCTTTGTCATCGTAGCGATCAGAACGAGGTGGACCACCGCCTCGATTTCCACGATCCCGGCTATCTTCCCGTGCCCGATGGTTGCCACGATCTCGGCTGTCGGGACGGTCCGGCATCCGTCCATCACGATCGGAATGACGCTTATTTCGTTCCACGCTTTGAGATGCGCCGTGTTGATGGTTGTCACGTCGTTTATCATGTTGCTTCTCCTCTTCCACCGGTGCCTTCTTATGCGACACTGCGGGAGATCTTTAAACAAAACAAAAACACGCATCAATATTTGACTTAAAGTGGCAAAGGAGGCGCATAACAATGGTATTCAATAAACTCGTAACACTCACTTATTCCGAGATGGAGAACGGGATTTAGCTTTCTTCTTTTTCGAAGACTTCTTCTTCTGTGAAAAGAACGGAAAAGTTAAAAAGAAAACATTATGCAAAGTCGCACAGGATGTTAGTATGTTATTTTTTACGCTAAAAACATCTAAGAACAAAACACAAATAATAAGCGCATCCAAGTGGTTTATACCAACAAATAATAAATTTGTTTTGGCTAAGGTAAAAAAAAGTATAAGTACAGAAACATGTCGGGCAGATTATGTTGCTGCAAAAACATACAAATTTATGACTATTAGTGTAAAAACAGACAGTGAAGAAAAAGAAAAACATACTAGATACAATTTGATAAAAAATTATGTTAAAAAAGTTAGGTGAAAATTTAATGTGAAATGTAAATGCAGCGAATATGGGGTGAACCGAGGTGTTTGATTGGAAAACAAAAACCTAATAACTCACGATACACACACACGATATAAATTAAAATGCTGGTGCAAAATAGATGAAAATAAAACAATCAACCATACTAAAACACTTGAAAGAGGCTATATTAAACGTTGTGTGTTGTTAGATGTTGTTTTCATTTGAGAATGAGAAAACGATTGCAAAAATACCTTCATATCTTAATTTTTCGATCAAGAGTTCCGCTTTTAATTATGCGATAAAAAGAAAGTATTACAACAGTTGTATATTAACGTTTACATTGTGAATGGTTAGTAATGGCAGCAGCATTTGAATAGAAGCAAAAAAGGTAAAAATTCAGCACGATCAAAAGGATTAAACATCTTCGCCTTTGATGGCAAACAACTTGCAAGTGAGGTAAAATGAATTAGGTCCAGTGAAAGTGAGTAAAAAGCAGGCGGCGAAACATCACAGAGTTTCCAAAGAAAACTTTTGAAAAACTGCCAAAAAGAAATGTAGATAATGTGCAATCATATTAGAAATACACATATAATACGTTCCTATTGTCGCCGATACAAGCAGAAAGATAGTCACGTTAGATTTTAAAGTGTGGATGTATGTTTGAGAAAGCGTAACATGGGTTATATTAGATACAATTTTATACAGACAATAGAGGATTGAGATCTGTCCAATCCGCAGCTTCAGCATACCTTATCTTTCTTCGATGCCTTTTTCTTCCGCTTGTTGTTGCTTCCGTCACGCTCCGAGTCAGACGATGCATCACTGTCGTCGGAGTCCGATTCCGTGTCGGATGAATCACTGTCGTCCTCGCGATGAGATTTCTTCGAGTGCTTTTTCTTCGATCTGCCGTTAGTTGGTGCATTACCGAAAGACACATTTGCACGTAACATCCAAACAGAGAGACAGAGAGAGGCATCCAATTCCGTTCGACCAAAACCAAAAAGTAAATGCAAAAAATATTCGAAACAATCCGTTAGCATTATACAAAATCGTTAAACACAGGTGTTTGTTAACGAATCATATTTGTCCCTTTATGCATAAAAACATGTTCTAAATTGAAGGGTCAAATTGATCAGAATATGGAATCCACGGTGTTTTCTTATGCGTTGGCGCTTCTTTAATTCCGCAGATGGACGGTTTTGATTTCCTATTGGACACGCGTTGATTTTTTGCTGCCTATGATTGTACTGGAGGAATTAGAAGCAATAACGAGATCGCGTAGTAGGTGTATTCAAATGGGTTTTCTACAACTTAAAGTAATGAGCAGAACAAAAAACGGTCACAATTTTAATGGCACAGTCATAGCGGAAAACGAGGTTCCCGTATCACTGTATTCGATATTTTTACTCAATATGTTTAGATAGGTTGTAAGATTTGGTTGCACCACAAATTACAAACCGTACGCATACAACTTGCCAAAATAAAAAAATAACTACTGCGACATAACTTTAACATTGAATTAAAAAGGCATGTATAATCAATTTTACGGTAAAAAATAGTTTCTTTACAGTACCAAATTTGTAATTTTTTTTTATTATCACACAGTGAATTAGAGTGACGTTGAGCGAAAGGGCAAAGAAAGCGAAAATCTGATGATTTAAAACTGCTGGAATATAAACGAGTGTTCAATAATAACGAGCCTTTAAGGCCAGGCTTAAAATGTGAACGAATACAACCATTTTAGAATCAGGTTTGAGAAAGGACAGGTTCTTTTCCTCTACATTCTCATACTGTTTACTCAAAACAGCGTTTAAGTAATACAAAATAGAAATTAATTTTCTGTATCAGAATATCTTAACAAATGACAATTACATAGAAATGATAACAGTCGTAGAGCAACATGATTAAGAAGGACGGTGTGGTCACTCCTATCAAAAGCGACGGGAGGAAATAGTTATAGTTGTTTGGTATATTATGTAGTAAGAGAAAAACGCAGTTGTTTATAGGAATAAGTTAATTTTTACCTTTCCATCATGTTAAATATATTTTCATCATATTATTGGTCTGTCTTTTTGGAAAAAAGGAGAGAAAAAAGAATAAAATAAGAGAGATTCTTCTTTTTCTTAGGTTTGATTGGCAATGCATTTGGGAGAGTTAGTTTTCACTTAGGATACTTGTTTGTAACGGAAAAAAAATCTATAAGCGAAATTAGACGAAGGAAAACAACAGAAAGTTCAGACAGTTTGTGATTACTGATAGCGCATTAAAGTAACGGGAACGGTCAGTTAGATCACTTCTATGAAATTAGTGTTACGATAAACCAAAACGCCAAACATATTAGTAGGAAAAAAAGAATTTTATAAATGTATTCTATCAGATGAAATAACATTATTGATTCAAGCTAAAATATTGACAAACACTATCTAGATTTCGCGCAGCCAAAACTATGTGATTTCTATGAGAAAAACTTGTTTGTTTTCAAATAATTAATTAGAATAATTAGAGTCAAAGCACTGCAGTGAAAGAAGTTTGAGCTAACTTGAGTTTGAGCAAAGATGACGTTTTGTAATGTAAAAGAGAACACACGAAAATAATGTTGTATAATGGAGCGACACAGTGACTGCGGAAAGGAAAAGATTAAAACAAAGAGATAACAATAAAGAACAATACGAAAAAACTTATAGTTATAGGCAGGCACGGCACAAATACTTACCAACTAGAACGCGTGATAGTATTGGTAATATGGATTTGTGTTTAAAAGATTTTTAGAATTGATTTTACAAGTTTGATGCGTACCAAGTTTGTTGTTCATTGAGAATTGTAATGATGTTTTGCAAAAGTATTTTGCATACGACGAGTTACGGTGGTTTATGAGAAGTAGAAGTAGTAGTAGTAGTAGTAGTAATGATTAATTTTTTGGTTACGCATTAAGGAAGACTCAACATATGTGGCGCGCGATCGGTAAGACAGAGAGTATTCG
Organism: Anopheles sinensis; assembly: GCA_000441895.2. Taxonomy (NCBI): domain Eukaryota; kingdom Metazoa; phylum Arthropoda; class Insecta; order Diptera; family Culicidae; genus Anopheles; species Anopheles sinensis. The sequence continues at coordinate 325,568 of KE525297.1, read as the reverse complement.
AGAGCAAAATAAAAATGAGAGAAGATGTAAGATAGAGATGATGAGAATTAGTACTTTTAGAATAACAGTTGTAATACATACAAACATGAAACAATTCAATTATTCCCAGTCGATCAGTAGATAACAGGTTAGTGTGAAAGCATTCCATCCCGCAAACGTTCGGTTGTATCAACTAATCATTTGAAAATCACAATAAAAATCTGATATTGATTGTTTTTCAAAATTTGTAGGGTAATTTTCAACACCATTTATCATATCGACATTTGTGGATGTGATCACTCTCTTGTTTCTTACAAATTGTGATCGGGACATTTGTGTTTACCTCAGTTAAAAGATTTTGAAAAATTCCATTCACTACATTTTTTTAAGCCCACAAAAAGTACTATCGCAATGCGTGTTTTCGTTCTAACACAGTTGCAACTAATTTAAAAGGCAGTTTTTACGGGATCTAGTGTAAAGTAATTTTAATTCAAAACTACCCCGGGGTTCGGTTTGGTATCAGTTGCGTTTCGATGATAATTAAAATATTGTATAGCTGGACTATACACTTTAAGAGATTGAAGCTCTAATATAAAACAGTTAATTTATCGTAATTACCTTTCTTTTTTGTTCTTCTTTGATTTCTTCTTTTTATCCTTCTTGCGCTCAGGACTCGAAGACCTGAAATAGAAAGATGTGTGTGGGGGGATGTGTTTAAATTGCAATTTATGTTTCGTTGGTTCATTTAATTACTTACCCATCTCGTGCTTTTTTCTTTTTCTTTTTCTTCTCATCCTTTCCCCGGGCGGATGACGAGATGGCACCTTTGGCAGTAACCCGTCCTGCCCTACCATTCGCATCGATGTCCTCATCGTCATCGTCCTCATGTTCGCCCTCTTCGCGTTCGTCGTCATCATCACCACCACCACTACGCTGCTGCTTGCTGCCATTGCTGCAATTGCCTTCCCTTTCCGGCGAGGGCGTTCGTACGAGCGCGTACCGCTTCCGGTTGGCCCGCTCCATCTCTTTGGCCTTCTCCTTCTCCGCCAGCTCTCGCTGTGCGGCTTCCGATTTGGCGAGATCTTCCTTCGCCTTGCGGTCCTGATCGAAGCTCGTACCTTCGACGAAGTACTGGGATATGCCAAAAGCTTCTCGCAACTTGGCGTTCTTTTCCTGCTGGGCTTGGGCGATATGGTGCGTTTCCCGGACACTGTTGTTGTGGTTATGTAAGAAAAAGAGATGGAAGAAAAGAAAGTATAAATAAATGAAAACCATACGCCTAGTTGGTTGAGGCAGGAAATCATAAAACTGTCTAAATGGTAAATCGACCTTTTTCCACTACACCTCGAAGGAGAGGAAGGTTACGGCTTAGGGTTGCGTGTTTCAGTGCCATTTTCTTTCACAAAATTGAGCCTTCTAAACACGATCTAAAATAACCATCTTCCACCGTCACTTGCATCACCGTTTGACCTTTTTTTCAGCAAAACGAACGAAAATGGTTCGGCCACAAACCGACGATTAGCTAACAAGGACAAGCGCCAATACGATTAATTAACAGATAACAAAACATAGGTTGCGAAGTGACGTTTAGTGGTTGAGACTCGTTTATAAGGATATTAGGAAACTAAAAAAACCCATTATGAAATTTTCCATTCACACACGAACGACACGAAATACATTAGCTTTTTAAAGCCAAAATAAAGATTGACTTGACTTGAGCAGACTGTGTCGATAGTCAATAGCAACGATTGCTATGACGGAAGCGGTGACTACTGTGTTCATTATAAGACCATTTTTATCATCATTTATCATGTATAAACATGGTTTATATGCAATATTTCTCAAAATTCACTCCGATTATTATTACCTTACAACGCTATGCATAGCTCTCATGCAAATCGGAACATTGGCAGGAGTTTGACTGGCAGCGGCAGCAGTTGTGGTGCTTATGCAAAAATGTTGACGATGCTGTTGTGGTTGATGATGATTGTGGTGGGAATGATGATGACGATGATGCGGATGGTTATGATGGAGCTGAGGTTGGAAACGTGTGCTTTGTCGGTACTCTGTGCCGTGATCCACCGGGTATGGATGAAAGTAGTGACACGGCAGGTTGGTCGCACCAGATCCTCTCCTGCCCTGTGGATACTGTTTCGGAAGTTCCACTCGGCCAATGGAGACCGTCGAGTCACAAGATGAAGAACGCGAGAAAGAGGACTGCCGTTGGATTCTTTCACCATCGGCAGAACACTGATGAGTTTGCTGTTGCAGCAACTGACGAGAGTGATGTCCTGACTGAGAGGAAGTACCATCGAACCTTGCCGAATTTTGCCGAGCACGTTGTTTTTGACGATTTTGCCTGTTCTTTAGCTGAACATTATGGGTTCCAATACCACCATCACGGTAGGTGGCGTGTTCTTGTTCGGGATTTCCACCGGTCTCTTTCGTTACCGGAAGCGTTCCGGAACATGCGCAATGGCAGCGGCATCCAACGCTGGTGGTATCGTTCGTGGTGTTACCAGAGGAGCCAAAAGCTTGTCCCATCCTACGGGGTTTTCCACCATCCGGGTTTTCCATCGTTACCAGAGTGGACAAACAGAGTCCCTGTAGACGCAGTTGACGTTGCAGCTTCAGCAACATCTTCCTATTGTTCCAGTTCATCAGTTCCGCCGACCCTTTCGGTATTGCGGGGTAGCTGTTTGGGGGGTTTCGATTTTTTCGGAAAAACATCGAACCACTTTTCGTACGCTGCCTGCCTCCCGGGGCGCTTACTTCCTGCACGGCAGATTTCATCCGCTGCTCACAACAATCGTCGGTGCGCTGCCGTTCACCATCCGAATGGGGCGATTCTGGTGACGATAATCGTGCGGCGGTCACAGGTTTTACAACCTTTTCTGATTTTTCTAGGTAATTAACAGCAGCATTGGGTTCTTGTTCCGGGTTGGTGGAAGAGTCAGGAGGATCAATGTCTTCCGGCATTTCCTGCACGAACGGTGATTCGTCTACGTTGCATCGTACGTCGTGCTCGAAAAATTGCTCCTTCGGTTTTTTACGACTGGCGAAAGGGTTAGGATTGGCTTTTTTCTTCATCGCTGCCAGTCGACGGCGGAATTTCGCCGCCGGGGACAATTTTTTCTTCATGTTCGAGCCTTTTCTGGTTGTTTATATACTATCTTCGTAAATTTGCATATATGAATATTTAAGGCGTATTTAATTATCTTTAATTATTTTAATTCGGAAGACGTTGGATTACTTTTAAAAACTTTTCTATATTCTGATATATTGGCAATGTAACACTCTTGGAAGACTGTGGATTACATTCGAGGCGCCGTTTGTCACTGAGACATGCTGACTAACTAGCTCCGCACTAGCAACACACCAACCTAACACTAATCGTATGCACTGCACACCCACCCAAACGGTTTGGGTTTCTGGAAGACTTTTCTAGTGATCTGTACGTATTTTGCTAACCGTAGTTCACATGCTGTTACACGGTAATGTTTCTTTCCCCGTTCATCATTGCGGAGCCCTGCCAAGCGGGGCTGTGTTTTGGCTTTTAATTAAAACTTCCCGTCCTCATTGTCTTAATTATCGACGATGGATATCACAACGGGGGAAATTCCTTCACCATTCCGTTTCGCAATAGAACACCTTCCATGGTTCGGGTTTAGACTCGATACCCGACGAACATAACGTTTTAATTTACTCCTCATCATCATCGATCCAGAGCTTTTAGAGCTCTGGGCAGAAAGTTGTCCACCGGAATCACTTCTTTCGCCCTGTTATAGGACGGTGAACTTAACACAGGTTTGGCCATCGTCGAAATTTTCTTCTCGTACACAACGTTGCCAGTTGGTGGCCTTTTGGGTTGTCCACTTTCAATGGAACACTTTTAGCGAAAAAACGGATGCCTATGGCGGTGGCCATTTTGGGATGCCAACGCAGTAGCAGCGTTGATCACACGTCTGGCACTGTGAGATTTTTCTTGCAACTAAAGGATAATAGAAAGCGCCCACAAAACCGTTAATATGGCGGCGCGAACGTACAGGAAGACAGGAGTGCATCGTTTCGCACGCCGTGACACAGTCGCTACTGCGCATGCTACAAACGGAACCATACCCGAACGGGATACATGCTGCCGAATGTCCTTCGGGTGGGTTCTGGTATTCTGGCAAGTGTATGAAATGAAAGAGCAGCAAAACAGTCGTTAATTCTAATGGTTTAAAGCGTTTAAAGCATTTGAACTTCTAGTTGATCTCTGAGTCGTCAAGGTAAAATAAGAAGTAAGAATGAAGTTTCAATTTTTAAAACTTTAAAATTTAATGTAAGAAAGTTGCATCTTTTTTCATTACAATCCTTGTTATTTTATAAACTTTTTAGAAGAAAAGATTGAACAGTTTCGACAAAAAGGTTAAAAACGTGGCGAAATTTACAATCAATGTACAGAAATGGACAGACGATTAAACATCTCGCTCGATTGCTGTAAAAGTATTGTGTGACCACTTCACAAGGATTGTTATTTTGCTCCGTTATAATACATCAACAATACATTTAAAGACGTTGTTGCATACTTGTGAATGTTAAAACGTAACAGCTCTATTTAACAGGTTCGCAATTCCAGTCAGGGAATTGTGCAATAAAATCCTTTGATTAGAATATGTATGACAAAAACCATTTTCCTCACCATACTGAACGGTGACAAATCGCTGGCGAGCCTAAAAAAACCCCTCCCGTATTTAGTCGCCAAAAACTTGAACAAATAAACCGGTCTCCACACTTGGCTGTGCATGATGTTATGACTGCTTTATCTACATCTGCAACGATCGCATACCAAGACAGGATACAAAACGGGGTACATAGAGATACTCTTCTGGTACATACACGAGACACTATAGTTTGCCAATTAGGGGTTTTCTAATCCAGCCTTTCCTCCTCCTACGTCCGCTCTAGGAACATGAGACTTTAAATGATTTAGCTGGCAACGGCAACTAGCAACGTCCAGTTCCCCGGCCAGGCAGCATCGGCGAGAGATGCAGTAGAATCATTTTACAATCAAAATCTGCCAACATAACCCGGAGAAAACGTTCCTTGTCCGCTCTAGAACGGTAAATAGACGACAAGGTAAGTGGTAGGAGGGTAGATGGAAAAGGATTGCAAGGAAGGGGGGAGGGATAAATGGTGTGTGTTATTATTGAAGAAGATTCCCAGTGTTCATGTGCTCCCGAATGCACAATCACAATGAATCCATTTCAATGACCCGACCACATAAGAAGTGAGTTTCGGAGAGAATAGAAAACTCGTTGTTCGTCGTCGTCGTCGTCGTCGTGTGTCGGATTGAAGTGGAGTTCCATTCGGAATGCTATTTGAAGTGCTGCTATCTTGCACTTACTGGTTTTGCTCTCTTTGAATCGTTCCCGATTTCCTCTTTCCGCCGCCCAAGACGCATTATCGTCATGCTGCCCGTCTTGAAGCGTAGAAAGAGGTCTCGCTCCCTACTTCAGCGGTACTAACGGTGGTGTAGAATATGTGTCGCACTCTGCTGGGTATTGTCAACCGTTAACCCTATCTTTGAGTTAGTTTACCTCACGCACACAAAACGCCTCTCTGCAGAGCGTATCTTCAACACAGGCTAAATTGTGCTAGCTGGTCAGCCCGGCTGGTTATGCATGACCATTAAATCAAGGGCCGGCAAAATTGTTTCGTAAGATTGACACAAGCCGGGTTCGAGAACGTTTGGAGTTCTTGACGGTTGCTTGTTTTTTCCTTCCCTTCTACCATATTTTGATAAGCTTAAGCATAGTGTTTGGGAAGCCGAAATGAGCTGGCAATAAACTAGAAAAACCAGACTTGTACCATTCGTGCGATATTGCTTAACAAAAACTAACCATCTTTGTAGTCATCCAAAGGGGACACTTACGGAAAATAATAGCTGTACACGTACTAGGCAGTGCAGCCCAATTATTACGGTCAAGTTTACATCAACCCTTTAAAGTTATTTTTACCCTCTGCATTGGATAGCATACCGTGAAGACCGGATTCTCCTAGACGACCACAACGACGACGACGACGATGATTGCCAACAACTCACCAACAGACTCAAAAGCATATTCTCACATATTTTTCTGCTGAATATGGTGCGAACACAGACAAGAGTAGCAAATAGTCATGGCAACAGCAAATAGATGTGGAATCAATTTATCCCTCTTCCTCCGCACGGTGGTCCAAGTAGGACAGTCTCAAATTTATCCGTTGGATCTCAGAAGTTTTCATAAAACCTATAAAAAAAAATAACTCCTAAATTTGGAATATTTTAGACAATCCAATTAAATTTTAACGTACTTCATAGATGTATTTAAATTTGAATTTGCTGTATAGTTAGGATTCTACGATTTGTAAGGGTACGGGAAAATATTCGTAATCGCTAGTGTAATCGTGTAATTCCTCTGTTCAATTTGTCAAAAAGAATTTTGTCTTTCATACCCAATAATCGCATGTGTCGAAACGTAAACAAACAAACCAATAAGTGTAGTGTTTGTATTTTCAACTATAAACAACAACTTAATAGCCGTAGTTAAAAAAAGCTGCAACTTGTATCAAATTAGGCTTGCGAAACACCGTCCACAAATGATGCAAAACATAAACAAAGTACAGATTACGCTTAGTTTACTGTGCCCTTAATTCTCTAAATCGGTGTCCAAGTAATATTAATTATCAGAGAACACAAAAATCGGAGCATTGGGGAGGTCGTTAACGTTACTTACTAAAATTGTTAATCATTAAGTTGACAGTAAGTTGTGTGCACTGAGAATATTGTGAAATTATCGATTTGATCGATACTAAATACACGACTGCCCATCTGCTTCAGCTATCGATGAACCACGTTTCCTACGTACACGCTTGCCTCTCCAGCTGGCCCACTGTGCGGCCAGAACGACAGACAAGACCTCAAGTGCATGGACTAAGATCGACGGACGGTATGCAGTGGGAAGCGTCTCAAGTTGCTTTTGCTCATAATTGTTCCTGTAGCCCGTTTTTGTACAGCTTTTCCGATGTACGAGACGGTGCGCCTTCGATTGTATCAAAAGGGTACTACATATACGGCAAGGTACAGCTTCTCCTTACCGCTTGCTCCTCTCAATTGTTGTTTTCGTCCCATTGCAATGGAGCATACTCCCCCAGATTCGTAGCAAAATTGTATCGAACCGGACAGTAGTGCCATTTGGCGCAACCTATGCAAGCAATTCATTTTCCATCCATCCTCTCTCATCCCTTTGCGTGAATTATTATCCTGTATGCTACCGATGTTCGTTCGGTCCATTCCATCCGAGACCGTATGCGTTCTTCTTACGATCGCCGTTTCTCTGTCTTTTCGCTCTTCTAAATTCTTTCGCTTCGCTTCGCACGACGGTTTGTTTGTTGTTCTACGGCAACTCCTAGTGTGCCGTGATTCCTTCGCATCTGTTTATCTCATGATTCAATTGTCTCTCCCGCTTTTGCGTCACCCTTTTCTCTTTCTTAAACACACACACATAAACCTGCCGGTCTCTTGTGGCGAGTCAGCCACACTTAAAAGAGCATACGCTGGGTTTAGTTGATGCTCGTTTTTCGATTTACCCCCCTGGTGTATGCCAGAGTCAGTTACCATCTTTTCAATCGTTCTTGTCTTGTATTCCTGTGTTTCCATAGCTAGCAGTTCCGCCCGTTCGATTGTGTTTTCTCTTTCCAACGGGCTGCGGCACCGTTCTCTGGATCATTGTATGCTCTCTATTCCGTATCGTTCTTCCTCTCCTTCCCGACTCCTGTCGGTAATGGCTTCGTCCTGTTGATCATGCTGCTATAATAGTATGTTGCTCCGTCCGTGCAGATCCAGTTCTACTTTGTCCTATTCTACCTCATCATCCGTCAATTCTCAAGATGCCATACAGCAAATCGGCACGCACATACACACACACGCATGGTGATCCATCCGCCGGTCCCGCAGTTGTCTCCGTAAAAGGGGTTCCTCACATCATGCTGCTCTGCTGCTCGAGGAGGTTCCGATACATATCGCATCCAAACAACATACATCGAACGGGCTATAAGGTGGAGGGTAAAAACCACATTCTCTCGGGGTTTGGGTTGTACCTCGGAGTTATTTTTGAGCATCACTACGAACCAACCAACCATCTCGGGGTAGACTCGTTTTCTTCTCCTTATGCCATACACGGGATGCCGGGATACGGGTACGGGTACGGGTTTTCCACCGTTCCTCTTTACCCTACCACTAACCAGCCGGCCAGCCAGCACAGCAAGCTCTGATCTTTGGTTCTCTTTCTCTTTCGATTGATAGGTCCGTACAGGGTGGTAAGGTACGGTAACAAGGCGCATATTAAGCTGGAAAACCTTTACCATATACATTCGGAAACGACAAGTCCACATCGGAATCCCGATGATGGGCATTAGAAAGGGATGACAGAGCGCAACCGTCCATCCCGTCTCCTCCTCCGGCACATGGACGCGGTTGTGCTAAGACCCCCGGTATGGTATGCTGGTAACGTCGCTGAACGTAAAGTATATTGTACCGTCGTGGTGTGCTTATAGAGTCTTCTGGCGAGCGGTGCTCAGGAAGAACTCAATTCAATCGTCGTACATGCACGTTCATGGTGTGTTGTTGAGCTGTTGTTTGTCACTTGGCGTTAGTTATGCCTCCATCGGCGTGTGTCAGTTTTGAAGTTCTACTCAACCAGTGAACATCGTCGGTGTGGCGGTAGCATTTACATTGCGAGGAAGTGTCCCACCAGCGCAAGGAGCAACAGAGAGGGCGAGAGTGAAGAAAAACAGAGCGAAGCCGCAAACTGGCGGAGACGACGTCCGACGGGGGGACAAGACAATTGGTGTTAAGTGAAAGATAGAGGCTATAATACCAACCACACGGCGTGGCGACGATTGTGAATGTACCTGAAAAGCGTTCTAAGCTACGCAGATGTAAATTTAGCATACCAAGGGGTTTTTTTTTCTTCCGTTGTTTCGGAACATCACGCCTCGCGTACCCGCATGTGTGTTTGACGTTTCGCCGTGTTTTAGTTTGAGGAGGTACTACGTACGAAATCACCACCGTATCTTTCCGTTCCTGTCGTCGGTGGTGTGTGTTGTTGCGACCCGAAACAAAGCGACCTCTAAGCCGGCGGCATCAACCGCGGAAATGTCGGAGCAAAGCGATGAAACCAATAAGGATACGCTCAACGAGTACGATCGGCACGTCTTGGAGCAGCTGGTGGTGGACACATGGGGACTTAGTGTGGCCACGCTCAAGCGCATGATGTGTAAGTATCGTATCGTCTCGGACCCAAAATGGAAGAAAAGCGCAATCTTGCCTACTGTTTGAGATAATTTCCAGCAGTAGGTTCGAGCGATTTTAACAACCAACACGCAAAGCAGCCGCGCAACATAACGAGCTCATTTTTGTTTCCATCTTCTGCTTTCGTTGCTATGCAATCGTACCAAGATGGCTTGGAATTGTGTGCAGAAGTGTGATCACATAAAAGCAGCAGGCGTGTTTGCACGCATGCGTAGCATATGTGTTAATTTCTGTTATTTAAATCCTCCTAGACAGCTTTCCGGTCGCAGAACATTAAGTTGTTCTATCAACATGTTATGAAGAGTTTCTAAATGATCATTCTCTATCTTTTCAGATTGTGGAATTGACGAAATATCGTTGGTGTTGATCGAGGACCCGGAAATCAATGAACTGTTTAGCGATCCGCGAATGCTTGGACAGAAAATTCTATTCAAACATCGACTGCGGCAATGGCGCTTGGAGCAACAGAGTATCCTACAAAATGCACACGCTGATCAATTAAACGGCAGTGTGATACGTTCCATTGGGAGCAATGGTGGGCTCGGGCGACATCACCATGCACCCGCAAATGGTAATCCAGCAAAAAGGAAGTATCCATTCGAAGTCGATCCAGCTCCAACGCTACCACCATCGGACGATGAAGCGGTCAGCGTAAAGATGGAACTCAACACAAGCTCTCCATTGCCGGCCGTCGTTCCACCACAGTTTGGCACACTACCTGTTCTTCCACCGTTGTTAAGGCGAAAAAATTCCGAACAACAAACGCTACAGGAGCGGACCTCCGGCGCCATCGGAGACATTCCGGTGCGGATCGACAAGATCAGTTTGTTACGCTTGCTACAATCGTCCCAGTCCGGGCGATGGATATTAAGTAGCTTCAAACCTTCGCAGCCGCTCGAGCGACGGGGACAAACCATCATAACGCATCTGATCGTCGATCAGTTTCTGCACTTCAACATCCTATTCAAGCACCGACTTATGTGCCACTACGCCTCGGTGATAACGGAGCTGTTTCCTGCCGAAATCAAGGAGCTTTACTACGCCCCGCGAAACACGGTGAAGCGTAACACCTCGGGGAAACTGTTTGACCGGTACACGAATCAGCGGTTGCGCCACAAGAATCGTCTACCGCGCGCTAAACCATTCGTAGTGGACGAATGGACCGAGCAGAAAACGTTCGCCGAGCTGGCGATCATGAACGAGGCTATGAACGGTAGGGGAGACTTTATGGGACGGCGTCTGTCGGCGAACGGCGATGCCACCGGTAGTGAGGACGGAAACGTAAGCAGTGACTTTTTGCAACCCCTGACGACGATGTACGTGGAGGGTGAAGATCAGGATCCTATGAGCAGTGGATCTGCGGTGGATTATTCGACCAGAGAAACCGATATGCCAAATCGAGAGTAAGCATGACAAGCGGAACGGAGTTTCCCGATGCCATATAGCGTTAAGGATGAATAACTGGATAAGACTAATAGCTTTTTAACACAGAAGTGAATAATTATGTAAAATGCGTGAAATAAATAGAACTAAGTTAAACTCACTCTAATTAAGATGTATTTAAAATGAGAAACTAAATTGTTTTTATCACTGGTCTAATTAACTCAACAGTGTGAGAACGATAAATGTTCGGCTTATATGACTTGTTAGTTTTAATGGGTTTTGATTCGATTTCTTCACAACATCACCACGTCAGGACATATAAAATCAGTATGTGGTACACAACCTATTTATCATTAGCTGTTATGTTGTTATTATCTCAATGAAGAAAAAATCCAAAGGTCTTATCTAAGATTTTGTTGAGTGTTTAGTTTAAAATTTACGAGCATTTAATTCATGTTATGCTTCATGCATGCTCCTTCACTCCACAAAATAATATGTGTGCGAAGGTTCAATGTTCCAGTTACATTCTCCCTTGGTTGACCATAACTTTAATACAACCATTTGGTTGACCATGACCATACAACCGCACATACGTCATAAGGCAAAGGAAAATTGGGCTACAGGCTAATTCTTTGAAAATAATAATTTTATGGTCGTGGGTAGGAATAATTAACATTCAGTAGGGTGAGATGTGCGCAGGTGTAAACATGAAACACATGAGGGGCTATGGAAAGTGACCAAACCAAGGTTCGATTTGAAAGGCTTCCCGTCATGTTTTGCGGTATAATGTATTGAACAATCAAAGTAGACTACTTACAGCAATCTTCCGTATTCGTCTTTGGGCAAATCAATGGTTCCGTGGTTCATCAACTTCGATCGATAGAGCTCCACCTTGGCACGAACAACATCCTGACTGAGCCTAAAACGTTAAAGAATAATGAGGTAATCAATAATATGGCAACATCTAATACGAGCTGCGGGTTATGATGTATTGATTTGATCTTTCGAGAAAGGATGTGTTTTGCTTACCCTTGGCTCTCGAGCACTTCTTCAAGTTCGGCGCATTTAACTTCGATCTTACGCTTCCGTTCGTGATCGAGGATGCCTTGGTTTGGTTGCCGGTTTGACTGGGCATCCAGTTTGGCCAGATCGTCCTCGGTGCGGTAGTTTACACTTTCCTTCTTACCCGGCCGCACGAAAGCCACGTTCCGCTGTACGTGTCCATTCGTGCCGGAACCGCGGGGCGTTGTGAGCCCGATTCCGTTATACATTCTGAATCGCTTGATACACTTTGCAGCGCATAAAGAAGCACTCTAAGCGAAATTAAACCACGGGATGCTGCTGCAATTAAGTTTAATTCATGCGGCAAATGCTTTACGCTACAAACGCGACCGATTACGTTCAGAAAAATAACAGAAAAATCGATACTACGCGCCCTTTAACACCGAACGCTTTTGGTTGCGGCTTCGATGCCGGTGAACTGCTCTTACTAAATGATTCGGGTAGCTTTTTTCGAATGAAAGGCGAACGCATTAAACTGTAGCCAACGTCGGGTACTGTAATCTAATGGGGCGAACTGTTTCACTGACTTTGCCAAAACCACAAACAGAGTGATTGCGAGCGTGCAGAACTTTTGCGTTCCGAGATCGTGCGGCCATCACGGTTTGTGCGTTTTCTCTTTGACAGCTGTCAAACATGACATGGTGATATTTGGCAGATATACAAAGTTTTATGAAATAACGGTTGAAAGTCTCTCATATCCTTTGGTAAATCAATGAAAAATGTCCTTCGCACAAAATGATACAGTATAAATAGTTATTTTACAAAACTATGCGGAAGTTATTATTGTTTACAAAACAATCAGGTATCGATTCTCCCAGCATTTCACATTGAGTTGGTTTTGAATATCAAAGGAGTTCAGTACAACCTACAAACTTAATTTTTGTCCGTGAAACTGTAGCCAATTACCACCGCTTCTTGCGAATGTTTTTTATTTGTATCAATAGTAGAATTCGAAACCTTGATTGGTGGAAAGTCAGTGATCGGCGTAAATAGGTGCGTTCGGTTCTGCATTTTTCAGAGTATCAGAAAGGTCAGTAAGGTTTATTTATTTATTGTAGATAATTCCCTACTGACCTTTCTGATAACGTTTAATGATATAAAAAAACGTTTTAATGATATAATTGGAAATGAAAACACCATATTATTACATTTTCTCCTCTCCTAAACAGCTGTTTATATTTTCCCAGGTTTTACAAAGGGTACTTTGTGTTTACTCGAAACAGTTCCAGCACAAGCTTACATATTGATGGATTACGGATCGGGGAGTGTTTTCCGAGTGGACGCTGCCGCACTAATTGCCTACGCGAAAGTAAAAATTATTCGCAAGCAAATAGTTCCGTGGAGAGCAGGAATGCAAGAACACATTGATTGCGGTGTGCTCCGTATGCTCTCTCCCTCCCCTCCTTCTCCTTCAAACCATCATCCGCACCGAGAGCGTGGCGGGATGACAGAGAAACCAACAACGAACTACTGTTTAGATGATGCCGATCTTGTTGGCAATGTCCAGCGCGTCGTAGTCGCGGGTAAGTCGCACGTACGCCTTCTTCTTGCCATCCGGTCGCACCAGCGTGTTGATCTTCAGTACCTTAACGTCGTACAGCTTCCTGACGGCAGCCTTCACGTGGTTCTTGTTGGCGCGCAGGTGGATCAGGAAGACGAGGGTGTTGTTGTCCTCGATCTTCTTCATCGCTGCTTCAGTGGTCAGCGGGTACTTGATGATGTTGTACGCATCCATTCTAAAACAAAATAATAGATAAAAAGATTTAGTTGCGATGTTTTACGAGTTTCTTTTAAATTTGTTTATTTGTTCCAATAATGTAACTATGAAAGCTTATCAGGTTTCGGTCACGCATTGTTACTATTGTATTATAAAACATTGCGAAATGTCTCTTTCATTAAGTATACTGTCTAGTAATATTATGGTAGACAGTAGTTGCAATGTAAAAAGAATTCATTCTAGCATTCCGAACAAATCACAATGACCCCATTTAGGCGAGATAACCGTGTATCGTTTTTTTTTTGGGAATGCATTTTAAAACGAGCATAACTTGGTTACATTGCTCTGGACTTCATTTCGGAGCTAGAGTGTTACTATTGCATAAAATTGCGAAATGTCTCTTTCATTAAGTATACCGTCTAGTAATGTTATGGTAGACAGTAGTTGCAAAGCAAAAAGAATTCATTCTAGCATTCGAAACAGAACACAGTGACTCCATATATACGAGATAACTGTGGGTTATTTGTCCACGGAATGCAATACGAAAGCAACCATAACTCGTTCATATTACATGCTCTAAACAGGTACTACATTTAAGTAATTCTTCTAATGGTTGACGTAATGACTGTCTTCGATTATTCCTGCCGATAAAGGGGGTACCTTCACCAAGTCATCGGGGGAATTACTCGGAGATCACGGACCGATTTTCTCACCAGGATAATAACCACTCTGCTGTCGCGGACCCCCACAATGTTTGTTTTGCATTGAATTTGTGGAATGTCTCTTTCATTAAGTATACCGTCTAGTAATGTTATGGTAGACAGTAGTTGCAAAGGAAAAAGAATTCATTCTAGCATTCGAAACAGAACACAGTGACTCCATATATACGAGATAACTGTGGGTTATTTGTCCACGGAATGCAATACGAAAGCAACCATAACTCGTTCATATTACATGCTCTAAACAGGTACTACATTTAAGTAATTCTTCTAATGGTTGACGTAATGACTGTCTTCGATTATTCCTGCCGATAAAGGGGGTACCTTCACCAAGTCATCGGGGGAATTACTCGTAGATCATGGACCAAATTTTCTAACCGGGATAATAACCACTCTGCTGTCGTGGACCCCCACAACGTTTGTTTTGCATTCAATTTGTGAAATGTCTCTTTCATTAAGTATACCGTCTAGTAATGTTATGGTAGACAGTAGTTGCAAAGGAAAAAGAATTTACTCTAGCATTCTTAACAGAGCACAGTGACCCCCATGTGTGAGAGAGATAACCGTGTTTTTTTTAAGAATGCCACACAAAACGAATGCGACCATAGTTTGGTTACATTATATTACGATTAATAAATTGAAATTTGATAGTAATTCTTTCCCTATACGATTACTTACCGGCTACGCTTGGCCACCGACTTCCTCGGGAACTTCGGACGGCGTGGCAGGCACAGAGTTTTCGGGCGACGGAACCTAACGGAGGTGCGGATCTTTCGCACAACGGTTCCGTACGGTCCTTTCACAAGCTGCAATTGAATGTAAAAAAAAAGTTACTTTTTGTGTATTTGCGTCGCTCCAAAAACATCATTGCCCCATTGAAAGTGATTCTTGAGGGATGGTTAGCGGGTGGCTTCAGTTGGAAGTAATGAATTGATTTCATTTGCTTACATCAAGGAGATTCCCTCTTCAACATTTCATCATTAGAACACTCGCCAACCATAAGAACACTTTTATGGCCATTTTTGAGGCATGTAATTTTCTCCTATTACTCACCTTGGTCTTCGCGCGCCTGGCACGCAGCAGTGCTGCCTCCTTGGCCTTGGCGTGTCCCTTCTGAACCTTAGCCTTGATTTCATCGCGCGTCAGCTTCGTGGTCTTCTTGGCACCCTTCTTGGTGGTGGTGGTGGTGGCAGCCTTACCCTTCACGACCTTGGCACCCTTCGCACCCTTGGCGACAACCTTCTTGGCTCCAGGTGCAGCCTTCTTGCCAGCAGCGGGCTTCTTCGCTCCTGCGGCAGTTTTGCCAGCCTTGGCGCCAGCAGCAGCCTTACCGGCTGGCTTAGCGGCCTTGCCAGCGGCACCCTTGGCAGCAGCACCCTTGGCGGCGGCACCCTTAGCTCCGGCCTTGCCAGCAGGGGCAGCAGCGGGGGCCTTCTTCTTCTCGGCGGGCTTCTTGCCGGCGGCGGAAGCGGTAGCGGTAGCCTTGGCGGCCTTCTTACCAGCAGCAGCGGCAGTGGTCGGGGCTGGCTTCTTGGCATCCTTCTTCTGGCTGGGGCCGGCCTTGGCTGTTTCCGGAGCAGGTGCCGGTGCCTTTTTCTTCGAGGCAGCCGGAGCAGCAGCCGGAGCAGCAGCCTTCTTCTCCGGAGCGGCCTTCTTCTCACCCGAACCGGAAGCTGCAGCGGCTGCCGGTTTCTTTCTTCTTTTCGGCCGGTTGGCCGGCTGCAAATCAGATGGAAAACAACACTCGATTAGTAATTGAACATGATTGTTGTATGTGCTTGGCTCAGCTGTCAGGTGATACAGGAAGAGGGTTAGGTCCCCTTTCGGGCTTGATCAGTTAACTAGTAAATAACATTCTCTTTCAAAGTAAATTTTCAGAGAGATTCCCTCTAGTGAATATATCATCATAAAAAGCTTTTCTCCTTCCAACACTTCAACGATCATCGTGTTCTCACACTAGCTGTTTTGGGGGAAGCAAATCCATGTATCACATCAACCGCGAGGGGCGCATCGGACAGCACATAGCCCTCGTGGCGTACACAATGCAATGTCAGACTGCCGTTTATCACGAAAAATTCACAGTTCCACATTAACCGACGCTGAATGATAGGCATTCATGGTTAGGAAACACATTTCAGCCAACTACACGATGATCGCAAGCCATTTTCACCGAAATTTTCACAATTTTAGCTTACCGGGCTTCTCAGACGGTTTCTTCGGAGCCATACTTGTGATGGAAAAGAGTTGTCAAAAAGGAGAGAGGTCGCTTGTCTGTTCGGCTTCCGGCATCATGACAGCTGGTACATTCTTGTATATAGGAATAATTTTCAAGCAAATTATGACAAATCGATACTAGCGTCCTCTGTTGGATTTTCGGTCAACGTTTTAAATTAGCTCATGGATTGAAAATTACCGTTTTCGTTGGGAGAGAAATTATTATTTTACGAATGCTTTTACTTCAAACATAATAAAATTTCCATGACCTTAACTAATAATTAAAATATGTTTGATAAATATTGTTTGTTTCGAATAATAATTTGATTACACTTTTTTCAGTCTACTTTTCCTTCAGACATACTTTTGCCCTCCACGTTGTTGATAGCTCTTGTATAGCGAATAGTAACACTGTTTGCGCCAAATATTGCCTTTGCACGTGGCTTCATAGTCATGCATTTCGTCTGATTTATGCTTTTGGATCCCCGTTTAACACCCTCCCCTAATGACACTCCATCCTAAAGGAAGTGTTAATAGCCCGAAGGGGTTTCACACGCGTACTAAATTGTTTCGCAAATGATTATTTTTGACTTCACGCTCGTTGCGCTCCCCATGCGGTGCAACGACGCATTCACGGAATGTTTGTTCTCTGATGAAATGACAACGATGTATCGTGTTTAAAATATTTAGGATTGATTTCATTGTTACATTCCCTTTTTTTGGGCATTTTTAAACAAAAAATTGCACGTAATGGTTCCGCTTGACAAGAATTCTTAATTTGCTATGTTTTTTTTTGTACCTGCTGTACCACTTTAATGCTTCACCGTCCCGATCGGAAGGAACTTTCCTTTTGTCATGCGGTGTGAAGCTGACAAACTTTTACCAACATCTTGCGTTATTTCGTTACCGGTTGGCGGGTCATTAAAAAGTAATAAAACTTGCCCATCAGTCGTTTGGTTTCGTTTTAAGCGATCATTCCGACTCCGGGGAGATGGGACCACTGAAACTTATCGTGCGACTCCCGGGACCCAGCATCCAACAACCCTGACGATCCTGCCGGCGACCGCTCAGCTATCGTTATCGGCCGAAATAAAACCACTCAAACTTTAAACAGTTGTCATCAAAAGCAATAAAAGCACACATTTGATGATGCTCGCACGACCACAGACCGGGGAAGACAATCTAAACACGAAATAATTTTTCTAATTTATTCATAAACAGTTTTCGTTCACCTATCGCTGCGGCCTGTACCGCGATCGTTTTGCAATGCCGATTGTAGTCTTTAGCATATACTTCGGCGACCATCGGCCAAGGATGGGTCAATAAACGAAAATCCTACCAAAATAATGCACCACACAAGCCGGCGAGAGAAGGGAGACAGAAGATAAGAAGCGATAAACGATACACTGACGGGGGCGCGGTAAGTGGTGGAGCAGAGATTATAAAATAATTTTATGACCAAATTTAAAAATCTTTTAAAACCCATCGTAAAACTCCCGTGATCGTTACGTTTGTGTTGCGGCTATTGGTGTGTAGAAGTTGAGGAAAAAGAAAGCAAACAGGCGCTGGCGACACGAATGCAAATGCATAGGCTTCGGTGTTGTTGATATTATTGTGTTTTTATAGTTTAAAGTCTGATGAAAAGGTTTAGGGCCAATGTAAATCAATGTTCCCGATCGATTGTGTGAACTATCGTTAGATAGACGCCGGGACCACACACGACGCAGGGAATAGTTATCGGTGTTCTACGAGCTGGTACCGTTCTCTAGGAGTGGATAACATTAGGCTGTGGATCGCCTAGTAGCCCAAGTATCCCATCCGGCGGACGCGCGTCAGGAGGTCCGGCTTGGTGACAAGTTTCCCGTAGATTGCCGACTGGAGATCTCTATACTGGAAATGCGGAGGGAATGGCATGTCCTCCAGGGCGCAAATGTGTGCCTTTCCTTCTGCATCGCCTACCAGCAGTGAGCGGCCACAGTTGGTAAAGCGCACCACCGTAAGGGGTGTCGTTAGACCACCGAGGGCAGTCTCTGAGGCTGGTTTGGAGCTACGGCGTTTTAGGTCCCACAACTGCACACCACTGCGTGTAACACTGGCAATGACGGTGCTATTGGTCGGGGACCAGTAGGCTGCCTGGATTGGTGCAAATCCGGTGCTTAGCGTCACGATCGGTTCGGGGAGATCCTCGATCCAGATGCGTATACTCCAGTCGCCGCTGCACGTGAGGAAGATTTTCGGGCTCCAGGGTGAGAACTCGATGCAGAAGATACCCCGGTTGTGCATCTGCCAGACACCGAGATGCTGGAACGAGTCGTTGATGCTGCACCAGTGAACGGCGCCCTCATCCGTGCCGATGTAGTACTTGTCCTTCTTGACCGGATGAATGGTGACGCACAGTGCTTGCGGGTGTAGGTCCGATTGAAGTTTGACAGGCTCGCCACCACCGTCGGCTCCCGGTAGCTTTCCTTCGACGGTTCCTTCCACCCGGTCCAGCCTAAGCAACGGGTACGGCGCTAGGAATTCGCCAATAGTGAGTGTGTACTTCATGACCCACCCGTTCTGTGACACGGCAATAACCTCGTCCTTGTTCTCGTTGTCGAACTCGACCCACTTCAAGTCCCAGATGGGCTGGTAGATGGGGAACTTGTCGCGATTTGACACAGCCAGTGGGCTTTGGGTGGCGTCAGTAATGTCGCGAATCTGAACTCGCCCATCGTAAAGACCAACCGCCAACAGCTGCGGGGTACGGTGGGAAAAAGCCACGCAAGTCACTGG
Organism: Anopheles sinensis; assembly: GCA_000441895.2. Taxonomy (NCBI): domain Eukaryota; kingdom Metazoa; phylum Arthropoda; class Insecta; order Diptera; family Culicidae; genus Anopheles; species Anopheles sinensis. The sequence continues at coordinate 306,382 of KE525297.1, read as the reverse complement.
ACAGTCGAACCGATAGCGACGTTCCGGATTCACTGGGTTCTTGATGTTCCACACGTACACGTACCCATTGCCCCGATCCTCGCTGCCCGTGTGACCGTAGATACCGTAAGCGATGGCTACGATGTCCCCATTCGCTGGACACCAGCTGGCACCTGCAACAGCCTTACCGAGCGTTTCCACGGTTCGGTACGTCCAAAGCACATCCAACCGGTACAGATATTGGATGTCGGGCCGGCACGGATCCGGAGGGTACATGTTGCGAAATCGGATCTGCTGCTCGCGGTACACATTGCCTGCCAGAAGACGCTGTAGGATCATCGACGAGAGGTGGAAGTTCTGGTTCTGGTTCAGCCGCTCGTCGATGTCTTCCATGCCCTCCCGCGAGTAGGTGGTAATTTCCATTTTAGATGCCGATTCGGCCACATTGATCTCCTTGGTGTGCCGCTCGAGATCGTTATACGTGTCGTACATGTCGTAGTTGGACACGAATGATGCCACATCCTGCCGATGGATGCATTCCGTGTTGACCGAGCGTGACTTGCAAGGCAGATCGCGCGTCTGAGCTTCAGCGTCGGCCGTCCGCTGAGCTTTGGGTCGTGTTTCAAACAGCCGATTCTGTTCCTCGACCAGTGCCGCTTCTTCCGCGTCCTGCGAGACGATATGGCTCGGGTTTTCGAACAGCACAATGTCGTCGGTTTCTGTCAGCCGAATTTTAACGTGGTAAGTCTTCTGGCCTGCCTCTAACGATGGACTACGGCGGTCAATAACTCCCTCGTAGTTTGGCTGGTGATCGAGATTATCGAATGCATCTGGTTTATCGGCCGTCTGTGGACAAATGGGCGATAAAAGAAAGGGAGCAATAATTTAATCTAGATACCTAGACGCTAGACTTACCGGTGCTGTTCCATCCTCCATCGTGACGTCGATCGGCTGCAAATGGTCTCGAAAACCACTCCACAAGAAAGTGTCTTCGCCCAGCAATGGCGGAGCTAGGTTGGGTGGCGTGCGATTGGACCCATCAATGAGAATCTGTTTGAAACACAACATAGCAACAGTATTACCTGAACAACCGCCATACAAACCCGGTAACTACCGACAACGGAGTGAAGTTAGTTTCAAACTATTAACAGAATACGTCCGTGAGGGTGAGGGTTTCAATACACTCGTTTACTTACTTCAACTCTATTTCGCTGCTCCACCAGGTTCACAATGTCCACCACAAACTTACAGTCACTTGCTGCACCGGCATTTAGCGAGGGTACATAAAACCGTACTGACTTTGATGATGACTTTTGGTTTCTATCCTTGCTGGCCATTTTCCCACCAAAGCTACAGAAACGCGCAAAAACACACACACAGAGGTTTTCCTATTTTCTTTCCAATTGCAACTCTTTGAATAAAGTTGTCCGTTTTGAGTAATAGAGAAATACTATGCTTGCTTGGATTGCTAGCAGGAAATAAATTAGTTTATTGTACAGTTGAAACATTTGAGAAACTTTTTCTCCTTCTTCTCTTTTCGCAAGAAATAAAGATCTGCAACGGAAGAGATAAGGGAAAGGACATCATAAAATATAAGTGACGGAGGAAATTTCTTGCATGCTCATAAAACGTTTTCGAACTTACTTAGTAAACTATTGCCGGGGGGTTGTAGGAGCGAGTCGTTCGTTTCCATCGCCCTCTGGACTGCATGGTCGAAGGCGAGGGCAGTCAGGCGGCGGAAGAATTTGGTCACATTTTCACCGGTACGTGCCGACACGGGCCAGTACTCGGCGTTAATGTCGTACGCCATTTTGATTGCCTCCAGCTCGATATCACAGAGTGCCTGATCGGACTGGTGTGGAGGGATAAATAAAACCATATTGTTAATTATAATATTGAGTATAACAGTTTCCGCTTAAATGTGTTACTGGTTTTATTACTCACCAACAGATCCTTCTTTGTACCGACTAGAAACTTTAACACAGGCCCCGGGTTGAGTCGTAGTGCCTCGTCTAGCCACCGTTTTCCGTTGAGTAGCGATTCCGGACGGGTCATATCGAACGCGATTACGATGACGGTCGCGTTACGGTAGTAGGATTGGGCAATACACTTGAACCGCTCATGTCCCGCCGTATCCCAGCTGGTAAGAGAGAATGAACACCCAACAGAAAGTCCATTAGTTGCAGGTTACAATTTACACATCACTTCCGGAGGAACTGCCTGCTCACATTTGTAACGTATACGCTTGGTTGAGGATCTGAAACCGTTCCACCTCAAAGTCCAGCCCGATCGTGGCCGTATAGTCACCGTCGAACGCTTCGTGGCAGAAACGGTTCACCAGCGACGTCTTGCCGATCGCCACGTCCCCGATGAAGATGGCCTTGCACGGGCCGAGAAAGAACGGCACCACGGCCTGAGCTGCCCGCTTCGTTCGCTCGCTAAAGTCCAGCTCCCGGTAGGGCGTTACCTGGCAGCTGTACGGACGCGGAAGCTGTTCGATGCGGCGCGTTCCATAGTCGACGTTGTTGTTCAGCACCTCGTAGCTGGCCGTTGCCTTTGGCCGTTTGTTTTTCCGATAGATCGGCATCACTTCCGGGGGGGAAACTGGGAACGAGTGTGGGCACTGGGAACTAACGTAACGTTACAGCGACAGAACTAGGGACGATCCGCACTGGATCAGAATTGGGCACCAACTGACTGGGCGCACGATGCGGGCACAAAATAGGGCAACAGGATATTATTACAAGGATAGGGAAGGATATCGCGTCCTAGCGTTCCTTCACACAGGCGCGCCGATGCATGGCGCACTAATACAAACACTGCCTCGCGGAGGACACATTGCCAAGGGAACCGCCTCAACAAAATCATCGAATGGTAGCGAATAAAAGCCATCCAGGCAGAAAGAGATAGAACACCAGCACATGGTCTTCACCTTCACAGTTTGCGCCTAGGTCGAAACGAACAGTTCCATTTCCGATCATCACACCGCATTGGCAGCGTACCAGGAGAAGGTGAAGAAACGGGTCGCATTAAATGCGCCACGCTCGAGCGATTGTTCGGTCGCAAGGTGTGCACCAATGTTCACCGTTCCTATCAGCACCCTCCACCGGGGTTAAGGAGAAAGCGAAAAACTGTGCGAAGAAGAGGAAGGCAAACGGGCGATCTGAAGGACGAAGAAAGGATAACAGGCCACATATGGTCGGGAAACTCGGGACCCGATGATCGTACAAACGGAAATAGATCGTAATAGAGCGAGAAGCGCGTTTGTTCTCTAGAGCCAGGTGTGTTACTTTGGATTGGAAGATACAAACGAGGCTGGAAAACCAACTCGAATCTTGCATAGGTTGCATAGAAACCGGCGGATGCTAGCAGGCGATGGAAGCGACAGCTTTTGACAAACAACTGATGGCGTAAGAAAGGACCCAAAGGTTGTTAAGAAACATGACCCTTGAAGAGTTTCAGCTGAGACTCATTGCACAAGACATTGCTCGAAAGCAGCACATCAATCATTATTATGATTGTGTTCGATTTTCTTTCATTGTTCCATCTGCCAGCTGCTGCTTGAAGGGATCACAACTAGTGATCTTGGACGGAACCTTGATCCAAGAGTGATATGAACTATAAGGAAGGAGGTACTGCAATCGAGCGCCTATTCTCCTATTTGTACTATTTCGAACGAATGATTCGCTAAGGAATTCAAAAAATAAAGAAAATTTTACTTGATACCCATGGAAATCACGAAACGAGTAGGATTCGACCACGACCTACGAAACAGGCTTCGCACGACCGCAATTTAAGTGGAAACAGGAAGTGGAAGTACAACGGGCGCAAAATGGATGAAGATGTTACATTTGCCACCCGATTGCTTGGCCGGTCGATGTTGAGAAATATTTCTTAATCAGCTCCCGGCTTGACAACATTATTTAATATCAGTTCGATCCCAAGGGCTAGCTGACGGGTTGAGAACAGGATATTGGAATTCATTTACGTTCTATTCGGAGTGATACAAATCCACCAGAAGGCTTGGCCAGAGATTCTTAATCTATTCTTTATCACATATATTTGAATTGTGATGCCATAATTAGTATTCGATTAAAAAACCAAATTAATTGGCACCAATGTGAAATATTAAATATGGATTCGTAAGTAACATTTTACCTTTATACAACAACAGTTTAAAAATGAGATTTGATTAGATATTTGTATTTATATTTTCGTATCCTTTTGGATACAGATACATATGTATATGTTCTGATAAGAAATAGAAGTAGACAAACATAGTTAATGAAGATGAAGATAATTGGGTTTGCTTTTGATAGTAATTAAATTAAGCACGTATCATTGACCGAATTATTGGTTTTTGCGTAATTATTGTACAGAACTGTAAACGATTTCATTTAATTCTCAAGAAAGTATAGATTACTTCTGAACCACTTCCAAAAAATTATTAGAATTTATCAAATATATTTGAACGGTATCTTATTTTTTCTGCTATGGGACTGTGTTTAAGAACCCCTGGGCTACGAGTTATCGAATCGTGAGATAGAACAAACACTCAACACACGATCGTCGGCTTCTTGATATCCTGTGTTCATTTATTAATGCATTATTTATAGCGTTTTATTTGTGGCCCTAAGAAAAGCTAATGAACGGGCCCTGCCTACCGGTATCTGTTGCATTGTTGCTAATAGCTACATTTCCGATCGCCCTATCAGTCACCGATTGCACCCGACCCTTACGCCACCATCAACTGAGCGACATTTCTACCGGCGTCGCCTCACACAAACCTACGCGGAAAGTCCACGAAGCCTCACGCTGTTCGAGGAAACTGGAATTGTTCCGCCCTTAAGTAACGTTGGCGGCATTAGGCAAAACGATCGTGCCAAACCGAATGATCCCAAAACGAGTTAGCACACCTCCCTGCGGGATCGTTCTCATCGAGTTCCCATCGACGGAAACCTCGTTTGCCCCATCGAGATCGGTTCGAGGAGAAGGGCTCCCGTTGTCGTCGCGTGGTCTTAGTGGGCAGAAAGTCATCATATTTGTTCGATGATTTATTTGTGTTTATTTATAACGTCATCCAAGCGTCCCACGGTGTGCCGGCGACGCCTCGTTCGATGTGTGGCGATAGGATAGGAGCACGTTCGTCTGTTGCAATTTCCTTTTTTGCCCGCGAAACAGGCTCGCGTCGTTCCGGTTTTTCATTTCTGTTCAATCGTAGCTCGCGCTAGCTTCCTTTCGTACGCCCATCCATCCAGTCGTTCAACCATTCCGTTTCGTTACGTTTCGTTTCCCGAGTGGCATCGATCATCGATGATCTCGGTGCGTAATAGGATGCGACAGGCTTCGGGAGGCTTTGCCCTGCAGCGCCGTTCGTGCGCTAATGTGCGTCGCGGTTGCGCAAAGTGCCACTCATAGCTGCTCTCTCTCCCTCTATCAAACCCTTGGTTAAGGGACATTTCAGTGTCAGAGTTTACCTCCCCGCGAGAATTCCACCACCTTCGATGGGAGTCTAGTTTGGTCTTTTTTTCCCGGAGGCCAGTCGAAGCCGATCGGTACGGCAAGTTAGCTAAAGGGATTCCGTTTCGGTTTCGGAGTGTGCCATTATCAATTCCATACTTTGCATCCCATTCATACAAGGTATGTGTGTGTGTACGTACATTTAGCACATGCAACCCCTCAAAGTTCTCTTTGCCAATGTAGTGCTCATTTTTCCCAGTCGTTCATTCCACTGACTGTGGTGGTTTTGACGTGTGGGACGTGCGTATGAAGAGATGAGCAGCCAGCCCGGTTCGTGTGCATCGTGTGGGAAACGTTTGCGGTAGGGATGGGAGATCGGGCGCGAAACCGGGGCGGCCGCGCTAGAGCCTGATGACTGCCAAGTAGCGGGAGAACCATTCGCTATTCCCTGCGGTAATATTAATCAGATCAGTACAGTGCCAGCACCGCGGTGACGACGACGGCGCGTTTCGTAGTTGAAAAACGTGTCAACCTCCAGCCAGCGGCCAACCAGGGGACATCAGCGAAGTGACGGAAGTCAACAGGCCGGCGAAGTGCATTAATCAACCCTTCCCGGAGTGTGGTTGGTGTAATAAGGTGGGAGTTGCAAATGTGTCGTGTTCAGGTTTTCTTTTTGTTGTGCAGCGTGAAGTGGTTTTTTGTTGCAAATCCGTCCCTCATCGACATCGGTGGGTGGACATTGTTTTGATTGCAAAAAACTAGATGAAGAAGAAGAAGTGAACAGCGGGCTACGTATAAAAGGGGGACAGCCGAGACCGCAAGAGAAAATGTCAAAGACGCCCGACTCGTGCTGACAGGTGAAGCAAAGGAAAGAAAAAAAACCCTCGTAATTTTCATTTTCCACCGCATCCACTTATTATCCAGTGAAAATGCTACAACGACACTGCGTTCGCAAGCGGGTGGGAGTAAAGCAGTTGTTACAAACGCGCGCTCGAAAGAAAGCGATGTAAAACAAAAGACTTCAACGAGTGGATGCACCAAAACAAGTGACGAACCTTCATTTTTCTTAAATTTATTATTTTTGAAGCAAAAAAAAATAGGAACAGCAACGGTGAAAGCACAACCCAAAATACTTTGACGGTGATTGGGAAGTTGTTTGTGGAATTTGATGGAATCCGGTTCAGGCTACCAAGAGCAGCTTGCAGCTGTTCGGGCGGCCATTGAAATTTGACCCGCCGTTCGTCCGCGGTTGATCAGGTTGTTCAGAGGGGCCAGAGTAAATCACCCCTCGGGCTGGAAGCGAATTGGGCAGCGTTAAGGTGATTTTGCGATGGTTCACCGACTCTGTCCACCGTGTGAAACTCAATCCCCAAATCATAACCGGCAAGCGCTACCGTCTCGGGGCGGATGTTTGATGGTCGTCCGGTTTTGGACGGAATTTTGCACCGAAACCCGTGTGCGGCTCCGTTGGTGGCATCTTTCTTTCCTTCTCGCCTTCCCGAGCAGGGTGTGCCCAAGGAAGTGTGCTTGTGGTTTACCGTGCTCGAAAAATGAGAGACGATTAACGAACGACAGGAATGAGCAGCTGGCAACAGAAGCAACGCTCGGGCCGGAGAATCGACAAATCTAAAAAGGAAAATAAAACGAAAAAGTAGCTAACCTAAATTATGCTGAAATCAGAAAACAGAAGATGCAGAATTGATATGCACTTTTCCATTCACCTGCTGACCGATCTAATGTGCGTAGTATTGTTTTAATGTCAATTTGAATATGCAAACCTACTTCTTCATGTATTCCATTAGCTCTCTGCACTTGTTCGCCTTCGACGCATTCGAATGGGGTACCATGGCAGGGAATGAATGAATGAATGAATAGAAATGTCTGCATATTCAAGTACATCAGTTTTTCAACGCAAGATGCTAACAATAAAACGCATGCAATCGTGTTACCAGGGTTTAGTTCAGCGTGTTTCCCTCGGCTTTGCAGCACGCAGAAATTATTAATAGAAATGCAAAAAAAAAGGAAATTGTTGCAACCTTATCTGCGAGATATACTCTTCAAATTTGTTACTCATTTTTTCATCTGCTTATTTCAAACAACTAGCCTTGCTGGACTGAGGAAGGGTCTTTTTAAAATGGCCACAAATGGGGTATAATTTCCATTAGCCGGGAGTATTGCTGCACGCCCTTTGGGTGGAAAAATGTTGTAATGCTAATGTATAGAAGCTTTCCAGCTCGGCCAACCACAGGACCACACGTAGCGAAGAGCCGACTCATGCAACGGTATTGTTCTTGCATGCATACAACGATGCCGGTCACTTGCGGTTGCGAAGATGGACTGCGATGGCCGTGTGGCCGAAGAAGAGAATGCATTGCATTCGTAGAAATTTCGTGTCATTAAAATTAATCAGTGGCTTATAGATGCCTCGTTTGTTGCTGGACCGGAACAGCGAAACCTAGCGGTTCCTACATGCACTGCGGTATATGTACTTCAATATTGTGTTGTGTTGTTGAAAGGAAATCTCTAGGAAAAATACTCCAAATGACATAGCACCGGCTTCTTCCGGAACGCACGCCCTCCGGGATTTAATCATAATCTTGATGGTCCAATTTCTTCCCCGTTCCGCTCGCCTGACGATCGCTTTGCTTGGGTCGTTCCGGTGAGGGGGTGCCTCATAATGAGAAGACTGGTGGGTAGAGAATCATAATCCATAACGATCGCTAAGGAAACACGCTGATTGTTTTCTTCTACCGCCATTTTCGACGTTATTAAAAGAAGATTTGGCACAAAATTCTCTGACGCTCGCTAGAGGCAACGCAGGCTTTAGGTGCGTCCGTGATTATGGCGTTCCGGTGGTGTATTTTTAAGGGTTCCAGAGAGCAGGTTTCAGATGGGAAGATAGACGAAATAAGTAACACCCATAGCGCACCGTGGCGTTCCGCCCTAGTGACTTCCGCGTATGGATTGTGATGCGGGAGATAACTTTGCTCACTTTGCGCGAATATGTTTTGCTTCGTTGCTCAAGCGTGAACAAAAAGCTGTGATAAGAATGGATTCACACTCACCCTCTCCGGGGCTTGCGTAAGTGCAGCTTAAAAGGTGTTGTTTCCGCGCATAATGTTTGTATGAAAGAATGCCACACGTTAACATACTGGAGATGGTCTACGAACCCTACAAACCTTTCTGTCATTTCGGTTTCAGCGGGAAGTTCTAAGAAATAGAGGCCCAACCTTAGAAGAACCCATCGACGACAGGTTTGACAGCTGTCAACGGGCGTGACATGGTGCTGGAGCTTTATCAAAAGGGAGGAAAAATAAATGTTTCGGACCACATCAAGCTGATAAAATTGGGGATTTTATTACCCGACAGCAGTTTAGACAAATCTCGATCTAAAGATCCAGAAGCCTCGGGCGTAGCCGCACTAGGAAAGCTTTTCACCGGTCGTTCCAATGCGCGCAACCGCACGCATTAATGGTTGTTTCGATTTTATTACCGTTTCGATTTAAATAGAAATTGTCTCTGTTGGGTTGTGTTCGGTCGATCTACCCGATGAAATATTCGGATAGGGACGCTCTGCTACCGACCGGGAAAGAGTGACCAAGTGTGCGCGTGTCCGTGCGAGGAATTTCCAGCATTCGCCCACCCGGGGTTGCCCTCTTTGTTCGGACCTTGATGCTCCGCCGAAACGTACTGCGGGAATATTTTGATCGAAGATCGGCTCGTATTCTATTAACTAATAGTCGATTCGCCCTACCTGCCCGAGCCCACCTGCCTCGGCATGCGTGCGTGGCGGATAGAACTCCAACCCCTTCGGGATGCCCGTTTCCCTTCCCGATCTCTTCCATCCCGCTGAGGGAACAGAAATCGAAACTTCTCGCCGGGCATGAAAGCGTATCACACTTGAACCTTTTGTCGAGTGGGCCTCCCGGCGCTGAAAGGGAGGGTTAAAATTAATAAGTTTATTGATTTTTTATCGATCACTAGGGACGACAGGCTGAGCGTGCGGTAAAGCGTCGAAGGGAAACAACTCCCCGGGCAAGGATTACGTAGAGTTGACCCGCGGCTACGAGAGCCTGTTTGATGTTTCAGGTGCGGTGATCGGTACCTTTGACAGTCAGTTTCGATCTGGGATTGATTTTTGATTGAAGTAACCGTTTATTGTAAGCGGGATGGAAGCGATAATCTTGTCCCCCAACATTGTAGATTTTCGAAAGATAGATAAATGTGGATAGTTCGAAATGACTAGGATAGATTCCAGCTTAGTCAGTGACTAGTCAAACCCTTTTTTCTATTGATTCGTGAAATTTACCGTCAACCTTTGCAACCGACAGCTCAAGCTTTCTTGAGGTTTCTATTGCCAATTGTGGGAATTATAATTTATTCTTATGAATATATGCTTACAAAAGCGTTTTAGGACTGATCTTCGATTTGGCGTTTGCGCAGTGGATTGATCATTCTTCATTCTTATACTATTTTGATCGTGTTGTTCCAACAGTAACCAAACCTTTCTAATATTTTTTGTTATTTATTTTGTTCTTTTATACACGCAAGTTTCAGTTTTTCGAGCATTTTACACGTTTTTTATCGCATTAGTTGTACATTGCTGCTTGTCTTTGCTGATGTTTGTACACTGGCCTTGTGGACCGATCTTTCATACTAGTGGTTATCGCTTGGGGTGACATAATACGGGAATATTGCATCTTCATTAGGTAACGTGATTACAGGTAGAGTGGTTCTATGTGTCAGCCCTCTAGTGAAAAATTTATTATAAATCTAAATTCGGTGTGTACCAGCAAAACATCGGAAAACTTAAACATAGCAAGGTGAAAGAAAGATAATCTCTGATAGGTGATACATACGTCAGATTGAGGTAGATCGCTTCTATTGATTTTACAATCGTAACTACATACTTTCAACTCACATTATGCGTGTGCAGATAAATTATATAACCCAAAACAGTGACTCATCCATCACAAACGGAATGATCGTGCTGATGATTATCAACCACAGAACAAAGCAATATTGCTGCAATAAGAATTAAGTATCCGACACTCCAACATCCGCTCGTGTTGAACGTGCAGAACTTGAATGAGTGAATAGAAAAAGCGAGAGAAGAGATAGTAGCCAGTTTAAGCCAGATTCGTCCAACCATTACAGCTGTTTATGAATTAAACATAAACCACCCGTCAACAGCAGTGGGGTTTGGTGCCACAACAGATACGTGTAGACAATAGGTTCTTCTACATCGCCTAAATGAATTGGAAATTGTAAGCCACTAACCAGGACGCCAGGTTGTAGAGGTAAGTGCGTCTGTAGGGATGTTTCTGTACCGCTCATATTTTGTACCGTTTCTAATTTGCTGTGCGAGAAGAAACGGGAAGGCGAGCTTTGCAAATGCATGTAGGAGAAAAGTGATGTCACTGTGACGAACACTTTGTGGGACTCATCCCCACTCAGAACACGCATACATAGCGATGGATGTTTTCTATTGTTCAGGCTCAATTTTCTCGTACTCGTACAGTATGCACGGGAGGTTGGTGCACCATGCGGGTCCACGTGTGCACACAGGCATAACGCACCTTACCACCACCATGTGCAAGTGCGCAAAGGGTTGATGTGAATGTTTTCTCTTCCAAGGGGAGCCCCTAGTGTCCGGCCTGGTGAAGGTGCACTTTCCAAGCCGCTGGTCAGGGAGTTCGTTGGCCGTCTGTAAGTGGTTTTCTTTTTCAATTCGTACGGTTGTGCGGGTAAGCGGACAATGGTAGACATCTCTGTCTTTCGTCTTCGACCGTTTCGAAGATAAGGCAGGCGAGCAGGAGAGTAAGGAGTAGCCATTGGGTTCGTCTTCTTCCGGTGCGCTACGGTGCGAGACTTCCGTTCCATTCCGGCTGTCCGCATGAAGTGTCGTACGTAGTACGATCACCACAATGCTCCCGCGGGGTCTTGCACCTCCGCACGTGTCGTTAATTTACCCGCACAGTTCCTCCTTTCGCAGTGGTCGATGGAAGGAACCTGCCGAAAACAGAGAATCTTCCACCGATGGCACCGTAAACGGAAGCAGCACTTCTAGCGATTCACCGAAGCGTGCCTTCCGTTTCACCTCCAGAAAAGGGTCACGATGAATAATCATTCTGACGATGATGATGAAGACGACGACGACGAAGACATCTTCATGATCCGCCACCCGAGGGGGAAAGTGTGGAGCTCCAGATTGATTAATATTCCATACATCACCAGGATGTTGGATACAGACACACACCAACAAGAGCCCTGTTTTGTTTGTAGTTGCATACATGTTTTACCTGGACAAATACTCCCCACTTACGGCTTGCTTTTTGCACTACTGTTTGGGTTATTTACAATACCTTTCGGTTCGCGCACAAACACACACAGTTTCTCGGGTTATTTTGGAAGGTTATATGTTTATTCTTTTAGATCTTCTCTCATGCGAAACCCTTCTGAACACAACCCTCCCAGCACCGCGCTGCTTGTTATTGTTTTTAATTGCCCACATACACATGGACTTCGGTAGTAAACATTCGACGTCGCGTACTAGCCTTCGGCTACTAAACATAGCTTGTGTGTTGGTGTGTGCGATCGAGACATACACCACGGAGCGCACGAAACGGGGAAAAACCAACATAAGGGTGGGAAAAGGAAGCCCCTACCGGCAGCATGGCTCGAGGGGAAACAATTTTGCGCCATACTAACGCGATCGTGCAATACGCAGAGAGAAAGAAACATTAGGAGGGAAGGAGATAGAGGAAAAAAAACGTTGTAAAAAAGTACAGGTGGGATAGAAAAATCAATGCTTCACCGTACCCCTGCCGGGAAAGTGCTGTCCATCTCTCGGAACGGAGCCCTTGAGGGACGAGAGACCGGGCTGTCCAGCTGAGTTGCGTGAAGATGGTCGTCGGTTGATGAGTGAAGTGATAGTCATTTGCTAATTTAATATTGCCCGGGTGACATCATTAGGGATCGTGTCGTGGATGTTCAAATTCGGCGAGCGTGATCGCAGGTCGCATCGAAGACAAATCACTGCTGTTCCGGAAGTGGATAAAAGGAGCAAGTTAAAATATTTCTTGTATCAATTACGTAGTGTAAAATATGAGTTCATGTAGTTTGGTTTTTGTGATTGAAGACAATAACAAACTTAAACCTTGATGGGCTTAATACTTTCATCAGAATGGTAGTGATGTAGAGTAAGTATTTTCCACTAATGATTTGCTCCCGGTGCGTATTTCCCAGTGCAAGTTTAACGGTCGCAAACCAAGGTGGAAATTACTCCCAGATGGATGGTATAAGTTTAGATTGGAAGAAATTGGATTAATTAGTGGTTTGTGCTCGGTGCGGCAAGTGTTTGGTGTGGCGTTTAAAGCGCGTAGATGAAAAGCCTTCCTTCGGTACGCCAGCGAAATTGACGCCGTGAAAGTTTTGCGCGCCAAGTAGTGACTTTGTGTCGATTTTTTGTTTTGCTTTACTACTTTGCCGCATCGTCGTGAAAATGAGTGCGTGACCGGTTTATGTTGGAGCTGAAGTTTCCTTGCTCTACGCCACTACGCCAGCTGCATGCCGATGTGATAGAAGTGGTACGGGAGAAAGAAATTCCTCTCGAGCCGTGCGACGTGCGGCGCGCAGGGCTTGTACTGGGCGCCTGTTTAACACTGCACAACGTGATAGATGTAGGCTAATCATCGGCAACGGTGCATCGCAAAGCAATGGTTTCAGCGCACTGACGTCGAGCGAGAGCAAAGTGAAGCGGTGCACGGTGAAAGGTGGTAGGAGAAAGTGTGCGACGCATGAAGAAGGCGTAAGGCTAGAATACTTTCCTCGTTTATATAACGTGAACAGAAAACACCACGGTGCTAAATATGTTTTCGAGGCTGTGCAAAAACACGATCTTCCCTACGGGACTCAACCAATCAGCTAGCGGAAACAACGCAGAAAGAAGTGGTAAGTTACATTGAGTAAGACAATGGTTACATTTTCGAAGAATGTGTCAAACACTAGAACATCCAAGTGACTTTAATTGATAATATCGAATGCAATAACTTCTTACCCACTATGACTCCGTGACTAAGATATTCTTTTTTCGCAATGTAATGCTTATATTTGAGGCATTACATTTGAAAACCTTATTGCTATTAAGTGCAATGGTAAATGGTATCTGGGTTAAAAGAATAAATAATTAACAAACAAAATTGTCTCTATTACACTAAATAATGAGCTTAAAGAAGTAAATTAATGAAAAAGTAATTAAAATTCATAATACCAAAAGGCAGGAGGAGAAAAGGGTTTATATTTCTGAAACGCTAAAATAACCTTTAATTTATAAGAAACTACTACGTACTTGTAGCGAGCGAGCCAAATAGAATAACGGTTGGAACGATAATATTTGAATGACGGATAAAGAATCGAAATAGTTTACAAAAACGTCAGCAATCGAGGCAAGTCAGATTGAATCCAATTACAAGGAGGTCAAATTGTAGCCTCCTAGGCATTTAGAACCCAACCTCTTTCCATAACTGCGAGAGGAAGAAAACGATAGTCAGATTGGAGTGAAAAACGGATGCGATGATGCGGATGATTGATCCTGACCAGATTGGTTGATGAAAAGTATAAAGTCAAATAAAAATTGACATTACTGAATGTGCAGATGAACTCATTATAGAAATTATCATCAGTATTTCATAGATCAGCTCTGGTTAATTTGAGTACCGTATTTTTCCGTGTACCTGATATTTGTTTCAATGTTTTTGGAAAGAAACCTTCTACCGTTCGAAAAGTTACAACCCTTGTATAACGACCCCTTTAATCTGACTTTGACCCTTTTTTACTTATTTTTGACTTTGAAATCGGACAGCACGAAAAAATACAGCATTTTAAATTTCACATTAAAAATTGTTGTTTCGTAACAAATCAATACCTCAATTTCAAAATACTTGATAATCATGTCTTGAAAATAAAGCCTCCAGTGTCAGCTTCTTGTATGTGAGCGACCTGGATGGAATTTTTGATGGTAAAATTTTACGATAAATTCCACAGTTTTCGCCCGAGGCTCGCTAGGCGGGTATGATTTAAGCAAACTGCCACGTGTTAAGTTCGTAAAATGCGCGGTTGTTGCTGTCAGCGCACAATTCTATGTAAGCTAAAAGCTTTTCCTAAAACACTATAATGATCGTAATAGTAGTGATCGGTACTCCCTTTAAAGGGTGCCTCTCGTGCCTCCTTAACTTTGGCGTCCCCTCAAGCGATCACTTTAGGAGCCATACATAGTTTGCAGGAGACGCGAAGCGGTTGTTGACGTCATTCTTGTGTGGCTGGCCCGGACCCCGATTATCTTCCCGGTCTCGGCCACGGCCACGGCCATTTATCAGCGGTAGACGTAGACGGCGGTAGAATCTAGCCTTTCGGATGGAACAACAGCCGGTCTTCGGGAGGGAGCGATCATCAAAGTTTGGAGAGACCTATCATAACATCAGTCATCTGGTGCTCGTGGCCAGGCGGTGGTGCAGTCGTTCACCCGCAACCGGTCCGGGGCTGTTGTTCTTGGCTGCAATTCTCGACCGCAGACGAGCGCGCCCAGAAGAAAGGCCAGGGTGCACGCGCGTCCGCGCTTAACGATGAAATCGTGATTGATTTTCGTCGGAATGAAGTTAAAGAAGCTGCTGATGCGACCTCATCTTTCTGCACCTTCCTCGGCATGCTGGCTGTTTCCGCGGTGACTGCTTCACGCGTCCCATACCCCCTTGAGGCTCCCACGGGTGAGGCTTAACCAGGATCAACAAGTTGCTGCCGGGAAGTCCTGGGAGCCGCTCGGTGAAGGAAATGGCTATGCTCCGGAATGAGACCAGTCCCAATGGGAACGGAAAGGTACTGTTGCGAGCATAAATTTCGTTGCCCACGTTCGAAAGCTGTGCATGTGTGTGTGAGCGAGAGAGACGGAGGTAGATCATAATGACGATGACGATGTTGTAGCCTTTTTACCCTTCTGGTTTGATGACGATGTTCATGATTAGTCGTGAGCTAGAGGATTCGCAATGATTGGGTACGAGAAATGGATGGAAAATGGTGAACCACAGAAAAGTGCACCACCATCTGGGCTCTCTTTTGCTCTCTATTAAATTACGTTCATTGGCTTCTCATAAAACGTTAGCCAAGCACCGATGCGAGAACGGGCGGAAACGTTTGGTCTGAAAGGAAAGAACGAAACGCCGCAGAACGTTTCGTTCGGGTTCGAATTGCAGTTTGATGCGGATGGGAATCAAACCGGAGCGGACTCGGCTTACTTGAAATTATAACATAATCGCACACTCGCGATCATAACGCGAACGCAAACGCGCCAGCGCGGAATTTCACCACGATCACCGGGGGAAGCATAAATTTTTATGCGAATGTGCATTCCAAGCCGCCTTCCGGTCCTTCGTTGGTTTATGGCATTAGCGTCGGGATGCATAGTGCGGGATATGTTCGGTTGGGATTTACGAGCCGTACTTAGGACCCTTAAACGGAGCCGCCGGAGGATTAAGTTGCTGAATAAAACAAAAAAAATTACACATACACGTGAACGAGCGATTCGGGATGGGAAATAGAGTATGGAATGTGCAACTAATGCTGGGATGGGCAGTATCTCTACTCTTGTTGATAGCATTTGAAGAAGATCATGATGGAAGCATACTGACGCCCGAATATTTAGCATTTTTCTCTACTAGAAAAATAGTTATAGATAAAAAGAAAACACCACGGTGGAACAGGTTGGAGAACATCGGTAACGATCATCATCGACGGTTGCAGCGTGTCTCAACTAAAATGGAATCTTGTGGATTCCCGTTTTTGAAATGCATCCGCTTTTGCTCGTTGCGGACAAAAAATTGCTGCTACTGATGTTGGCGGCCATAGCCATTTACAGTGCAGCCTTTTTCCGAACCTTGCGCTACCTACCAGGGCAACTAGAGCAAGATTAATTGTTCACTTTACCTTCACCCTTCCAAACGAGCATCTAGCATTACCGTCCGTCCGTGGCCCTTTGGTGAAGCTAAATTGAGGGCCAAGGTGGACAAATTTATCATCCACCCGCCAACCAAACCAGCTGGCCGCTATGTTTGTAAGCGCGTTTATCAAACCGCTGGTTAACCCAGATTTTTCACATCACTTACAAAGTAAAAGATGCGGTGTAGCTTATTTCATTATGGGATTCAACTAGCAGATGTTTACAATCTCACAGCAGATGTAAGGAAATAAATTTTATAATGATTATTTTCTAAAGAAACAATTCATTTTTATTTGACTACGTTATTCTTTTCTGCGATTATCTTACAACGAGTAAATTTACCCCTCCCAACATCGATGTTCGCCAATGATAGATCCCATGAAACTATCGCCATTATGAAAACGTTGAGTGAAATATTTTCATTAGCAAAATTCCCCCCACTTTCTGCCTCCAGGTACCCCAATGTTGAAAATTTGACATTCAACTAACAACATCATCATAATCTTGTAATTGCTACTGCAATTATCCGCCGCGTTCGTACTTCTCCTTCTACTTGACGTCCAGGGGGAAAACTGTGCCGTTCCGTAATTGCATTCAACTGGTGAACGGAAAATGTAAGGGGAAAAATGAAATTAAACCAGCCAGATCAATCTATTGCGTGTGTGCCGTACCACTACCGATCGCCACGGGTTTCCTCGGGTGGATCAAGAAAACACGGGTACAGACGGGTACGTGTGCGTGCTCAAGTGTTTAGCTCTTACTCTTTACCATCGCAACCCGGGTTTAAGCCTTCCCGTTCGGCAAGTCCGTCTTATAGATTGAAGATCCAGCGCCGGAGTCGCAACAGGTTGAGAAGTCAATTCTAGCCCGACTTAAACCCAACTCGGTTCTGGAAGAAATGGGCTCCCGGTAGGTTGAGCAAATTGAAGATTATTGGCACCCGATAAAGCTTTAAATTAAAAGCTCCTTTCCTTTATCTTTGTAATTTGCCAGAGTTGTTTTTTTTGTGGATATTGAAGACAGTTTGTAATTGAAACAAGATTGTATTAAGCGCCGGTAACCCAAAAGTATATTTCAACTTAGTGGAACAAAAATTACATAGATCATTTCCCATGTTTATAAACTAGAAAGTTTGTTAATTTTTCGTTTTAAATATGTTTTATACAAAAAGTTTTTTTAATAAAAATATTAAATAATAAAACACACAGATTATAAATGAACTGTTCTAAATCGAAGAATCTGTATTTAATAAGTCTCTCACTAAAAACAAAAGTTCGAAGCTTAGTAAAGGTTGAAAGACTTTCAAATTAGCCCAGGATCAACTCATTCCAGAAAGGTTAAATAAATTAAGCAAAAATGCGCAAGCAAGCAAAAATGTGGAAAAGAAATAACGAAACATCGTGGGTTACGCCTCAACCATGTGCAGTATGGTATTTTGGCGCAATCACAACGCAGTAGGGCTGTGTGTAGCGATTTGCTGCATTCACCCTTTGGCCGACAGTTGCCGAATGGCCAACCATATAATCATAATTCACCACATTCGCTCATCAACGGCGGTTGAGCATATCTGCGCTTGCCGAAAGTTGGGTACAAGTGGTTTCCCTTGTCAGGGGAAGGTAGAGCAAAACCTCCCCAGGAAACACACTCGACGACGATCGCGACCGGCGGGCCACCGATGGGCTGCACTTTTTAATTTTCGCAATGCATCATCGGAATTGGCGGCTGGTGGCTAGAATGTGGCCCCGCCGGTCATGGTCAGGGGTTGTGCTTTATCTTTCCGGTCACTTTTCGGCGCGAAGTGTTTACCAGAACCAAAAAAGTAAAACAAAAAAATTCCCAAAGTATGGACTACGGTAGACACAGGAACGCCGAAGCTGGAAAAGTTCGACAATCCGAAGGGGTAACAATAATTACATGATGTACGAAACGGTAAAGGCTTGGATCATAAGGGCGGGAGGCGGCTTGGTTTAGCGAGTTTTGGAGTGAGTGCAGTGTGTAATGTTTTGTTTTATTTTTATTTTTTTGAAAACTTGCATCCGTCTTTCCATATCGTACGAGCATGTGGCTCGAGAAACTGATGGCTCCGCCAACCAAATCGGTCAAAACCTGCTGGAAGAGAGTAAAAATAAAACTAGAACAAAAATGAACCCAGATGCTGCGGGTGTTAAAGGCGGTCGAGTCTCTCGAAGGGCAGTTTCTTCAGATTTTCGGGCGTCTTTCCTTTTGCTTTACGTTTCTTCCGTTCGCGCCAATTTTGCGGCAGACGGTGGACAGTTGGTCAAAAACTGCATCGCGAAAACCCATTCGTTTCGTTTCGCTTCACTGTTCCAGCGTTTTCATCATAGCGGAAAGCATTAGCGTTGCCAAGGGACGATCCTGGCGCATTACCCGTTCAATATGGAACGGGAGAAAAAGGATAAACACCATTGGGGTTTGTTTTTGTATTCTTTACCTCTTTGTTTCTCCGATCCGCCCGGAATCGGCGGAGGAAGGGGGTCTTTTTTGCTGACCTGTACGAAGCGAAAGCCATAAATAATCTCTTTTCGGGATGTTTTGGATTTTGTGATGCTACTCGAGGGAAGGGTGTGTGTCTGCGTTGGGGTAATTGCAAGTATGGCCGTTTAATTTTATTTCGCTTCATTTTAATTTTCACCTTTACCCCGTCCGCGAAGGGTTCTGGGTTGGTTGAAGATGGATGAGAAAGAAATAAAAAAAGGACCAAGCTGTAGAACGCGCCATCGGGGGAGGAAAGTAAAATGGATCAGCACAAGCGGTGATCACCTCACGATCATCGATCAGATTGTTCAACAATTTCGTTGGTTCAATCGAGCACTGCGATGCGAAAAGCTCAGATATTTTTTTGTAGTTTCGGTCCCGTTCTTATCTTTTTCCCCACCCTCGCAAAGGCCTATCACCTTCAGCTTCGGTGGTGGTGACGAAAGGTTCAAAATGGGTCGAAGTGGAGTGGATCCAATCTGCACAAACTGTCCGACGGCGAGCGGCAGGAGGTTATTAAAGGATTGATCGTTTCGTCGCCGATTTTTGCCTCAATCCGGGCTCCAGCTCGCGGCCAGTTCGAAGGTCAGCCCGTTTTAAATTCCAAACTAATTCGTATACCGATCGCAAATCGGTCTTCGTTGGGATCGTGAGTGGAAAAGGGGAAGACTTTTCTCTTCCACCGCCCAGTTATTGAGCAGCAACGGAAGGAGGGGGGGGGGGGGGGTAATGATCCGGTAATTTACGTACAAACCATCCCCGCGCCGGCGTCCACCGTTGACAAGCCGAGACGGAAATGCGTTCCTTATCGTCGTCCTGAATGCTTCAACCGGGTGACGGGTGTGCGTTTCCGTGACGTGATGTGATACGTTGCCGGTTAAACCGAACGCATCGTAAAATGGCTCGTGATGGAACGCGCACCGAACTTTTATGGCACTTTCCTTCGCGAAAGAAAAATAATTTTAAAAAACTCAAAACCAGCCAAAGACCGGGATCTGGGTGGGAAATAAAAAGGAAATAAAATGCCCGGATGCCGGTCAGGGAAGCTGACGGGAACGGGGTGGACAGTGATTAACAGAGGGAGCTAACTACCACATGCCACCCCCGACTCAAATCGTCCCAAAGGGATACCTTTTTTATTTTTCTCTTTTTTTGCGCCTGTAATGAGATTAAAATAAAACCATAATCGCGATTTCGTGGCTGCAGTTTGCCGATCTGCCTTTCTCCGCAGCGAAAGGCTTCGGACGGGAAAACAATGGCCACATCACCAAGGCGGAATCGATAGAACCGATTGGGGTGCAGCAAGCAAGCGGTAACTTCTGAATTTAATTTAAATTTATTTTTATTATTCATTTACCACTTTATCGCTTCCTGCGCCCCGGCTCGACGATCCCAAACCGTCGGCTTGTATGAGGGTGGCGTGTCCTGCGACCAGATAAGGCATCGGTGCGACGGTAGGCACGTGAAGGATATTAATACATTCGTGCGAAACCGTCCCTGCCATCTTGGCTGGAATGGGTGTTATGGTGGTACGGGCCCATTAAAAACCGCGCAACAACAGTAAAGCAACATCTTTTGAGCAGCATTTAAATTTCTCGCTCGCCACACAAACGCTCTGGTGCGATCGCGGTGCTATTCTGAAGCGTAACTCATCGTTTTAGTGGGTGATCAACTGCGCGATATCTGGTTTTCCGATGGCCCGTTTTTATGTCCGTCTTGATGGTCGCGTCTTCGATTGCTTTTATGTGACACTTAAATTTTGATTCGAGAACCGCCCGGCGAGATTGATACTTGATTTTGGCGAATGGGATAATTTTCTCCTATAAAAGAAACATATTTACAATCGACTTCATGGGTGTGAGATATGTTGTAGTTTTTTTATTTGCAATTCACACTGGAGTGTCGGTGGAAAGTTAAAGATTGTATTGAACTTTCGGTGTCAGGGCAGAATGAATTTTAAAAAATTAATTTTAGTAAATTGTGGTATTAAAGAATTTAGAAATACAACTTTTCTAAATAAATAATTCTTAATCTTTATTCGAGAGTTCAGAACTCAACCGAGACCGAACTCTTCCAAAGAAAGAGAAGACTGACTACTTAATTTTCTTTATTTTAAGGGTCTTTTGTTGATGCCGGTAACGCTGATTTCAATCACTAAATTCGTTTGTAATAAATAAGTTTACAACTAAATGTTTATGTAAGAAACATTGAGTTCATCGCCGAAGAGTAGATGATTTTGACATGTTTAAATAATAATAATAGTAAATTTAAATTAAAAAACTAGCTATAAAGAGACTATTGTTTTAAGAATTGGTTTTGGCTTTTCTTTCCCCTTTACAGTCGCTGTTGCAAATGCAATTTGCTTCCTCCTGTAGTGATGGTTCTTAAGGAACAAAAACATCGATTTTCAATATTTTTTTGTCAAGGAATCGTGTTAAACCCTTCACTGTTTTATTCGGATTTAATACATGTCGAAAAAATGAGCTTTTTCGGGTTCCTACCTTCATGAGCTTCACACGTCGGTTGACCGATCCGGCCCAAAATTAACCGCAAGCCGAAGGTGATTTTTTTTAACTAATACGAGTAGGAGTGTTACAAATGTTACTACATCAAACTTCAAATTTATGTTCTTAAGCAGTAAAATAAAATAGCTTAAATTGAACAAAATCTGGATCTCAAACATAGTAAAAAAGCAATGTATAAAATGATCCCTGAGAAATTTCAAGTAGCCGCATTTAAAGATTTAATATGTTTGAGTTTTATAAGCATTCTATAAAAAACAATTAATCACTTTTGTATCCCACGGCATCTAAATCAACTTTTTAATCGTAAGCGTTCCGATGTAGAAACTTGTTTTCTTCAAATTGATTTCATTCCTATGGTCATGCTCCAGAACAATTTCCACCCAAAATGTTTGTGATGTCTTTCACCACTGGCCGACACAGAATGGAGATTCCGTGCGATCAACCCTGCAAAACAACGCATTATAATGTCAGTTGATAATATGTTGCGCTCCTTCGGATGCTACCAGTATTACTGCCTCCAAATCCTGACCATCTAGCGAAACAGTTGATTATATGTGTGTCCGTGTGTCGAAAATCGGTGCCAATTTTTTTCGTTTGTTTTGTTGCCGTTGGTCGGTTCAACCCATCGAAAAGGGTTTGTTGTCTCACCGGCGTCCAAATCCATTGCCACCGTTGGCGCGTATCAGCCGGTCGGGAATCATTATCATCCTCGGCACGCCCCGATCGCCCCTTCCCCTGCGTGCCCGTCGTGTAGCGCCTTCCGTTGGGAGGCTCTTTTTCGAATTTTCCTCCACCGGAATTCCATTTTTGGCGTCTCGGAAATTATGCAAAGCAAAGCTGCAGACTTTGTGTTGCTTTTTTCTTGTGCTCGATCGAGTTCGGGTTCGTCTTCGGACGGGTTGCAATGTCTGTCACGACCGCTACGCCGGAATAAGGCAGCACCGTCGCCGACTGACGCGTTACGACGTTCGACCGCGACTAGTAAGTCGGCCTGGTGGGAGATACATTGTCGATGGCGGATTTCCTCCATTTCTGTTGCGGTTTCCGCGTCGGGCAGGGGTTGGTGGGGCGCCCCGGGGCACGACGCTATGCGGGTGAACCTGGGACGGTGAACGGTTCCGCCGTACGAGGTAGGGAGAGCCTTGTGAGCGGAAGGCGTAAGTAATGCAAGAAAGGGCCTGTGGCCTTTCTTGGCCGCGGCTTCAGTATCATTGCGGAGCCATTCGTAAAGTGCCACTCGGGATATGTGATGCGGATTCAGATCACCATTACCACCGCTGACCGGAGGTGACCGAGGGAGGGTAAAATAAAAAAAATGCACTAGAAGGTCGTGCGGTCAATTCGTGTTATCTTCCGGGCGGCGGGAATTGCTTGTCTCGGTTAAGTCTAATTTCCCTCCTTTCCCGTGCAGGTTCGAGCCTTCTTTCTCGCCTATTCCGTCCGACTCCATGGGAATGCAAGCGAGGGTTCTTTTTTTCATACGCTGCCGTTGTCTTGGTTTGCAGTTGCAGAAATTGTTGCTGGCGTCCCACCGCTGGAGCAGGTCGGCTAGTTTGGTTGTTGTTTTGTGGCACCACCATTGTGGCAGATCGCTGACGTTCGGCTGGGTTGATCGGGCTTGTCGGGAACTCGGGAAAGGCCACAACTGTCGGTCGAGGTCCTGCCCGCCACAAGAATGGACCGATCGTCGCCGTCGCCTCTTCGTTGTTGCTTTTTTGTGTGTGTGTGTGTGTGTTATGTATTCTGCCGCCTTTGCTGCCGGTTGTGGCCGCTACTTCTGGCTGATGATGATGATGACCGGCTGCCAGAGGCAAAGTCACGCATATCACGATCGAGCTATTAAATTCGATAGAGTGTATAATATTTTCCCGTTTTCGCCGGGATGTTCCGTTCGCACTGACGATGGGCCGGCCAGCCCCAGTCTCCCAGGGATAGGACGGCGGCCAGCGCCTGTCAGCTGAGCCTGTGTGCGCGATGCTCTCCGACCTCCCGGGAAACCCCGGTCTCCAGGCAACACGCGGAATTCGTGTGCAGTTTGCATGCAGATGCATCGCCGAAGGGATGGGATCTCGCGCCCATTTCGCGTCCTCGTTGGCTTGCCGAACGGATGGATGGATGGATGGATGGATGGGAGATGATCACAGTTGGCAAACATGCATCGAAATCATAAAGATCACCGACAAACACTGGAAGGGGGGGCAGAGGTGACAGGGTGTTTTCTCGGTAAGGAACCGTTGATGGAGAAGGGGGCAGAATACGTGAAAATACACATTTGGAGGCTGTACGTGAACATACGCTTAAGATGGGAAAGAGCTGTTTTAAATTCTACTGCTGAAAAGCCTGGTGTTTTTTATTCAGAAAAAAATACATTCCGGTCCGTTGAATGGGGCTTTTTGTTTGGTTGAGGATCAGAAGCTTTAAGCTGAAAACACAAATGATTTGCAACACGTATCAAATGGTGCCATTTTTAGACATAAAATTCTTTCAAACAACTCCTTTTCAGTGAGTATTTAATAGATCCGTCAAACATCTTTGACCATTCACGAACGGCAGAGTTTCTTAGTTATTAACCATCATCCTTTTAAGTTCCCACGTTCTGTTCATTTGTTTTGGTTCCCCAGGGAAAATCGCATCTTACCTTCAGCGTTATATAGCCCCGAGGTCCTTAAAATGGAAACGACTGGGAAAAATTGGCGAACAGCTCGGCACGCTCATTTAGGCATTTATGTTTGCGGTGCTTTATTGTTTCAACTTCTGAAAAATGGCGATATAAACGATGCACTCCCGCCTGTTTCTGTTTCGGGTATCATTAGCACGACATCCGGGAGTCCTTTTGCTCCAAGAGTTCGCCCGAGTAATTTTAACTGCTCGTTTTGAGTGTTTTTTTTTAACATCCATCAATTATGTCTGTTCGTGAGAAAAAAGAGATACATTGAGATTTGAGTCGTACACAATTGGGAAAAAATCCTCACTCAATAACTCACGCAAGTAGCTTGATAAACGAACTCGTTCGGAAGGAGGTTAATGACCCAAAAAGGGGAAACACTATTGCATTGAATGGTTATCCACAGTTTTAAAGCGCTGTTGTAAATAACCCGGAACAGGATCTAAACTTGCTGGACGGTAGTTTTCGGTAGCAAAGTTACCTCGTGCGTTCCCAAATTATGACGGCACCATGATGTAAAATATTTTATTGAACGGGTTATTTTGTCATAAATTAATAAAGGCAGTCGCTACTGAACGCACGATGGAATCGCACAGTAGCAGAAAAAAATTTGAAAATATGTTGCTAGAACAGTGAAAAAAGCAATAAAATGCTTATAGAACCGACGAGTCATCGTACCGGATATCATAATCGTAGAACTTGGCTTCTGTTCTTTCGAGTCTTTCGGGAGCGACTTGAAATTGTTGTGATTTTTTGTTGTTGTCTAGATGCAGCTCGCAGTATCGATAGCACGGTCCCTAATGGCTGATTGAATCATAATGATTATTGTGATAATCCGTTTTCTACGCCGATTCTGGAAGCGTTTAACGAAAGCATTAGTCCCCGGCACGAGCTCGACAGGCTTCCGTTTCTAGCTTTGCTACTAAAAATAAACCCTTCTAACAAACCCTGAAGAACTGAAGATGGTTTTACTTTCATGTGCCAAGAATGCGTCTAGCGGAATGAAACAAAACGAAACAAAATCAAATCTCATCAAAGATAAAACCGAAACTTGCCCTGTCATTGCGTTTTCGATTCGATAGAACCGATTGGTACGGGCAGCAAATATAAGAAACATTGGCAACGGGTTTCTGAAAAGGCTAGAATCGAAAATCAAGAACCAATCGAAGCAACGGGTCACCGATCATTCCAGAGCCACCCAAAGTGGGCAAGCTGAGTAGATTAGTTGATCGCCGATGGGATTTAAACCAAAGTCCACAAAGCCAGAGGGGACGAGGAGGCACAAATAATGGCGCGAAATGAAGCGCTTCTTTTTCTTTGCTATAGCTGTATGACGCAATCAATGGACGCAATCTTCCGCTCGGTAGGGTTTCTGCCGTTCCCTCAAGTGTCCCTCAAGAAATTGAAGCATAAAATCGATTGCTCGGTTTGGTTGAGGGATGAAAGTTAAAGTCACACGCACGCTGGTGTCAAAAGCATTCCGACATTCCGTTACCAGCGTGAAAGTGACAGTGGAAATGCTGAAATGTTTTGATTGAGTTTGAGGAGAACATAAAGGCAGCCGATGAGCGCGAGTAGCGAACTCCGAATTCCTCCTCCAGAAGATGTTTGTCTTTATTGTGCTCCATCGAGGAAGGAAAACTCAGACTGTGATGAAATACCTTCAACATCCAAACATAACGACACGCCGACTATTTCCCAGATAAGATCGTAAAATTTCTTCAATGGTTGCCCTTTTTGAAGGGCTGTGAGATTTTCGCTTGTGCCAACCTTGGCATGCGCAATCGTACTGTGATGTAACGCATCGCACGTGACTCTTCTCCTGTTCATTTTCTTCCATGTGCGAGCTAATACCACGATTTCCTCGATCGAACACGGCCAAACTGGCAGCCGCACGATCTCCTCGAGACCAGCTCCGAAACGGGGAATAGCCGGTGGCACCGATGCTCCGGTAGCCGACGTCTCACGCTACAATTAATTACGTTTAAATTAAGCAACGAATAAATTAATTGACCGCTCACTCCGGTTGACACGGGGCACACGCGCGGTAGGAAGCGAACGGAATGGTAAAAGAAAGCCCCGTACAGCAGTATTGGGGCGCGTTATGGTAACGGCAGGCGTGATGAAATCCAACCGCCAAGGTCCACAAATGGAGCGGCCCGGGTTGGTATCCCGTTTTCACTGCCTTCGCGCCTTTTGCTGCGTGCTCCGGGATGAACCATCGCGATGAAAGGCGGAAAACATGTGTCAAACGACAATGGTCAACGTACCGGTAGCAGTGTATTTCGAAGCAAAAGCAAAAAGTGCGAGAATGGCAGGCAGAGGAACCACCCTCACACCGTCACTCCCTCGTCCGTCCTGCGGCTGGCTAACATGATTTAGTTTATCGTCACAGGAATCTCGACACTTGCAGCTCACCTGCGGTGCGACGCTTCTATTACTGGTCCGTTTTTATTTCCGCGGCGCATCCATCCGCCATGTGGACGATTTTCTGTCCCAGCCACGTCCTCCTCGGGAGTGAGCGATTTTCTTGACTGAGATTTGTATCGTGCCATGGTATGTTTCACATTTCCCGCTACCATTTTACTTGAAACATCTTGCCGGCCCTTCGGGGAACGTACGCAGCAGTGGCGATGTGATTGATATTATATATGGAGTTTATTTGAACACGGCGGAGAAATGTCAGAAATGTTGTTGATCTGCTGCCATTTGTGGCAACCGGGCGATCGATCAAACGATCGCTGCATCGAGACGTTTATCTGAATACCCGTACATATACATTCGCACCAAACCTCCACCTTCTGGTGATTCCGAAACATAAAAAAACTCTCGAACACATTTCTACACCAAAGCAGCGTATGTCGTACGAAATATTATTCGAAAGACTTGTGCGCGCACCGAAGCGACGAACCTGATCGATGGCGCGGTATTAGAAGCGTTCGGTTGACCAGCGTTCGCGCACGCTCCTCTGCTGTCCGCGTAGCGTGTTAGCGAAGAAGAAATTGCTCCCCATTTACCCGAGGACCCCGAGTACTGGGGCACGTAACGGGTGGAAAATGGTTCCCCGATGGCTATGGGCAAGGAGTTTGTTGTTGTTCGCTCCATTGGTGGGAGGGAGGGTGGAAGAAATGGAAGGCACAAGAGTGTGGTAACAATAAATCAACACTCGTCACTTGAAAACGAGATGCCCATTTCATCGGCAATCGGTGGCCCGGGCCATCGGGTTCTGATTTCATCTTGAAATTGTGAAGAAATTAAGACCCACTTCAGCCAACAATGGACACGTGTTATCGCCGCCTCGCATCCTCCCGCAGCCAAACGTACTTGTACGTGGGCACCGATACGCGCTTGATTTATCCTTCGTTTTTTTGTTCACCGTTCCGCATCGGTCTGGACGATTATGGGTTTGTTGCTTTCCTTTTTTCCTTCTGCATGGAAATGGAAGCTAATCTAAATAAATTTACCCCCATCAGCAGCGTGTAATTTTGCGACCCTTTCGGTGAACAGGTTAGAAGGACACACAGGTTTGTTGTTGGTACGCCAGTGGAAAATAGAAATTACCTCGCTGCTATCGATCGCGACAGAGAAAGAAGGGACACCGGGAAAGGAGGGGAGAGCGTACTTGAGATTTCTCCGCGTTTTTTTTTGTCAAAAGCAAGGGGTGCGCAAGATTGTTGTGGTGGCGAGATTATTTTCGTTTGGTAAGCCGTTTTCATTTTCCTTCCTCTATCCGCTGATCCGCGAGGCTGCAGCTGGTGAAGTGGTGAAAACGAAACCGACCACAAGCGACCCTCCGAAGAGGACGGAATCTTCGATCGAGCGAACAGGGGTCGGGAAGCAAATCCCGACGATGCGACGAAGAAGGAGACGATGTACGAAGCCACAAAAAAAAAAATTAAAGAAAATCTAATCTCATCAGAATTGGATGAGCAAGCATAAAACGAAGCGAACCTCGCTCCAGCAGGCCCGCGGAACGGGTCAAACGGGTGTCTGGAGCCCGGAGTTCGATGGAAGGGTAGAAGAACCTTCCTTTTTTTTCTAGTCAGTCATTGTCTCACAAAGGAGTGGGGCGGCTGGGTGGCTTTTGTTTTACCTCAGGTTCTTCTAACCGGCCGGGGGTTGATCGTGCGGGTCGGCTGCCGCTGCTTTTCTTCTTCTGTCGTATTATGGTTGGAATTTCTTCCGTCGCTCGCGGTTCCGTACGGCGATGACATGAACTGCGACAGATCATCTGACGAAGATTTGCTTTCCAGGACGCGATGAGTGTTTTTGTACGTGCCATTGAGCTATTGTTGTTGGGTTTTTGTGTGTAAAAACTATAAATGCTTTGCTGTTTTTTGTTTGTTTGTTTGTTTGTACACGGTACTCAAGATACCGTTACGGTTTTCCGTTGCTTAAACGAGTACACAATCAGATTTACTTTGTCTTGGCTTCATCATATTGATTTACTGCTCTTGAAATTGTGAAGATAATTATTAGCCAAAACTATTCTTGGAAAATAGGGCCTGTAAAATATTGTCAAATATTAAAACACGCATACATTGTAGAGCCCAAAACAGTAGAGAACCGTTTGTTGCCAGCGTTCTCTTCGACGTTCGGTACGTGCTTTTTCCAAAACAGATCCAACCAGCAGGTCCTTCGCCGCATACCTGTTGATGCCTGCTGTTATGTTGACAACATAACTCTATGTTCGGAGAAGTTGTGGCCTTTCTCTCGTTCTCTTCTCTCTGCCGGCGATTATGGCACTATTTTCTCTTCATCTTAACCGTCGCGAGAAAATAAGAGAACGCAACCGAGCGCTCTCGGCTGCTCGGCAACATCCGCAGCATCTTTTCGGCCCTTTCGGGGCCGTGAGATTGTACGAAGCGTCATGCGCGAGATGAGAGCACGAGTCCCATAAGTTGATGTCGAGTCGAAGGAGCCGATGGGGATGAGACGATGAGTGAAACTGTGCGCGGGAGAGGCAGAAGCGGGAATAAAAACTCATGTAATCGGATACATCCAAAGGCACCGGTCGAGACCCGCGAAGCCCGGGTGACGGGCAGATCAGTGAAAAGCAGTTCGACGCGAAGTCAGTTCATATCAAAGCGCTGTTGCGGGTGGATTGGCGTGCGAACGACCAGCTGCTGGTGCTGTCCCGGCCGCTGCTATTCGGCATAATCTTCGTCGTCGGTTGTCGGTGTTCGATCGCGAGTAATAAAAGTGAACTGATAAGCGGGCAAGTGGACCGATTATAATCCTATAGTGTCACGGCGGACAGACAGTTTCAACACCGTCGATTTTTAAAAAAATCGGGTTCGTCGCTTCGTTGTTGAAGTTTTACGTTTTAAAACAAATTTTTGTCGACTATAGCGAAATTTATCGCCAGAAAAAATAAAACGAATCAACCCAACCAGTGTAACTTCAAATTACTACATTTTGTTCGTGAACGAATTCGAGAATCTGAGAATTCCAACGCGCCTTTAAACTCTATGCCCATGTGCGAACTCGCGTGCTGCCGGACCCGCTTCCTGTGCAAAACAGGCACCGTCCGAACGACGGTTTCTTAGAAGACCTTGGACGAGCCAAAAAGGCTCGAGGCTAGGAAGCCTTACGTCGCCGGACCAGAGCCTGTGCGTTAGACACGGCGGTTTAGGAAGGAATTTCCGTGCTCCCGAAGGGAGTTCTGCGTCGTCGTCGTCGTTTTCGTTCGGGACGGCAATGGTTTTCGGGTGCTAGTCTTCACCGTTGTCGTCGTTGTCGTCATCATTATCATCATCATCATCACCGTCGCCGTCGCGGTTGCCATAGAATATCTGGCTAGTCTGTCGATCGCTCAAGACGTCCGAGCACCACCGACCTTAGCCAGCATTAAAAGGAATAGAACGACCGCGGCCGGAACGGTTTTAGTCTAGGAAAAGGTTGCCCCAACGGAGCATGATGATGGATCTGCGTACTACCAACGGACAGCTAGCGTTTGGGGAGCAGCACATTCTTCCAGTTTAAGGGTTCTGTGTTGTTGATTGGAAACCGCCTCGACGGGACAATCGGTTGTACGGGACCCGGGAGAGAGGATTTTTTCGGGCTTGCCCGGGCGCACCTTCACCCCCTGCGAATCCAATCCGATCAATCGGATTGATTCGAAGGCTTTTGAAGCGGGAGAGCTCAAAACACGCCAACAAAACAAAAAACAAAAAAAAACAGTGAAAAGTAAAAGTCTGACCCGACATCACCAAAACATGAGGTAAAACAAAACGCTGTCGCTCCACGCAGTCGCCGTAGCCAAAATGAAAATGATGAAACGCAGCGAAAAGAAGCGTAAAATCCGTGAAATTGAAAATTAAACCCAAACGCGATCGCACGATAGTTCCGACGAGACAGCGCGAACCGCTGAGCAAACAAGGATGCGGAGTAGGAATTGGAAATACGCAAGCAAAAAGGTTAACACAAAATAAAATTCTGAAGGCGACGGAAACAAAAAAAAAAAATAACAGAAAAGAATTCTCCCAACGGAACTTCCTTGCCATCGGAATGCATCGAATGCATGTGGAACGTCGATTGGGACGAAAATGATAAAGTGTCGCCACGATAAAACGGGGTGATAAGAACACGTTTCGAGGCCGGACAGTTGGCCGGGGATGAATGAAGTAGGTGATAAGTGAATCCCGTCTGTCCTTGCAGCAGCAGCAGCCGCATCCGAGCCTCAGAATGGAATGGAATGTTTTTTGGGTGACCGGACCGAACGGAATGCAGACGTGCTGCGGGCGTTTAGGTTAATTGTTTCGGACAGTTGAGGAAGATATTTCGATGTGTCGCGTTGACGGGTTGTCAGTTTGGAATTGATAGTGGAAGTGAAGTGTTCTTTTTTTTTTTAAATTGCTGCCTAATATCCAGAGCATCTGTATTTGTTGTGTGTGTATATGTGTGTGCGCATCTCAAGCCATAAATTTGTGGGATTTTTTAAATTTGTACGAAGCGTGCTTGTGCTAATAATCAGTGCCATAATTAGTCTCAACGACGAAAACCATTTCCCGGTAAGATTGAATGTATTTTTTGAAAAACACATTTTTTTAAAAAAATATTTCATTGTCTTTTGGTAATGAATTGATTGGATTGAGCACACATATTTTACAGATTCTCTTCAAAGACATAATAATTTGAATACATTTTGTTTAACATAAATTACAGCTCGCTGCAAAGCCATTCATCGAGTCCATAAAGCAAACCCACGTGCAATCGGGGACAATTGTATCAAACGATTTCAGATTCTTCGCTTTGATCTTATTATCATTGGCAGAAGATAAATTGACCGTGGCTAGCACGGTTCCTTATTTGAAAGACTTTCTTTTGCTTGTTCTGTATTTTGATTGTGTTCTTTTTATGGCTAATCCGACTGACCTTATAATTGGATTGTTTAAATTAGCTTATAAAGCCTAATGATGTGATACACAAATATGCATAATTTTTGCGAAGGCGTTCCAACTATTTCACATCAAAATTCCTTATTCTGGTTGTTTAAGCGTTTTCATATTTTATTTTTTGCGATAGAAACAATGTTTAACAGATTGGAATCTGATCGTCTTGCTCTGAAAATGTTACGAGTCAGTTGAACACAAACTTGAGCCACCAGGTCCGCTCAAACACCTGACGCAAGATTGTCTGTTTTCAAAACGATGATGAAACGCTGTTTGCGGAATAAAAGTGAATCGGCTTAACCTTTTCGCCTTCGCCTTTGAGCGTCGAATCTGTTGGACAACGGGGCCGGTCATTTTGCTTCGACTCCGTTGAATCGTTTGATGAAGGTTAGGTATGTCCGCATCGAAGCCTCGAAACCAACAACGACCGGCTCGTACGAAGCGACGGAGAAAGAGGTTCCTTCTTAGGCGTCGCCCCCTTTTTCCTTAGTTTTGTTTTGTTCTTCGACGGCGTAAGGTCCGCGAGGTCGAAAAAGGTCGGCGTATGGATGGATTTACCGGATGGCGGAGGGCAGGGGATTGCGAGGGACATTCGGCTAAAAGGTGCGGTGTTAGAATCGGGAGGAGAATTAACAGGTGTAGCGACCGGTAAATGGGCCTGCCGCCCTAAAAGGGCCGTGTTCGGTGTTTGAAGGTGAAGTTGAGTTGGGGTCGTAGCGTAGAAAATAAGAGATCACTATCGGCAGGGTAATTCAATAATTTATACGAAATCTTTCGACACGGTCCGCCACGGTGTTCATGGGATTTAAGATGTACAAGAGTAAAGAAATACAAATTCACAGATCACAGATTTGATGAACGAAAAGTAAGAAATGTTCAGCACAAAAGATTTCTCTAGATAAACTCTCAACGTTAAAGCACCTCATTTCACGAACCAAGAGAAACCGTGAATAGTTTTTCCTTTTCCTTTTCCTTTTGAAATTATTACACGAGTAAGATTTATTTTATTGCTAACCATTCATGTAACCACTTAATCTTCAGCCTCTTACAATTGGGCCAAATTATGAGTCGTAGGTCGTCTATTGAAATTGTGCGAATTTTGTTCATGACTCCACTGTTAAAAATGTACATCATTAATCTTACAATGCCTTCAGTTTGGTACCGTCTTTGAGTCAAATTATATTTCTCCCAATTTATACAGAAGCTAACGGGCCCATTCATGAAAGGCAGAAATGAAATTGTCACCGCGAGAAAGGAAAAGTGCACGAGCTCCAAACTCACCTCGAGTTGTTCAAATTAGCGGTTACGGGCAGTTTTTCCCAGCAGTGTCGCTTCTGCTGCTTTCGCTTTTATTTTGCCAACCTCGGTCACGTTCGGGCGGAGTCGAAGATGAGAAAACACGCAAAACAAAACACAAATAAAGCCACTACAAAAAAACTGCCCCAAACCAAACCTGCCGCGGTAATAAGATGGAAATGTTTTCCATTAGTGAGCAAGGTTCCAAGTGATGAGAATCTCGGGTCGGGATTTCGTGGCAATAGAACGTAGGAATCGAAAGGTACACACATCATCTCAGTGAACAGGGGGTACTGGCCACGGGAGGACCGGCGGACACTGGGCAGGGCAGCACCCAGGGCCTAACCGATCGTTCGTAGATAAACGCAAACGAAATGAAACGTTCCGCCTTTTGGGGAGTGGAAGAAATATTCCAAAGCGGCACGCGAATTTCACATATTTCTTCCCTGGCCAGCCTTGCGGCCTTCGTTCGTGCGTTGGGCGTAACCGGGCGGAAAAAAGGAACGAGAACTCACCAGAAGTACAGGTTCCCTTGTTGTGGTTCCCCTTTTTGTGTTGTCTTAGTTGCTGGTGATTTTGCCCTCCAAGCAGGAAGGTGGCAAATATTTAGCTTGCGAACCCCTTCATGTTTATGTTGGCAGAAGGCAGAATGTGTTGTAGTTCGGTGTGGCTAAAGATGCTGTCCTAATCGCAGCATCTCTCTTTCTCTCTCTTAGCTGCCTCGCCCGAGGAAATTTTTCGTATATCGTTTATGTGTCTTCGAGTTCCTCGGTTGTCCTCGCTGGCGGAGATTATCTAATCCACGTCCTGCGCTCCATCGCCGTGCCGTGAACCGGCTGGCACATTTATCCGTTGTACTTGGCTGGGGCAGACGATTTTTGGCGCGAATATCCGTGGAACCGTAACGTGTAAACTCGCGACAAGAGTTATGCGTTTTTGCGCCACAATCACGCCTCTGCCGGCGCGGTGCTGTTTAGGATGCGGTATATATATTTGTATGAGCCCTGCGTGGCAGATGAGCGAAAACAAGATGCGACTGTGATTGCGTGTGAGCCGTTTAACCTCGTACCGCTTCATTTCATGCCTCGCAAGCGCATGATGTAACGGTCCAGTGACGGAGGTCGTCGGCGGCTGTGAAATGGTTTTCATAAATAAACAAGGCAAAAAGTTACGAAAAATGCTACCGATCAGCGTTAAAATAAATGAAAACTAGGATAAAATTGGATGTTAGTTAAAAAAAATATTAAAATTTATAAGTTTTGAAAGGAATCGTATTTATGTCAGATAAATGTTCGTTGCTTTTTCACTTTTGCGTACCAGAGGAACATTTTTGCATAAATTCCATCCATATGGCTATTTGACATATTTGTTATCAATAGTGTGTCTAAAAAATAGAGATATTTTCAAATTTAATAAAAAGTAGTTTAATTGTATAATCTTCAGAAAACATTTGCCAACATTTTATTTATATTTTAAGATCATTGCACGATTTAAATCCTCGCAAAGTTGACCGTTTAAAATATTCGAACTTTAATCGACATATGGAACTCTGTCCCTTAACGTATCATGAGAAATATCTTAGGTAATTCAAAGACGGTTTCGATCCAAAAGATCATGAATTTTTCAATTCCGTTGTCTGAACTATCAATCAGGCAACGGAATTGAAAAACATGAGATTTATAGACGAAAACCGTGAAAATTAGGTTTCGAGAACCAATTTCGCAGCAACATGGTACAAACACACATTCTACAAACACGTTTGTAGAATCAAACTGCTTGGAGTAAACACAGTTTTTAAGGTGTCGTGAAAATTATCTTTTGTTTTCATGAAAAAAACACCAAAAACTTTTTTAATATCCCTACTACCCTTCCGTTACAATAAAAGGCATAGCAAAAAGTTTTTCACATTGATAAAAAAATGAAAGAATTTATTAGAATCGAGCTTTTTAAATATTCATAGAATCCCTTTGAGTTCATAGAATGTGCAGTTAAATAATTGAACCTCGTTGTTATCGTTTGAAATATTATTAATAGTTTAGTGTTGGTGAATATTTAATGCAACATGGATATTCTATGCTATCGTAATGCTGCTGGGAAACACGCTGTTTTGCGTTGCATTTATTACTCATATAAAACATGTCTAATCGGCTCTATCACAATACATATCTACTTTGTAGCATAATGCGGGAGTGAATAAAAACAACACTAAAAACATTCTCTCCATTAGAGCCAGTAAAAACATAGTCATGTAGCAATTTCTCTTCCTCCTACGGGCGGACGGTGGGGCTGGTAGCAAGTGGTGTAATTATGCGTGAAAATCTCGCCAATAAGCCGGTACCATAAGCACCGATTTGCGAACCATTACAACGTCACATCAGCGACGCATCTCGCCGCGGGGGATTGCAGCAAGCCCAAAGGGCCTTCTTTCCATTTGCGGTCGAGCGCGCTCCGTTCGGGTGGGGATAAGAGAAAACCGCGGGCAAAAAGCATCACCTAAACCACACGCAGACCCGCAGGAAGAACCAAGTCGCGGAAGGAAACAGGGAACCTTGAGAGACGAGCGAACGGCGTTGGACGTACATGTTCATGTAAAACACGGGAGACAGCACGGCAGCAGCAGCAGCAGTACGAACGGTGGCATGAAGATTGTCCGGCAAGAACAGAAGCCACCCTCCTTCCGACCCAATCGGTGTAGCCGAACCCCAACGCACTCTGTCGGCGGGCTCGTGGACGCGACAAAAAAGATATCAAACCGATACCCACAACCGGTTCTGCGTTAGGAACCTCAGGCGGGATATTGGCTTAGTTTCTGTACGAGCCACGGTTAGCTGCCTCGAACGTTTATGTTTGCTCACACATTTTTTAAATGTTGATTTTTGTTGTTGTGCAGACAGCGGCAGGATTGCGTGCGAGATAAAATTCCCCGAACGGTTCGCGGTTTTGGTGCGCTATCGGTGCGTATCGGTGTTAATGAGCGAATTAATGCCGAGCTCCCCATGACGCTCACGCGCCGCCATGATGCGCAAACACGGGAGCAACAGGTCGTAGCGGTTGGACGCGATTTTGGGAGTGGAACTAGAGCCGATGCTATGTAGGAGCATTCACATCGCTTCTTGGGGAAGAATTTTAGGACCACTTCGGGCGTTACATTGGTTCGGTGATGGGTCAACAAGAGATAAACCCCTCGGTTGGACTCGCTTCAGTTTTGTCCCAATCCCGAATGCCTTGGTTCTCCGAGGCAAAATGTTCGCCCGTCCGCACGGAATGGCGAACGGGTGTTGTGTGGTGGTGCCGCGTGAGCTCAGGTTTCATAATGTCGATTTTCCATAAATTAACATGCACATTAGATACGGCTTTTTATGATTGGCCGGCTCTCGTTGTCGGGTCAATTTATTGGGCTGGCTGTTCGCCCGGATTATCTCTTGCTCTCTCGCACTCCCCATCTTCGTTCCTGTAGTCGTGCCCATACTTTGGCTCACCTTGGGTTCCTCGGCATCACCTGCATCTGGAAGAGGATGAAAGTAGATGCTTAACTGCATACCGAATAAACCAAAGGCATTGGGTACGGTGCTGCCGTTCCGAAAACCTAGCCACAGCCGGACACCTCTGAACTTTATAGAATGCTCAACCTCAACCCAATACTTCGCCACCGCATCGTCCGAGATGGGTGGAAACATGCACCCATAGCGTTCCTCACGGGCAAGGTAGGAAAACTGCACGCCTGGAATGCGGGGAAAACCCATTTCGGGCGACCAGCCATAGTTGCAAACCTTCTTAAGTACACGTAGTAAAACAGCAACGAGTAAACGTTAACGTACATGCAAGAAGCATAAAAAACCTCCTACCCACTTTCCTGCTGCATGCCAGGATGCAAAAACTGTTCCGTTTTCGAAGAGTTGGTTGGGAAGTATGTGCACACACAGATACACATGTATGGGAAAATATCCAATGAGACCAAGGTTTTCAGGGGTGCGCGGATGATATGATTAAAAGTATTTACTACGACACGGGTTGCAGATTATGTGCGATTGCGGAAAAGGCAGGCGTTACGAAATGACATCTTCCGCGTTTTAATGGGTCGTAGATAAAAGATGCAGTTAAAGGATGGCATGGTGCGAAGCTTCGAACGGTACGGATATAAACACTTTGTATTTTATTTGATCGCACTGTGTTTATAGCAAATTGAGAAAGTCCTCGTTGTAGAAAAATTGTTCAATGTAACGATACTTTTATTTACAACCTGCTTAGAGGGAGCGTTACAGAAATAATGATCTAACTTCTAGTAAAATATGATATAATTGAAATGAAAATAAAACAAAGATCAGCGTAGAAAAACATGTTTCTTAGTTGACAATAATTGTGTGCTGCATTAAAATGTTCAATTTCTAAATTTCGTTGTTAAACTTCGAGATAGATAAATGTAATAAGATATATTTTATGAATAAGATACGAAGAAATGATTAATAAAACATACAACATTACACAGAGTATATGAAATCATATTGAAATAAAAAAGCGGAAAAAGATGTCTTGTAAGATTTTCATTAATTTTTTTTTCATTAGCTGAAATTTTTTTCTTTCATATGATAACAGAAATAAATGGTACATTAATTAGTAGAATTTCGCAAGATCAGACCAATTATTTGTTTTGCTATCAATTTTTCGCGTCCTTAATATTTCAAAAAGCGTTATTTATGTGAAAAACATATTATTAACAAATTACAAGCGTACGTTTTTCTAAGTTGTTGATTCCACCCCTTAACCATACTGTGCAGAAAGAGAAACGATCGAAAAATTGCTGAAGAAATGAAAATTATCGAGTACGTTTTGAAAATATAAAATGTATGTCATATTTCACAACAATGAAGATAAGTAAAGATAACTTCTTCAACATACTGATGAGAAAGCTTTAAAAGAATTATTTCTAAACATGTGATGTGATATTTTTTTCTCCAAATCAATAAGATGTTTATTAGATTTAGATAACTTTCAAGAGCGAAACATTTGCAAAGGGTAGCCATATTTTCACAATTAAATAGTATTCCCGCCAGATGGTCTGCAGCTCGCCGTGCGTTTTGGGAAAAGACGAAGCACGATCCGGCAACGGAACGTTCCAGCATTCCTGGCAGCATCAGGAAAAGCGTGAAGATGTCGTGACATAAAAATTAATGCCCGTAGACGAGCTGGGAAGGGCTAAGGGCTTAAACAAGGTTGATTGTATCGTACGGAGACGATAAAACACACCGACATTGTAGATACAAACTAATTTCTTCATCAAACCCTCTTGGGTTTGTCCCCTGGAGGAGGAGGTACGACAATGTCGATGTTGAATTACAGAGAAATATTTGTAGATACACCTTCCAACATCGACTATCGAACGCCTGGTAGAAGATGTTACCAGCGTGGGTGTCTTAATTTTGAGGTAAATTT
Organism: Anopheles sinensis; assembly: GCA_000441895.2. Taxonomy (NCBI): domain Eukaryota; kingdom Metazoa; phylum Arthropoda; class Insecta; order Diptera; family Culicidae; genus Anopheles; species Anopheles sinensis. The sequence continues at coordinate 268,147 of KE525297.1, read as the reverse complement.
AAATGTTAGCATCTAATTGAATGCTTTCGACACAAGATTTAATGATAATTAGATGCACGTGCATTGCACTACAATCCAAACAACGGTATAGCTAACCGTCTCACTAATGATAAATTGCTCGGTAAAACATGCAACCGACAAAACGAGATTCAAATTGAAAGATAATGGGACACGTAGAGACAATTAATGCAGCGGAACACCAACCGGGTTGTTGGCGAAATGTGTTCCACTTATCCATCCGGCATAAACCAACAGTTCGGGACTGTTAATCGAAGGAGCCTTGAGGGAGCAAGTTGCACACCCGGGTCCGATGACCTGAAGGAGGCCAACGTCTAGACCTAAACTAGTCTACCAAACGGTGCGATACTGCTGTTTTTGATGAGCCTACCAGACCGGGTCTGCTTCGACCGTGCTCTTCTACCGAGCGGGTTCTTCTTCCTGCTGATGGCGAGAAAGAACCGGGCCTGGGTGTGATGGACACATTAATGAGCGTGTTCCAAAAGCTCGGCCGGCCCACCCGTTGGGGTAAGGTATTCGATGGTCTCTCCGGTTCTACCTGGGGCTGCCAACGACAGGTGAAAATCACGTCCCATACGGTGCATCAATTTGCATCCATTGGCCACACAGAGTTCGGAGCCGGTCGAAGAGCGAGCGTCGAGGGTCCGTCCTCCGATACCGATAGCTTCATCTCGTCCCCTCGCCATATTTTCGGCGTGTGGCGCACCGGAGCGAGGAGAAGTGTGCGATGCAAAAACGTGATTGCACTAACGCCGAGACTGCTTATGCTGTGGAATGACGCTTTCCGGCCGCCCGGTGATATTAAATTCAAATTTACCGAGCTCATTGAATTGTAGGCCGAAGCCCTGCGAGTATTCCCTCTTCCGTCCGCAGCATCGGACCACTCTTCGTCCTATTATGGGAAATCTTTGCCCGTACGGAGCATAGGTTGAGCTCATCTTTCTCATTCCGGGTCGCAGCACCGATTCACCGAGGGTTTGCCGGGTCGAGCTTTCGATAATGGAATTCAATTAAACGCCATCCGTAAACGCTCCCCCTCCCCCCTCCGTCACTCCTACAAAGACATATTCACCGTGACCACCGTGGAAAGGTGTACGACCTTTGACACCGATCGCGCTCCAATACCGACCGGAGAAGTTGATAGGTCTAATCGGAAGACGGAGTTGATTTTTTACCCAACAATTCCTCCCATTAGCGTTTGCCAATGGGAGGCTAAAGATGCGATCTAAGTCTGGCTCGCCTCGGGATGTCGGAACCACGTCTAGACGGTGCTGTGGTTCCAGGTCGTCCGTGGTGGTGGATTGATGAAATTATCGTCTCGGGCGCAGGCAGGACCGCCAACAGATGCAAACAGTTCCATCCCGATGGGGACGGATGCTGTTTTAGGGTTAATTAGTGATTGTGCGATCTATGAATAATTGAACGCCGACACGCACCGGATTGAAGATTATGACGACGATAATGAGGATGTTAGCATGATGTTTGTAATTTCCCTGCGATTTTTTTTGCACGCGGGAAAAGCATACCTTAAGAGTAGGAAAACAAAATCGACCATTGTGTGGCGTAGTGGTTAAGCTTGTAACATCTTCCTGGAAACTCGCGGTGGGAAAGTGGGGCCCCCGATGGTTTTTCACATTGTTATCTTTTCGCCGGGGTACCTTTGGTCAGCCGGGAGGAAAACGAAAGCTTCATGAGAGTGCAATTGTTTGCCGTGTTTTCTGACACGACCTCTAGGTATCGCCATTGTGGGTTTTCCGATTGCTGCCTGCGTTTCCGTCGGTTTGTCCTCAGGGTTAGGAAGTCGCCACGTTCGTTGGTAGCGGATCTGTCGCTGGCATCGTTCGACAAAGCAGTCTCGAATTGGGACAGCTTGAGAAGTAGGTGAATGGGGGCGGTTAGGAGAAAAGCGTGTCAGTGCTGACAAATACAACATCGGTACAATACAAATACAACAACATGTAACATCAGTAATACGAATGGAATGTATCGTTTATTCCAGTTCGATGAGATTTATTAAATGCTATAAATATGAAAATTATCAAGCAGTATTTTACATGCTTATTTTCATCACAATTGCCGAAATCATTTGATAAATTCATGTTTGAGAGCAATTGGTTTGTACTTCTTACGCAATTGTATTTATGTTTTTGGCTAGCTAGTAGCTTGATTAAGGGCTTCGGAGATGGACTTTATATTGAAATGTTATAAGTTGTAACATAAAAAAAATATGTTTAGTTTATTGGTAACTCGACACCGTTATGCTTTGCTGGATATATTTTGATATAACGAATTTTATAGGAAATAAATTTGGAATTAAAGTTCACCTAAAATACAAACTCCTTTAATAAAGTGAATATAAGAATGCGGGAAACTGTAGCAAGATGCCCTAGTGACTTTCACCTTTATATGTTACATCATAAATACTGAACAGAATTTGTTTCATAACCTTTACATTCTGGGTGTGGAGACAACACATTTTCATCAAGGGGCAATATGCACCGGCTCATGTGGGGCAGAAGAAACTACTGAAAATATTAGGCATCTAGTAAATGAGAAATTTGCTTTATTTCATATTGAAATATGTTTTGTAAAATTTATCGCAACAAAATACATTTTTATTTAAAGTTGGGGATATATCTAACTAAATTTCTTGACGTAGGTTAAATTGTATTGGAATTGCAGCTAATAAAAAATGATCTTGGCCCTTAGCACAGACTTTCATCGAATCGAACCGTTCAAATCGAGATGTCATTCCTCATACATATCTCGTCAAAGATTCGGTTACTTTGACGTAACATGTATTAAAATTGACAGCACGATTCGAACGGATTTATTCGATCGAAGTCCGTGCTGAGGGCCCTTGTTTTGGTTAATAGCTCCAGATAATACATTATTTATGCAGATCGTTCTGCCGCGCTTTCTGGCCCATTTTGCCTCCCAATTTTAAGTGACGCGTGAAAAAAATGCTCTTACTTATTTTAGTTTAAATTACAATTTTAGAGTTTTAATGTCGTTTTACAATTTTTTAAGAAGAAGAAGAGAGGATAGTAATCGATCTGTAAAAAATAGGGTATTGGTTATGAATGGACTGAGAGAAATTAACAGTTTTTGCTTAAGAGGTGCATCTTTCCTCGTATTACCTTATTTGAATTTTAAACTTTTAGTTTCTTTCAATTAAGAATATTTCTTTGAATCTGCTTTTTGTTGTTAACTTATGTACATAAGCAACTAATGTCCCATGTGAATTTATTCAGCCTCTTTCCTTATAGTTTTTTAGTAACGTTGTTGCTTAAACTGTTTTTATTGCTTACCTTGCACGATTTATGCCATGCCCTTCTTATGCCATCGATCAACTACCCGGCATGATATATTTTGATGAGCGTTTTTACGCTTTTAGACCTGGGTTAATGTCCGCACGCTCATAAACAGGCGTAAATCTTTACTAGTTAACCAAGCACTAAGCGGTAATTTCGATCGTGCTCCCGGAGTGTACCGACATCGATTGGAAAATATCGTCGATCCCAGGCAAGCAGCCGCTGCTGAACCATTTCGATGACAACTTTCTAAAAGTGGAAATAGTTTATGAAGGTTATTATAGTATAAACGTGCGCATAATTATCACCAGCCAAGGGCGAAACGCTGGGTTGGAGGGGCCATGCTCGGAGTGGAAGATTATCGCGTCGCTTCATCGATTCCCGCTGCTTCAACATCAATTAGCTGCAGATCGGGTGCCACGGAGTGCGTCGCTCTCAAATGACGCATCGCCAACATTATCCGCACGATCGGCGTGAATCAGACACTTTACAGCCAGCATCGGCCGAGGTTCAGGTGCCTATCGGAGGCCGTCAATCGTGGCAGGAATGGAGCCTTTGGGTGTACAGTTTGGCCAAAAAAAAGTAAAGGAAGCTCACTGGACGTTATATTTTCAACCGATGCGATCATATGCGGTTTGTAATATGGCACTGGGAAGCTAAAATCGTCATTCACGATCAGATTGCCAGCGATTGGTATCTGCGTAATCGAAGCTATTTTCTTGTACTCGATCTCAATCCAACAAAATTGTACCTGTGCGGGTGGCATCAGGTTTTCAACCTGCGTTGGCGAAAGGTCAACTGGCGAGTTTGATCAAAGGAATCAGCTTTCGATATTTGTATCTGAAAGTTACTCTTTGCATTCAAGTAATAACTTGCGACAAGTTTTATCAAGCCATCAGCCATCTCCCACGGACTTGGGGATACTGGTCTTAAGGTGTAGCGATTTGTAAAATCCATCGATTATCATCGTAATGAAAAGGGCACCTGAGATAGAGCAAATGTCTTGGATTGGTTTGTCGATGACGGTTTCTAACTCTTCTGTTTTGTGTGTGTGTTTTTTTTTCAGTTGCTACTGCTGACGGAGCTTCAGGTGCATCCCGAACGACAGGTACACCGGAGACCGGTCCGGACGCATCGGTGCCAACAGCATCGAACAACGTAGGCGGTTCCGTAGCGGTTGTTGCGGCGGCAATCGCTGCCGATCGACGTCGCCGTCGACAGCAGCTCGGTGGACGTAATCTACCATCGCTGCCGGTTCTGCCACCGAGATCTCGTGGTCCGATAAGGGCACCGGAACCACCGCCACCGTACTGGGCGCACTACGCACACAGACCGGTTCCAGCGGCTTCGGCGGCACCAACAATCGCTAGGATTGGTGGTGCTGTTTCAGCTGGTGGTGGTGGTGGTGGTGGTGGAGTTGGTTGTTCTGGTGTTGCTGCTGCTGCTGCTGCTGCTGCTCCTAGGCACAACTCTGCCTCGACCACCGACGATAGTGACACCAGCAATGACATACCCCGCACCCATCGTGGTAGATCAACGTCCGGTGAGAGCTCTTCGATTGGAGGAGCTGCAGGGCACAGCGGTGGTACAGGCTTTCACGCTGCTCAACAACACGGCACCAACGAGCCTAATGCGACTGATGCACAACACCGCTACAACCTTCGGAATCAGCAGCGTCAACGAATTAAGGAGCATTTGTTAAGTAAGTCCTTACCCAAACTCCTGTCAGAGAAGATCTCTCTGTATCATACTTATTCTATGTTTATTTTCTTATTCCCTTTTCCCAGGTCAAGATGCGTTTTGTCCAGATTTGGTGCGAAACTGTAAGAATATTGCCAACGCCTCACCAGAACGTCAATCATCGCCCGTACCGGGTGGAGAGTACGCTGAAGTTGGCGAACTGAGTCGTAGTCTAGCGGCGGTTGCCATCAACGTTGGTGCGTCGACGTCGGCAGGACGATCTTCTACTACGCTTGGTGCGGAAAACGCTGGCGACAAGGGGAAAACTCCTATCCTTCAGCCACTAACATCTGACGCCTCTGGTCCCAGTGCTAGCGACGTACCGGTGACTATGGGGCAAAACTTGAGTATTCGTAGACCAAAGATTTCACTGACATGGGTACTTCGGGAGCAATCGCGCGAAGGTTCAACGACGGCGGTGTCCGGCTCGAGCCAACAGCAATCGCAGCAAGCGCTACAACATTCCACGGTTGTATCGAGCACGGTGGGAAAGACGGCTCCGATCAAGGGTCCTTCAGCAGACAAAACGAACCAAAGCACACCGCGTGTAAGCCCCACAGAGCAGCAGATGACGGTACCAACGGCAGCCGTTGTTGGACCGTCGACTGGTAGCGGACAATCGGTTCCAGTCGCAAATGGCGTCCACAACCACCATCATCATCATGTGATCGTGCGAAAGAAATCGAGGACACGTAGCAAGGAGCGATTGTTTAGCGAAAAATACGTCAGCGATAACAACCTCTCGGAGTACCACAGTGACAAGTTGCGTAGCCATGCTAACGATTACACGACGGCACCCTCCGTTGTAGGGTCCACGGCTCCGGTCCAAACGACGACGGGTGCGAGTGCCGGATCTAATCTTTATCGCAAGAGCAACCGCAAAAATAGCGACCGGCTAAAGAAGAAGGAACGACTGTTGCTGTACCCTAACGGGTTGGCGGTGGACGCAAACGGGCACCATAATAACAACAACAGTCAACATGCGATCAACCTCAACAAGGAACCAGCCTACGGCGAAGGTTTGAAGGAGAAGATAGCGGTTGCGCTTAAAAACACCTGCTCAGAGCCTTCGCTCTACACGACGGTTTCGGAACCATCGGCATCGACCAAGCATCGTCATCATCGGCATCACCATCGGCGACGGCGAGAACGGTACCGTTCCCAGCGATTCGGGTACGAGATTAACAACGTCGACGAGTTCCTGTCGAAGTGTTCCCTGTCGTCGCCCGGCAACATTCCTGTGGTGCTATCCTCCGCGGCCACGCTCTATCAGACGCGCCCCGGTAGTTACCAGATCGAGATACCACTGCCCCTCGGGATGGTGGTTAACGCGGTGTTCAAGAACCAAAACTGGCTGTACGTACAGACACCCCACGCGGAGGAGGGCTACGTAGCGTACGACACGTGTCTCCCACTCGGTATACTGCCTTCAAACCAAAGGTAGGTGAGCCATCAGGTTTTGTCTTTTGATTTCCGCTTTAATATGATCGGGATCGTTTCGGACTACATTACAGATCAACATCCAGCTCGAAACCTACGCCGTGCTGGGAGTCGAACAAGGATGTCTTCCCGAAACCGTGCGGCAATCTGACCGACAGTGAGAAGGAGATCCAGCAGCTGCGTGGTGGAACTCGATCCGAGGGACGTCGTACGCCTCGTCTTAAACGGAGTAGTGCGAATAGTCGTAGTGCGGCGTCCATTACTGCATGTAACAGTGAGCGCGATTTGGACTCGCTTTACCTCCGCACGGTTGCATCGAATCAGCCGAAATCCACCGACGGTCAGACACAGTATGCCCAGTTGAAGCTCACTACCAAGGTGCTTGGAACGGTAGCCCCCTCGGTAAAGTCCGAGAAGGCACTAGCGATCGAGCAGCTGGAGAAACTGATCTGTTCCGGCAGTGGAGACTACGTGCATCTGCTGAAACAGCGGCAACAGCATCTTCTCGCGAAACAACAGCACTATTTAGCCCAGCTACGCCAACAACAACAACAACAGCAGCAACAGGCATGCAAGATCGAACTTGGGACACAAGGCAACCAGATCATCAGTGGCAGCAACCATTTACGAATTTCTCTCGGCGGTACCGTGGGCATGACGAACGTGTCGAACGGCCCGTTTACCGTTTGCTCGTCGGCTGCGGCCGTCCGACAAACGCTGCTGGCCATCACGGAGAACTACTGCTCGGAAGCGGTATCGGTGCACAAGGGGGACGTGGTTACGCTGCTTGCCTGCAAGGAGTATCAGGAGAAGGGCCTGAAAAACTACAAACAGTGGTTCTTTGTGCGCACGCGCGACGGCCACGAGGGCTACATTCCGGCTGAAGCGGCTGGCCATGGGTTTCTCTAAAGGGTGTCCGCACCCGTGACTTAATAGTACATGCATCGATATAGTCGTCTATAGGTAGCTTAAGCGTTACTGTTTAACCAAATGATATTTAAAATAAATCAAAATCAAGTATCCAGCAAATACTTTAAATAATTAAGATTATTAAAGGAAAAATTATGATTCGAATGTCATGGTGAGTAGGGGAAAGAGGGGAAAGGGTACATCTTTGGTTGGATGGTTCATTAGCGTGTCTAATACATCCTATAAAAATTTCTTGGGTCTTGGTATAACAATTTAACAAAGAAAACAGTAAGCAACAAATGATGCCTAAAATTACGAGGAGGGACCCAAAAGTAAAGGGAAACGGGTAGTAGGGGGTAGGTAGGTAGGTAGGTAGGTAGGTGAAGTAGGGGGTCAGTTTTTCCAATGGATTTTCGATGCATCACCTCTCCTTAATCAATATGCAAAGTTTTGTCGCAATAAGTGCACCCGCTCGTCCTTGAGAATTTTTTTTTTCCTTATCGGTAGCAGTTTTTTTCTTATCGGCGAAAAAGTGAAATGGCGAAAAAGCTAAACATTTGTTTTTGTTGTTTTTTTGCGGATGTGAATATCCGCAGAAACACTTGTGATGCTGTAAACAGCTTATGGGGATAGTTCCTTGACTAAAACACATGTTTACGACTGGTTATCGCGCTTCAAGAATGGAGAGATATCAATTGAAGACCAACCTCGTTCTGGGCGCCCTCAACTTTATTAACGGACGAAAATGTTGAAAAAATCTGCAATCTTACTAGGGAAGACCCTCGTCAAACCATTGATCGATTATGTGAGGTGTCTGGATTATCATGAAGTTTTATTTAGAGGATATTATCCGAAGATTCGAACATGAGAAGGATTTCTGCCAAATTTGTCGCTCAAAAAAACATGAAAGGAGATGTTTTGAGGCTGTGGAAGAAGGTGAAACAAAAATCGCCGGAAAGAAAAAAGAAGATTATGAAAATGATAGATATTTTTTAGATATGTTTTTACAACAATTATGGCCTGCTACTATTTTTGTCCAATATTGAATGATTTTTGTGGTATGTTTCGAATTGCCAGTCACCCATTATGTGGCGCAGTTCAAGTGGCCCTAGACATTTGCCAGTCAAAGTATTCAAAATATAAAAGCATGTTCGAATTTATTTCTAAAGCGGCTACATTCCAAACTGTCATGGCGCAGAGTAGCGAAAATAAAACGGACAACGAAAGCTGCCTGAGTAAAACTTTGAAGGGTAAAAACTGTATTTATTTCTACGTGTTTTTATAAAGAAATAAATAACACTCACGGGACATGCGTGGCGGAATAATCAAAAGGCGGATGGAAAATATACTTCAGAAATATCAAAAAACAATGTAAGCACGCAATTAAATTTTCTAACCAATCTATCCTTTGTCAAATTATGCAATGTTTAATTTTACAAACATATCTTCAAGAAATAACAAATTTGAGTGCAGCAAAAATGCATTCCGGACAAAGGGGTGACGGGGTAATATATAATAATATAAGCAAACCGTGTCGTGTTCAACCGTTGCGATATCGTAAAGTATGTCAAATGCTCTTCTGTTTGATGATCATTTTAGGCGATGTCTGTCATATCATTCTACGCGATTCGTCATGCGACGCGAGATTAATGCTGATCAGGCGGAGAACGCGAAAGTATTCACTTTTCAGATAGGTGCATTGACCCGTTGAATATGATCTGAAAACAATAGGTTAGATGGAACACTTTCCCATTTATGTTACAGATGTGTGCTGATTTATTACCGAATCTTAACCTTCTTATATACTAGCTTAAACGCAGAATTTACGCACTAACGTTTAAATTTTACCATGGACGTTTCTCAGGCTAATAACTTTCACCCAGGAATGTTTCTGAACAATCATAAGCATTTCTCTAGCATGTACATAAATTGCTTGCTTTCGCATTTAATCACCACGTACCTTTCCGATGCCGGCATCGCTGCCGTTGCATCGAACGACTGACTGACTAAGCGACCATGCCCTTGCTTTTTGGCGCATCACTAGTGACATTGAGCGTTGCACGCTGGCTCACGCAACGTTTTTTCTTTCGTCAAATTTAAATAAATTAGAGAACACAGATGAATTGGTTGTGTAAAATGCACCACAGTTAAAATTATTTCGTTTGTTTGAAAATTTCTTCGGCAATTTTTGTGTTGTTCGTATTTGCATAGTAATAGATGTTATTTCCCTCCGAATCTTGAAGGTCAAAACAATCCGTCCAGTATTTTTCAAATAAATACTCGAAAATATAGAGCTTTTGTGTTACTCTCGTTGTATTACTCACGCAGTAGAAGAAAGCATTCCAATTGTTCTCTTTTGGGTTGATTTCATTCGGATCGAAACCACAATGTTCAATTAAACATTTAGTCATTACTAACCAACCATCCAAGATAGCGATTTGCAAAAGATTTCGACCCGAAGTCTCATCTTTGTAGTTCAGATCTCCAGTCGTTTTCATATAATCGCATACGCTCTTAACTGAATCTTCATCAATCAAATAATTTTTCTCAAAGTACCTTAATTTTCCATACGTATTCAAAGTTGAATTCTGTAATTTACCCATCAAAACACAAATTCGTTCTTCAATGGGAAGCTTTTCCGTCAACTTGCATTCTTGTTTGAATATTATTTCAGCAATTTTTTTATTGTTGCTGTTTGCATAGTGAAAAATGCTCTTTCCCATTAAATCCAGTTGATCGAAACAATCCATTCCAAATTTGTTATACAAATAATCAAAAATGTTGAGCTTTTCACTAGTTTTTGTTGTATTGTTCACGCAGTAGAAGAATGCATTCCAGTTATTCTCATTTTGGTTGATTTCCTTTACATCGAAAGCACAATGTTCAATCAAACATTTCGTTAATGTTAACCAACCCTCCAAGATTGCGATATGTAAAACATTTCGACCCGTTGCTTGTTCTGTGTAGCTTAGATAATCAGTTGTCATCATATAATCGCAGATGCTTTCAACCGAATCTTCGTCAATCAAATTGTTTTCCTCAAAATATAACAACATTTCATATACATTTAAGGTTGAATTTTGTAACATGATCATCAAAACACACATTCGCTCTTCGGTAGAAAGACTTTCTGTTGATTTACAACCTTGTTTGAATATCTGAATTCCGATTTCTTTATTGTTACACGTCGCATGTCGAAAAACGCTTTTCCCCTCCGAATCCAGATGATCGAAACAGTTCAATGGATATTTTTCAATTAAATAATAGAATATATTAAGCTTTTCTTTACTTTTCGTTGTATTGCTGACGCAATAGAAGAAGGCATTCCAGTTATTCTCTTTTTCGTTGATTTTATACACATCGAAACCGCAATGTTCAATCAAACATTTCGTCAATGTTAACCAACCTTCGATAATGGCTACATGTAACATATTTCGACCCGTTGTTTCTTCTTCGTAGTCCAGATCTCCGGTTGTTTTCATATAATAGCAAATGTGCTTAACTAAGTTTTCACTAACCAAATCATTTTCCTCAAAATATGCCAACTTTCCGTATGCATTTAAGGTGGAGTTTTGTAAAACTCCCATCAAAACAAAGATTCGCTCTTCGATCTGTTTATTTTCTGTCAATAAACACTGGCGTTTGAACAATTCTTTAGCAATTTCTTTATTATTGCTGTTTGCATAATAGAAGTAGCTCTTTCCCTCCGAATCCAGTTGAGTGGAACACCTCATTCCATAATTTTCTGTTATATAATTAAATATACATAGTTTTTCTTTAGATTTCATTGGATTGCTAACGCAATAGAAGAAAGCATTCCAGTTATGCTCATTTTGGTTAAGTTCCTCTACGTCGAAACCACAATGTTCAATCAAACATTTCGTTAGAGTTAACCAACCCTCCAAGATTGCGAGTTGCAAAAGATTTCGACCCCCTTCTTCGTTTATGTAGTTTAGTTCGCCAGTTGTTTTCATATAATTACAAATGCTCTTAACCGACCTCTTATCAATCAAATTGTTTTCCTCAATATATTGTAATTTTTCGAATGTATTTAAAGTTGAATTTTGCAACACGCCCATCAAAACACAGGTTCGTTCTTCATTTGGTAAATTTTTCGTCACATAACATATTTGTTTGAATATTTCAAGTCCTATTGCTCTGTTATTAAACGTCGCATGGCGAAAGACGCTCATTCCCTCTAAATCCAGCTGATCAAAATAATCCATTGCATATTTTTCCTTGCAATAATAGAAAATATTAAACTTCTCTGAACTTTTCGTTGTATTACTGACGCAGTAGAAGAAAGCATTCCAGTTATTCTCTTTACGGTTAATTTCTACTACGTCAAAACTACAATGTTCAATCAAACATTTCGTCACTGTAAACCAACCTTCGATAATGGCTATATGTAAAATATTTCGACCCGTTGTTTGTTCTTCGTAGTACAGGTCGCCAGTTGTTTTCATATAATCGGAAATGTGCTTAACCGAATTTCCATCAATCAAACTATTTTCCTCCAAGTATAACAACTTTTCATATGCATTTAAGGTTGAATTTTGTAACACTCTCATCAAAACAAAGATTCGATCTTCAATAGGAAAATCTGCTGTTAATAAGCACTGTTGTTCGAAAATCTTTTTGGCAATTTCTTTGTTGTTGCTGTACGCATAGTAGAAGACGCTCTTACCTTCCGAATCCAGTTGATCAGAATAATCTATTCCAAATTTTTCAATTAAATAATTAAATATATATAGCTTTTCTTCGGCCTTTGATGTATTGCTCACGCAATAGAAGAAAGCATTCCAGCTATTCTCATTTTTGTTAATTTCCTCTACGTCGAATCCAAAATTTTCAATCAAACATTTTGCCAACTTGAACCAACCTTCGATGATAGCTATTTGTAAAAGATTTCGACTCCCTACTTCATTTATGTGGCTTAAATCCCCAGTTGTTTTCATATGACCGCAAATAACATTAACCGAATTATCATCAACTAAATTATTTTCTTCAAAATATCGTAGCATTTCATATGCATTCAAAATTGTTTTTTGTAACTTGCAGATCAAAACACAGGTTCGCTCTTCATTGGGAAGTTGTTCCGTCAAATAACATTCTCGTTTGAAAATCTCAGATCCAATTCTTCTATTATTACAAGTCGCGTACCAAAAGACGCTTTTTCCTTTCGAATCTAGGTGATCTATGCATTCCATTGCATAAATTTCCATGTAGTAATTAAATAACCTGAGCTTTTCTGAAGCTTTCGCTGCATTAATTACGCAGTAATAGAAAGCATTCCAGTTGTTTTCTCTTTCATTGATTTCCTCTACGTCGAAACCGCAATGTTCAATCAATCGTTTTGACAATGTTAACCAACCCTCCAGGGTAGCGATTTGCAAAAGATTTCGACCCGTTGCATGATCTTTGTGGTTGAGATCTCCATTACTTTTCATATAATCGCAAATACCCTTTACAGACTTGGTATCAAGCAAATTATTTTCCTCAAAATATTGTAACTTTTCATGTGAATTTAAAGTTGAATTTTGTAACATGCCCATTAAAACATAGATTCGCTCTTCGATGCGAAGATGTTCAGTTAAGAAACATTCTCGTTTAAATATTTCTTTTGCAATTTCTTCGTTGTTTTTGTTCGCATAGTAGAAGACGCTCTTACCCTCCGTATCTAACTGATATAAACAATTCTGTGCATGATTTTGAATAAAATAGTCGAAAATATTGAGCTTTTCAGTAGACTTTTTTGTATTGCTCACACAGTAGAAAAAAGCATTCCAGTTATTCTCTTTATGGTTTATTTCCTCTATGCTGAAACCACAATGTTCAATCAAACATTTCGTCAATGTAAGCCAACCTTCCATGATGGCAAGTTGTAAAACATTCCGACCCGTTGTTTGTTCTATGTAGTCCAGATCTCCAGTTGTTTTCATATAATCGCAAATGATCTTAACCGATTTTTCGCCAATCAAATTATAGTCCCCAAAATATTGTATTTTTTCCAGTGCGTTTAATGTTGAATATTGTAACGTGCCTTTCAAGACAGAAGTTCGCTTTTCGGTAGGAAGTGTTGCTGCCAGTAAGCATTCTCGTTTCAAAATCTCTTCAGCAATTTCTCTGTTATTCATCGTCGCGTAGATAAAGACGCTCTTACCATTCGAATCCAGTTGATCAAAACAACTGGTGGGATTCGTTTCCAAAAGGTACGAGAAGATTTTTTTTTCTCATTCGGTTCTGATGTTTTCTCTGACACGCAATAGAACAATGCGTTCCAGCCATTTTCTTTTTTATTGCATTCTGCAACATCAAAATCAAAATTATCCACGAGACACTTTACCAAAACATACCAGTTATTTCTTATTGCAATATGCAAAAGATTTCGATTCATTTCATCGGTGTAGTAAAGCATCCGATTTATTTCTAAAGCATTACATATCTTTCTACATAACGCTGCATCTTCTAAATAGATGCTGGCAATATATTCTAACATTTCTTCTGCATTAAATCCGGAGGTTTTGAGAAGTTTCACCAAACGATTTACGTGCTCTCCATTAAAAAAATTAAGTTGTTTTGGAAATTCTCTTTGAATGATATAATTAGAGATCGTTTGATTGTGCCTCACCGCGTAATAAAATACACTTTTTCCATTTGAATCTCGTATACCGAAACAGTCATATTTAGGATTTTTCTCAATCATATAGGTGAAAATATTCATTCTTACATCTTGAACATTGAAGCTCTTATTAACGCAGTAAAAGAATGCATTCCAGTTATTTTCCTCTTCATTTGGTTTAGAAACGCAAATTTTAAAATTTTCAATTAGACAATGTACCAACAAAAACCAGTTATTTCTTATTGCAATATGCAAAAGATTCCGATCCATTTGATCGGTATAGTAAAGCAACCCATTCGTCTGAAGAGCGTAAATTATCGTTTTACTGAATTTTGAATTTTCTAAACATTTTGTTGAAAGATATTCCAACGTATCTTCTGCATTAAATCCTGAAATGTTAAACAGTTTCACCAAGCGATTCATCTCCTGTGCATTCAAATAGTTAAGCTGTTTCGAAAATTCTCTTTGAATTATGAAATCGGAAATTGTTTCATAGTGCTTAAGCGCATAATGAAAAACATTATTTCCATTTGAATCTCGGTTACCGAAACAGTCATACAAAGGGTTCTTCTGCATCATGAAAGTGAAAATATTCTTTCTTGCATCAGGCATGTCTGAAAGTTTAGAAACACAATAGAAAAAAGAGTTCCAACTCTTGTCATCGGTATTGCATTTTATAACATCAAAATGGAAATTATCCACGAGACACTTTACCATTACGTACCAATTATTTCGTATAGCTATGTGCAAAAGATTTCGATTCATTTCATCGGTGTAGTCAAGCATCCGATTAATTTCTAAAGCATTGCATATCTTTCTACATAACGCTGCATCTTCTAAATAGATGCTGGCGATATATTCTAACATTTCTTCTGCATTAAATCCGGAGGTTTTGAGAAGTTTCACCAAACGATTTATCTTCTCTACATTAAAATATTTTAGTTGTGTTGAAAATTCTCTTTGAATTATATAGTCAGAGATCGCTTCATTGTGCCTCACCGCGTAATAAAAAACACTTTTTTCATTGGAATCTCGTATACCGAAACAGTCATACTTAGGATTTTTCTCAATCATGTAAGTGAAAATTTTCTTTCTTACATCTGGTATATGCGAACGTTTAGAAACGCAATAAAAAAAAGAGTTCCAGTTTTTGTCGTTGGTGTTGCTATCCATCGCATTAAAACCGTTATGGTCTATCAAGCATTTGACTAAATTAAAATGAGCCTGTTCGACAGCAAAATGCAAAAGTGTTTGACCGGCTTCATCTGCACACCTGATATCCGAGCTGCTTTTTATGAAAAAATGAAAAGAAGTCTGACAACACCAGTCTATTTCGCATTTTTGTACTATACTTTTTACGAACCGATTGTTGACAGTTATTTTTGTTTTAAGCAATATGTATTCGACTATTCGCTTATTATCAGTTTGCAATGCTCTCGATAATAGAAATTCCGTTCCTGAATCTATATTGAGATTGTTTCTTTTTCTGAACTTTTCTGGAAAATAACGCCAGAGCTCGCCTTGTAGAGAAAAGCGTTTCTCATCCATATGTGAATGGTCCGTCTTGTCGACTGGTGGTAGTTCAATTTCTGCGAGACATGTAATTTTATACCTAATACAGTATATTTGAAAACTTTTTTTAAATATATGTTCGCTTTCGTGCATGTGTATAAGCAAAATCAATAACTCTTCCTCAAAATGGGGTTCCTCTGGCAGTTCCACAAGGCTATTATTAATCAAATATTGAAGAACATTAATTGAGCGAAATTCGTAACCTATTTGCATAAGTTGTGGATTTTTTGAACAAATGTTTTCATCAGAATTTAGATGTTTTAAAAGTAATTGAAAAACGTTTAAATCTGCAACTGTACACAACTCTAGGAGAGGCATAGTGCTATGATAAATTTTTCTATCTTCGTATCTCAGAGCTAGATCTGCATTTTTAGCCTTTACCATCTCATACATTGCTTTTGTTGGTATCCTCATGTACAAGTCAACTTTGTGTCGAAAATTTATCTTCGTAAACAAATTCTCAATTATACATTTGGTACGAGTTTTCCCTATGCTAGGGACGAGTTCATGCGACAAATGAAAGAAAAATGGTAATACTTTTGCAAGTATATCAACGGAATCTTCTGTTCCAAATCGGGTGAATGATTCATCAAAAATAATGGAAGCTCCCTTTTTTAATAATTTCAACACAAAATAAAATTCGAAATAAACACCCTTGCCGTTTAATTTGTCCCGAATGTAAGCACAATATAGAGCAGACCACTCAAAATATGTATCTTTTAAATTCATGAAAGTTTCATCAGTCCAATCCAACAATAAGGAAATTATATCATCATTTTCTCTTGTTCCATAAGCCAATGCCAAGTGTAATGTAGTTCTTCCCCAGGCATCTTTCTCATTAACTAAACTTTGATTTTTTTTCAGAAGAATCTCCACTTTTGACTTTGAAGCATCTAGAATTGCCATGTGTAAAGGTTTTTCCTTACAAATCATGCTATCTAGAAACAGTTTGATTTCTTTTCGGTTGTTGTTATTGTATACATGATGTTTCAAAATATCTTTCGCATTAACTCTTTGTTGATTAAAAAAGAACCATAGTGCAGCAAAATATTCTGCAAATAGTCGGTGTATGAACAACGGAACATTATTCGAAATCCCTTCGACTATTCCGTATTTCTCTGAACCTTTTTTGACTTCTTCCATGTAAATTTGGGCACCGGTTAGCTCATCTTCTGATAATAATTGCATTACTTCACTCTTACTCATCACGGTAAATAAAGCTAACTGTGATAGCGTTTTTCTTGTCCATTTAAGTGATTTCTTTGCTTCTTCTATTGCTGCAGCCGTTTGAGCAATGGCGATATTTGCTCCTGTTTTCTCAAATTTGGCAATGGTAAGTTTTTTTCGATAAAAGATTCTATCATATTCAATGGTGCAAATTGTACTTCGCAATCTTTCATTATACATGTTGAAATAATGTTTTTTTCTATGTCAATATGTTTATCAATCAAAGGTAACAACAGTTCAAGCCCCATGCATAGAAATAAAGGAACCTCCATAAAGTTTCCAAGAAAATTTGTTAGTAAAGTGGTTGCCACATGAAAAGTCTGTTGTTGGTTTTGTCTATTGCATGACGCGTATCTGCGAAAGTTCGCCACCAGAAATCGATGTATGCAAATACGTTGATCTTCACTGTTGAATTCAACCAGACGATAAAATGAACAATCCTCGAATGTTTCCTGCAGTTCACTTCTAAAATCGTAAGGCCGAGTGGATAAATACATTTTTCGTACTCCTTCAAATTTGACAATAACCGATAATAGCTTAAGCACGACAGCCTTGTAAACCGGCGTGATCTCGTCGAATCCGTCTATTAAGACAACCAGATTTTTGCTATTAAATTTGTTTGCAAATATTTTAAGTAATACAAATTGCTCCGCGGTCAAGTTTTGTATTTTCTCTTCATCCAACGTGACAAATCCGTTTGATAACGAAAGCAATTCTGCGGTTTCCTTTGCTTTTTGTCGTTTTGCATCATTTTCTGAGCTAAATTTGTTAGAAGTAACAAAAGTCAAATAAATAAGCTGAAAAAGCTTTCGTATGGCGTCAAGTCTTTCATCCTCAATATGTTTTTCTTTTTCGAATTGATCGAAATCAGTAGAGTATTCGTTTAAGTTAAACTTAATAATCCACCATGAAGAATTGAATCGCGATTGAAGTTCTTTAGCCAACCAAGTCATGTAAAAGGTTTTGCCAGACCCAGCTTCGTTCAAAATTACAAAAACTTTAGTGTCACTTCTATTTTTGGAACTATTCTCAATCAGATCCAAACGACATGTCGCGTCTCGATACAAATAATTGGAATCCTTACCAGAACAGACGTCTTTAGCCGTACTTGTTTCAACACCGGGAGGATCAATGTGCTCTTGGTAATTATCCTCAATAATAGTACTATACTCTAAGGTGTGCAAAACACTGTGCTTAAGAAATTCTTCAATGGTGATTTTATTGTGAGCATCTATTGGGAGCGTATTCGTAAGATCACCCCATCTTCGGCTCCAAAACCCATCACTCGAAATTTCTTGCAAAAATTCTTTGCTGTATAGCTTCCACCTTCGTGGAATATACATTGTTTGAATTTTTCCAAAGTTTTCCTCATATATGTTACGTTTCATTCCTTTCCTATCAGGAAACCGTTCAATATCTAGAACTAAACGTAACCTATCTACATCATTGAAAAGTTTTTTGTTGGAAATAGTTATCCCACATAATATGGAGCTTTGCTCATAAAAATATTTTCTATTTTCGTCTGTCAAATCTCCGACATGAATGTCTTCATCTGAATCGAGCGATGTATTGGATTGATCCAAAATCAGTATCATTTTACGGTTAGCCGATGATTTTTTAAATATCCAGCCTTCTAAAAAATCAATTATATTGCACTCTTGCTGGCAATCAATCACCATAATTAGCGTAAATTGCATAAAGAGAAATACGTCTAAAATTTTCAGAAGAGTTTCTCTGTTTTTCCATCCAAACCATTCGCTTTTCAAAAATATGTAATCCAAATCGCGTTTCAGATGTAGTAAAGTTGCAACAATTAACGGCAGATTGCTGCATTTGTGTTTTTGCACCTTGAACTTATTTTCGATATTTTCTTCGACTAACCACCCTTTGAGCGTTTGAAACAATTTCTTTTGTTCCATTAAATCAAGTTTGCATTGAAGCCGTGTGATTTGCAATTCGTCGCAGAACAAGTTGGATATGCCTTTCAATTGCGAGAATCTTAAGGATGATTCAATATACTTGAACAAATCAACAATATCACCTTTGCCTAAAGGTTTGCAAAGTTTCTCTTTCATCCAATCCAAAATCCACTTCGCAAGTTTGTCGTAAGTAATCTCGGAAGAGGTAAGTCCTTGTATTTCAATGGGCAACACACCATTCTTACGTATATTGGCAATTACTTCATCTTTCTCATGATTTGTGTTGCAAACTATTATGAATGATTTGAAAAATTTCTCTATTTGTTCATCTTCTACTTGTTTTGGTAAAACGCATACGTCCGTTTGTAGTCCTTTTTTGACACGTATGCCTTTTTTTTAATATCATCCCATGCGTCTTTCGAATTTCCTCGAAGCAGAGTTTGATACTCTGTGTCAAACACTTTTTTAAAACATATAGAGCCAGCTTCATCGAAAAAACCTTCATCTACGTCGTAACATTCGTTTTCCGTGCGTTTTGTTGCAGCAATTTTGTTTTCTATAATATGACGATATTTCTTAACCAAAAGATTGCGGAAATCAACAGGTGTCTTGAAGTAAATGTGCCTGGCTACCAGTTTTGCAAGAGTAACTAAATCGGAGTTTTCTCTCATATGGGCAAACAACTTACTTTTGAGTTCTTCTTTTAAATTTTTTGGATTGATTTTATAAGAATCATTTGTTACAGAATTTAGAATAGAATCAACAATACTTGGGCCGAATGAATATTTTTCAACCGATTCTATAACTTCTTTTGCCAAACTTATGTTAGTGCAAAGGACTAATACGGGCGGCTCATTCATGATATCCCATTGCTGATTTAGAAAAGAGTTAAAGTACTTACTAATCGCAAAATACGCTCTTTTATCCGTGGATGTAAAGTCGTCCCATGTGATGTTTTTGGTCTTATCTTCCTTGTGCTTAGCTTGGATAAAGAGCTCTCTCCATAGATCACCATCTTTGAAACTAAATCCGATGTCGTCGAAGATTCCGCCATTTTGGTCCTCGCTGGTGATTTTGAATTCAAGCCACTCAAACTCTTTAATCAGCTTTGCTACATGACATAGCATCACTATCAGTAGCTTTTGTTGATATGAGGCTCCAACAAGACAGTCTATCATTCCTTGTCCTCTTTGATTTGCAGTAGTACCAGCATTAACGTCTTCTGGCTGTTTCGTGTTTTCTCTATTTGATTTGTTACGGTTACTTTTGATAGCCTTTTGAGAGCCGCCAATATCGTTTTCACTTGATGCAATTGCTTGAAGTGGCTGATGATCCCGATGCATTGCTGTATTCGATGTGACATCTTCTTGCCGTTTGCCTTTATTTGCGTTGGCAAGACTTGGTTTTGGTGTACCACTGTGAACAAGTTCATCAGATTTGCTCAACATAATTCTTTTGGAGGATGATGCATCTTGGTCGTCGAGTGTTTGATTATCATTGTTGTGTTGATTAGTATTTTCTAAACGTTCCATTTCCATTGTCGTTACGTAGAAAAAGTGCAGCTCGTTTGTATGCAATCTGTAAATAGATGTTGAAAAGCTTATTTTATTAACCAAAACCCAATATTAAAATGTAATTAAATATGTAATCAACATATTTTGAACAGACACGAATTCAATGAAGGGTTAGGATCAACATAAGGCCACGGACATTATCCATAATAAGGGGGAAGGATGACAAGGTGGTCAAACAATTTTTATCACTGCTAATTTGGATTATAATTGATGACGGGCAAATATAACTGACTTTTTTATCAAGAATGATTAGTCTCCATTCATTTTATTTTTCTTCTTCTTATTTTTTTTGGCGTATCGACCATCTCTCGTGGATAGTCAGTCCTTTCGCACATGGGAGGGTCCGGTATCGATTGGAATTCAAATCCACACCGTCTTCTCTGATGGTAGACCTGCATGAGTTTTTTCT
This sequence comes from Anopheles sinensis, assembly GCA_000441895.2. Lineage (NCBI taxonomy): Eukaryota > Metazoa > Arthropoda > Insecta > Diptera > Culicidae > Anopheles > Anopheles sinensis. Next base: position 247,403 of record KE525297.1, on the reverse strand, counting down.
GCACATCGAGAAGACAAACATAATAAAATACAGGGGAAGCATGATAAGGTGTTTAAACAACTTTGAACTCTGCTAATTTTAACCATAACTGATAACGGACATGTATTACTGATTTTTTTATCAAGAATGATTAGCACCCTTCTTCTTCTTCTTCTTCATTGTTAGTGCAACGACCGTCTTCGGCATGCCTCGACTTTGTCCAATTGTGTACGTGGATAGTCAGTTCTCTCGTACATGGGCGGGTCCGGTATCGGTTGGGATTCAAAACTACGCCGTCGAAGGAGCCCCCCGGCATGTGGATCGATTTTCTCAACGTTGTAACTGTTCGGTTGTTCGGGAGCCCTTGGGCTGTCAGTTCATCGGATTGTGGCCAATCCAATTTTTTGCAGCATGGCCAAGGGTATCATACGGTATTGTTCTTTGAAGGTCATTTGGAGCCGTCGAAACGTTTCAAACTGGCTTTCCCATGTAAAATCGTTTGGCCAGCATTCCCAAAAGATTCTCTTTGGTATTTAGCTTAACCATTCGTACTGCTCAATCCGAAAGAGTAATCTGCTGTAATTTCGCTCAGAAGATTATTGTTTCGATGCTAACGGGGGCCGCGATCAGTCTGTTATCTGATACAGTGGGTACACTTATGTAGGGGAGAAATGCCACCTGCAGTTGGTTTCTTGGAAGCGCCTTGATAAGAATAATAAAACATACGTCTGCGATGGTAACACCAACGTATGCGTAGTAAAAAATTTGAAGGCTAGCACTGTGACACTTAGAAAAACTTGATAGACCGTTTCAACATTTATAGCATAAGTCAACACGTTAATTACCTTTTTCTCGGTTTCTATCCGGAGTCTGGCAGCCAAATCAACTCACTTCTGAGTTTGTTTGGTATAGCACGCGTGCAAGAAGTTCTACGATTTGAAAGGAAAGATTTTTTTGAGTCCAACGCATTACCTGATATGAGGTATTTTCGTCTCACCTGTCTTACCCGCGTTGATGGGAACGTATCGACTTCACAGTAATATGGGAATATATGGGAACGTCTTCACAGGAATTTTCAAGTACAACTTATCGTAATAAGGTTACTGTTACGACTGCGATTCACTCTTGCAATAAATAAACCTTGCTGCACAAGTTGGAGAACATGCAATACAATTCACTTTAATTTAATTTCACTGTGGTGGTATAAACTATGTTAGCTCAAACTGCTCCAAAGTCGCTTGTCTCTTACGATCTGCACTCGACCAAAGTCAGAATGGTAATGCTTCGGTTGTAATCTTGTCATTCACCTATGCTGCCCACAACCAAAAAAAGGCACCTACTACCACTAACACAATTTCTTATCGCCCTGGCCCCAAAGTTGTTAGCCAAACAGATGTTTCGATCATTGAATCGAATTCGAATTCTTGTCACACCACTTCACTCCAATGTGGTAGGGATAGGAGTATCTTCTATATATCGAAAAGGAGTATCCCTTTTCGAACGGCATTTTATGTTTCCATGGCTGTAAAATATTTTTCAAAAATATAGCACGATTATTTGATATCACCGTCTTATGAGTAATTGATTGGCTCTTATATCCGTTATTTTCAGTTGTTCAGATTGTAACATAAATCGTTTGGGACTTCGCTCGATCTTAATGATGCGATTCGCAGTGGCGTCTCGTTCACTTGAGCAAATCTTCGTTTACAACCGATCATTCCATACGGTGTAAACGGTTGGCATAGTGTTTAGTTACATTGTATATGATACTATGCAGGATGCATGAACCATTGCAGTGAGTTCAACCGAGGAAGTGAATTTGCAACGGCAGCGCTCCCGCAACCAGCGCAGCGAGCGGACTATCATAAACGGGAGTTAGTTACAATTCTTTATTTTTTCAAAACAAGTGTGGTCTATGGATAACAATTTGAACTTTTACCCTACATCTTATTTCGTTATTTCCAACGTCGACACCTAGCAACCTTCCGGGCGTGCGTAAATTTCCTGTAGGCTAAACACGCGTTTCTATGGCAAACCAGCATAAAGCATATAAATAGTTCCGTTTGCTTTATACCGCATAGCCAATAACGACGAATGTCATGTAGTTTGACCATCGTATTCAATAAGTTCGTACGTGTTTCGCAAAGAACAAACATAAAATGACTGAACCAGTGCGCAGAGAGCTACGTATTTTACATCCACCACTGGAACCGATCGTGCGGGATGGAAAAATGTAAGATAATGCCCTCACAGCCATTTGTTTTCTTTGATATCCTTTCGAATCGGGTTCGATATTTCTGTTTCCGTATGTCACAGCCGCGAGCAAATCGAGCTGGAAAGCAAGGGACGCCGGGAGTATCGGAAAAAGTGGGGCTACATAACGCAACCGGAAACGACCGAGTTCTACGATCTGAAGCGCAACAACCAGAAGCTGCGGGAGCTCCAAAAGGGCCGCCACCAAAACATTAACCTGCGGGAGTACGATGGCCACGGGGACTCGTTCTTCGTGTCGCGCCAGATGTTCAAAACGCTGCTCGAAACGTGCCGGTGCGGTCGGAAGCGAACCAACACGCACGCCCTGAAGTGTTTGCAGAAGCCGAAAAATACCTACGAAAAGACGGACGACGAGGAGGAAGAGGAGGAGGAGCTGGAGCGACAGCGAAAGGTCGTGGAGGGGAGGCGCGAAACGAGTGGCACAAGCGGAAGCACGCGTTCCGGGGCCGACGGAAAGGAGAAGACCGTCAGTAGCTACATACCGAAGGTGCCACCGCTCAGTTCAGGTATTTGCGACGGGGTTTTGTGAAGGGGGAAGTAATTTTCGTTTCCACGAGGCGGATGTTCGAGATGGAATTTTCTTTCATTTTTCCTACCCCAGTAGAACTAGGTTGAACATTCATCCGTCGAACCGTAGCTTCTAACACGCGCCCTTCCTTAAACAAATGAATCCATCCACCATCCGTGTTTGCAAATGCGCCATTCCAAACCAGCGTCCTTTCAATTTTCATTGCTTCCAGGAATGTACGGTTGGCCGCAGAATCGTTTCGTAGCGATGGAAAGGACGACGTACTATATTTCTCCTCGGTATACGATGCCAGGACACCGAATTGTCGACTGTCAGCCATACAACAATATTATTCTCGGTTAGAATTAGTCCAGATACGCTTGATTTTCGTGTGTGATGATTCCACAGAATACAATTTTACAAATAAAATTTTTTGGTTTCAGTTTTGTCAGTTCGATTCGATCAACTTATAAATTTATTATGAAATAAAGGATAAGCAGTGCAAGATGTACTGCTGGAGAGAAAAAATAACTGTTTCCAACCCAGTCGTATTAACCCTGCACCAGCTGCGTCATACCTTCGGTGATGATCTTCAGGTTCTTCATGTCTTTGTTGATGGTGTCGATTAGAAAAGCGACCGCCTTCTGCTGCATGGTCAGGAACGATTGCATCTCTTGCGTCGCGTCCTTATCGAGTGTGTACTCGTTCAGGAAGTTCCCGTGGGCCCACTGGTTGCGCTGCATGCGCATTTGCGAGAGCAGCTCGCTCAGCCGGCCCCGGAATTGCGTCGGGGTCGACACGAGGGCGTGCATGTTCTCTAGCTTCGAACGAATCATTTCCTCCTCGGGCGACAACACGAGCCCCATCGTGCGCGTACTTTCCTGCTTCACGATCACCCGAAGTATCCGGTGGCTCAGTTCGGCCAGGTTCCGGCGGTGCTCGGCAATCTTGGCCGTGGTGTTCATGTGCCGCTGCTTGAGCTCAGCAATCTCTTTCTCAACCTTCGCCAGATATGACGCGTGAATTTCGGTCTCATTTTCCTGACACTTGATTCGCCATTTTAACTGCAATATTCCATAACAGAAAATAAATTACTTCATCAAACTTCTCCTCGACGAAATCTTGAAGGAAAACCTACATCCTGAAACCCTATCATCGGTACCGGAATGAAACGCTTCGGGTCGGGATTGTCCATCTTCGCCTGCTCCCACATGCGCGGATCGATGCCCTTCGGTGGATTATCGAGATACTCCTTCAGCTGATCGTCTTCCGGCAGCACTAGCGCCACCACCGACTCGATGCCCAGCGACGCAAGCTGTTGTTTGGGCATCGGTTGATTAAGGTAACCGGCCAGTTCGGTTGCCAGTACACGCTTCGTTTCGTTAGAAATGGTCGACTTTTCTTCGACGTACATCACCACCTGCACCTTCGAGTCGCTGATGGATTTGACGTTGTCCACCACGATCGTGATGTTTGGTTTATTGCCCAGGACCTGATTCATGCTCGCGATGAACTGTTGCTGTTGCTCTCTAGAATAGAAAAGAATAATAGAATTTTTATTTCGAAAAGTAGAGAAGACACTTAGGAATAAGTCTAATAGTGAGTTGTTGAAATGAATTCCTTCCTTCCTATTAAATCAAACTTTTTTTTCGAACCAGGGATTTCAACATAATTTGATAAATCAGGTAATCGACTTCATACACGAATTAAAAAAATATTTGCATAAAAAACCCTTTTTTGTTACATTTATAAAACCATTCTTTTAAAATTTGTTATCCGAAAAATGATTTAAAACATTCTCGATAATATAAATTAAAGCTAGATTTGAATTTAATTTTTGTAACTGTGAAAATTTATTACAAGAATCATGTTCTTGAAAGATCATAAAATTAAAGGATTCTGTTTTAATAAAGTAAAAACATTGATTGAAAACAGAGGCGGACTAAGCGTTCCAGGGACCCAATGAGCTATAATTTGAAGGCCTCAAAAACATGCAATAAATGCTTGATTTTTTATTTCACAATTCATAAAAATTCATTTTAGGTTAAACTGGGATGAGGAATCAAATTAAAATTAAAATTTAATTTTCTTAATTTTATTCCATTGAAAAGTTTTCATTGCCAAAAGGCAGATTTTGAAAGCTTCTATAAATTTCTAATAGAATAATTTTCCAAATTACATGGTTTGCAAAACCATGTCAATTATCTTCAAACTATGCTGAGAACATTTCTCTTCTTTGATACTATTTTTACACTGATCTCTTTAATTTACACAAGTGCATCAATCCCATATTATTACTTAAAAAAACACGGCATTCTTCATTTACTTTCGTTCAAAAGTAAATCCTCAAACTCATTACGCGTTTGATAAAAAACAAGCAAAATAATAAAATTATTCTAACATTAAAATCTAAAAAAATATGGACCACAACCCTCGGAACCCTAGAGGCGGATCTCTGATTGAAATGATCAGTGGCAGATAGAAAAGAACCTAATTTTCACTACTTTTGACAACTAAGTTAAGTTGTTCATATTGCAAATGCTAAAATACTTTAAGATTCACTAATCGATGGAAACACCATCTAAATCCAGCTAAAATATACTTACTTAATCTGATCCACAGTTTTGTTGATGGTCAGTCCGACCAGTCCGGCCTTGTTTTCCTTGCCGGGAAGCTTGCTATAGCCCATCGTCTTGAAGCGGCACAGGAAGTTGGTGGGCGTTATGTCCACCGGGGGTGCGTTCTGAGAGTAGAAGGATTTGCCCGTTCCAAGCATCGCCTGAAGGTAGTTCCATTTCGCAATCACCGTGTCCCGTTCGTCACCGAAGATGGACACATTGAACACCGACTGAACGAAAGTTTCCTCGGGTGAAAGAGCCGGAGTAAGTTGTTGTTGCTGCTGCTGCTGAAGCTGTTGCTGTGGTTGACCGAAGGCTGTTTGGCCGAATGCTAAACCCCCGGTCGTGCCCTGCTGACCGAACGCATTAGTACCGGCACCAAAGGTGCTACCGGTACCGAAACCTCCGAAAGCGGGTGCCGTACTCGTTTGCGTTGCACCGAGTCCACCGAAAAACGATGGCGCGGAAGTGGTCGGTGCGGATGTACCGAAGGTAGAACCAAACCCACCGAATGCCGGAGCGCTTGAACTGGTGGCCGTGTTGGCACCGAACGCACCGAAGCCCGTGCCAGCCGTGGAGGTGGTGGCCGTGGTACCGAAACCACCGAACGCAGGGGTCGCCGTGTTTGTACCGAATCCGAACGTGGGCGCCGTACTGGCTGGGGTGGCACCGAAACCTAACGAACCGAACGCCCCCGTACCGGTGGCCTGTTGTGTACCGGCAGCCGCGCCGAAAGCGGGAGCTGTCGTGGCACCGAAGGCGGATGTTGCCGTACCCGTGCCAAACGCTGGTGCGGAGCCGGTGGCAGCTGTTGCTCCGAAGGCCGGCGTCGAAGTTTGGCCTCCGAACGAGAAGTTACCAAAACCGGTGGCTGGGAATAAAAGGGCGACACAAATAAAGACACGTAAATAGGATTAAAATCAATGTTTCTACGTTCAATTAGGCACACATTGACTTTGAGTGGGACACGTGAGCCACCGGTGGACTGTCGAAAAAAGAAAATAAAGCTATTGGTTGCCTCCCGTGCAGTTAGGCCCAGATTGATGTCATGCGTTTTCGAACATGTGCAACCCTTCCCCTTCCGTAAGCGGAAAACTCGTGTTGTGGTTTGATACAAAATAAAAATCATAGCTTTATTGGTACTAGGAACAGGACCACCAATCCAATTCTCTTTTGTCTACTGGTATAAATAATCCGCATTCGAAGAATTCCTCCACGGTGCTTATACATGGGCTCAAAAATGGTGGGAAATACATTACACGTAATACTCAAGCAATTATACACTAAAACGCAACAAGTTAAGCCCCCATAGAGTAGAAAGACCGGATGGGATTCGTTTCGGCACCTTTGTAGAAGGTGGATGAGCTTCCTAGAAAGTGTTTTATAACATGCGATCTACGCCTCATTTTTTTCTCACGGACAGAGAGACTGGAGGTAGTAGCTCCCCTCGGGTCAGAAAAATCGGTCAAACTCCCTCTTCATATTTACACACGCTGTATCCTAATTGGATTGCAAGTCGTTTGTCGCAAACACGGCATAAGCATGCATGTGAAACAGCACATGCCCTCAGAATGTCTTTCCCGAGAGTACTCCGGGCCCGTATCCGTTTTGGACTGCGTATTGTCCGCACTTGTAACGAATGTCCGTCCGACGGGCCCTGGTCTGGTGGTGCATCAGTCGGTGATAGTGTTTGGAAGCGGAAACATTCGGGTTTTCCAGTGCTTTCTAATAAGTGTCACTTTCTCTTCCACTTTCGGTGTTGTGTTGCGAGCTTCTCTTCCAGGAAGGGACTATTCCTTGCAGTACATGGTGTTATAGTTTAAATCGCGTTTCGTAATCCTGCTCAGTTCCCCTCAGTGCTCAGTTGAAAGTGTAGCTGAAAATTTTACACATAAACCCTATGTGATGCAATGCTACTACTGTTGGTGCTGAGGTGAAAAGAGAAAAGAACGGAAAAGCATGTACATCAAATCCGGACACCGGTTTCTGAGTGACAAAGGACAGATAATATTCCCTGGCCCGCCGACACGATCGCCTGCGTTGTACTATCAGCAGAGCACACCGACAACCATCACCACCACCAGCACCACCACCACGATGGCATCGAACCCGGAATTAGGCGTTACGGATGAGAATGGCAACTATATCGGTGCGAAAGTGTTCAGTGCGCTCGGTACCGCTGCAGCGTTCTGAATCGTTTCTCTTCTCTTCCAGTGCCCGATATGTGGCAGAGCAAATCCAGTTCCGGTATGGATATGCTTTCGGACAAAATACAGATGTTCTACATCTACATTACGGTGACAATTACGTCGGTTTTCATAATAGTCATCCTCGCGATCTTCGGTTACATGTGCTACAAGAGGTAAGGCGGGTGAATTAATGATCCTTATTAGTTGATCATCAACTATGATACGGCTTTTTTTTCCTTTATGGCCCTAGGAAAGGGTTCCAGAACATCGAAGGCCCACAGGAAGCAATTGAAACCACGCGCCGGAGAAGCAGCAGCACACACCGATCTACTCGTCGGTATTCGCGTAACGTATCGAAGGAACGGGAGGCAGCAGCGGCCACGGAAGACAACCCGGGACAAACGTTGCTGCGCTGAAACGGACGCCGCTTGTAATCGACGATGGTGGAACGATTTTACGATGCCACTTTTTACAAATCATCGCGAATGGAATACGGTTTCTGAATATTTTTTCGATCTAAGAATTATTAGCGTGCATTCGAAAAGAATACATTTGTATACTAATGTGTAAAATGAAGAATAAAGAATTGAAGTCTTTACTCGATCGTCCCCAAAACCTTCAAAAGTTTGTAAACATAACCTGTGAAGGCAATCACTTACGCTTGGCCGGTGTGCTCGTTGAGCCCAAGGCGGACGTATTCCCGAAGTTAAACGACGACATGCTCTGTAGACGATACAAAGCGCAAAGTTGATATTTATTGATTTACTTTACACACTGAAATACCATGCAATCGATCACTATAATTTGATTAGAACAACACAGAACAAGCGAATACAAAATGCGTCTGGGGATCAAATGCGAGCTGTCATCGGAGACGAAAAAAAGTGTAAACAAATCCTTGCCAGTAACGTTTGATACAACCCTACTTTCCGGTGAAAAAAGTATAGCGTATGCCGGTTTACATAATAAAATTTAGTGATAATAAATTGAAGATAGTGAGTAAAATTTACACTATGGTGTTAAATGTATGAAAATTTATGTTTTATTTCAACTTTAGGATTATATATTGTATGTATTGAAAGAAAAATGTTCGTAATTTGCACAGAGTTCTCAGCACGCTTGTATAAAAAGAATGGCGCGCAAATATTTGACGTTTGTCAGTTCAACCTAGTGTTGTGTGAATCAGATTCAGATTCATAAACCCTTATAAATCTCTGAAAATAATCGAAGAATAGGAATCCTGATGTTAGAGATTCATGAATCTTCAATGGTTCCCCAGGCTGCAGGCTTTGGTCGAAAAGACCGATTGACTCAATTTACGATACCAGATTGAGGAGTTTGAATGAGTTTAACTACACCTTATTTTAACTTCTGCCCATGGACGTACATACTGTCAAGCGGGATTAACGTGTGTTTCGTGTGTATTTTCAATCTGGTTTGAAAATATTCTAGAGGTTCTTATTTTTCTTGTTTATATTCTGTCATTGTAAAAACCAAACAGACGCGCTAAGAACGGTGTTTATTTTGTTCGGCAGCATCATGGATAAGAGTTTTTCTAAGCGAATTAAATACAACTCGTATTTGTATCGCTATCAAAATGGATTACCCGAAGGCTCAGAAGTTGAGGAGCAGTTTGAACATGGAACAACTGGTAATTTATGTTAAATGTACTTTGTGCTGTTCGTGTTTTGATTCATGTTCCGCTTTGCAGATCCACAGGAACAGCCAAGGGAAAGCATGATGGGTGCAGCTGACGACGTGGGTGAAATTATTCATCATGGTGAAGAACGTATGGAAATACAGGGAGAGTCTGCATCTGCAATTGAAACGGAGGAAACAGAGGAAGCTGTGGAAGACTACCTCAATGAAACTTCAGATGAATCCTCAGAATCTGAATCTGAAGGCGAGTCACTTTCCACTATTGCTAAATTACGGAATTGGGCTGTGAACCATAATCCAACATATGAGTCCATCGAGGAAGTTATGGACATCATACGAGATGTGAGCAACTGTAAACTTCCCAAGGATGCCAGGACGTTAATGAAAACCGAAGGAAATCCGTCGAAGGAAATAGTGAAGGTAGAAGAAGGACAGTATTGGCACCATGGCGTACACAAAAGTTTGCTTGCTGAGCTAAGGTATTTAACCGAATGAATGTTTTTCGATCATTATTTGGTAAAATTGCTTTGTAATGTTTTTTAGCGATGAGAATCTCAATGCCGTTTCTAAGCTGCTTCTAAATATTTCCGTCGATGGATTGCCGTTATTCAAAAACACCAACACACAATTTTGGTCCAATACTCGTAAATATTCATAACCTGCCGGAAGTGCCCGTTATGACTGCGGCAATATATTGTGGGCCAAAGAAGCCGGCAAGTATCGACCATTTCCTTCGGCCTTTTGTGGACGAGCTAAATCTACTTACGAAATGTGGTGCTTACATCAACGGAAAAAAGTTGGACGTTGAGCTACGAGTTTTCATTGCAGATTCTCCCGCTCGTGCATTTATTAAAGGTAACATAACGCAGTGCTTCATAAGTTTTCGAATTGTCAAATTGAAGATCATTTATTTTCAGGTGTAGCCAGCTTCAATTCTAAAGCAGGATGCTTGAAATGTAATGCAGAGGGCAAAAGCATGCGTGGCAGAGTGGCATTTCCCGTATGCACTGCACCATTAAGAACGGATGAAGGATTCAGGCTGCGACAGTACGGAGACCACCATCGAGTCGATACCCCACTTTTAGCTATACAAAATTTTGATATAGTGAAGCAAGTAATAGTTGCAGACTCATTGCATTTGATAGATTTAGGTGTAACGAAACGGTTGATAACCGGATGGGTCGAAGGAAAGTTTGGAGTCAAAAAAAATTAACAGACACTCAGATTGGCTTGATATCAGCGTCATTGTCCAGGATAAAATTGCCAATAGAAATTCATAGACAATTCCGCTCCCTTCTAGATTATGGTCGTTGGAAAGCATCGGAATTCGCCTCATTCTTATACTACGCAGGCTTAGTTGTTTTGCAACCGTTCATTAGCAAGGAAGAATATGAACTTTTTTATGTTATACTTCTGTGGTATAACATTACTATCAACAGCAGTATACAAAGATCATTGGCCATTAGCTAATAGATTCTTGCAATTATTTGTTGAGCAATATGCCACCATTTATGGTCCGGAATACGTTTCTAGTAATGTACATAACTTGCTCCATATTTTTTCTGAAGTTAACGAATTTGGTCCGCTTCACACATTATCTTCATATACTTTCGAAAATTCCCTACAGCGCATGAAACGTTTGTTACGTTGTGGGAACAAAAGTTTAGAACAGATTATTAATAGAATATATGAAAGGGAAGCTTTCTCGTCGAGGAGAAAAAAGCCAAAAAAAAATTAAAAATTTACCATGTATTCGTAACAGAAGGGGCATTTCTACGCTCCACATACGACAGGCATTTTGCTTAAAAAACACAGATGCTAACGGATGGTTTCTTACAAAGTCAGAAAAGGTGTGCCGATTTGAAAAAGCCATTCTTCTAGATAAAAAAGTCTTCATTAAGGCTAGAAAATTATGTAAAACAACCGATTGTTTTGACTACCCTTTAAATTCAAAATTTTTGCACATGCATCTAGGAAATCTGTGTGACCTAGAGGAGGACCATATACTTGTCGATATTAAGGAAACCTATTGTAAATTAGTTGCAGTTCCACTCTTCACAAGAGATGATTTGTTTTATATACCTCTGAAACATACTATGAACATGTAGATATTTATATTTGTATTTGTATATGTAGAACGATTAACGAACGATTAAGAAAATAAAATACATAATGCAATAACTTGTTTGAAACATAAAAAAGTTTAATTCAAGGAACAAGAATTCATACATTTTAATAGTTGTAGCGCATCACAAGTATTCGATATAACTTAGCTTATTACTAACTTATTTTAACTATACTAACTATACTAACTTAGTTTTACTATACTAACTATACTTACTTATTTTTACAACTAACTACATGTACAACTAACTTATTATTAACGATGCCTGTGGTAAGTGGACTTCAGTGCACCACTTAGGTTCAACCTTTGGCCACCATGTTTAAACTTATTTTGGAAAAACGCTTTTAGTTTTAGATCTGTTGGCATGATGCCATGGCATGTGCCAATATGCTTGTACATTTTTAAAATATTATTGAATGCCAGAAAACGAATTTTGGGGTCCGGTTTGCCACTACCTGTCCAACTAAGTTTTGTTACAAATTCTCTTTTGAAAATTATGTCCATTGAATCATGGAGTCTGGCCTCTGCTCCTTCCGACTCTAATTGGTTTCTATGTACATTTTGAATGAGTTTTTATACTCATCTTCGTTCAGTTTTTCCTCAAACCTCTCGAGATCTTCTTTGGATCCTATTGGTTCCCATTCAAAACCAGTTGCGTTCACCAACCCCGGACGCGGGAGAATGTTATCACTTATTATTTCTAACTGCGTTCTAAGTAGCCTTATTTGCTTTTTCGCGTCGGCCATTTGCTTATTATGGTTGTCTTCCATGCTGTTTAGCTTAATTAAAATTTCTTGCAGCACGGAATTTCCCGGTTCACGCTCGGATTCTACTGTTTGTGTACCAACATTTCTTTTTGTTTGGTTTTCATCCAGGTTCTCGTTCTCTTGATGATGAAGAGGCAAACTAACACTGTCCATTCGTTCTAAAAACATTGAGACCAAAACAATTAATTGATGCGGAGCGTTATGAGATCAGGAATAATTTTTCTTACGCAATTTCGGCAAAAGAAGCGGGTGTAAGGTGGGTTCCTTCACAGTGGGTTGTACTACTGGAACATTTTCGTCTTGAAGAAGAAAAACCAGTAATTAATAATACCGTTGTTGTTAGTTCACAAAGCTATTCCTTATTACTTACCATTCTTGCGCTTTAGTATCACGCATTTATTGTTTTTCCACCCTTATCATCACCTTTGGACGTTCACGGCTTGTATTTAAAGAAGGTTTTATTGTAGTTAAATGTTCTTTCTCTACGATTCAATTAACTTACTTTGCTTCCATTATGTACGGCACTTGATTGAAAATACTCGATGCACCAAATAGACCACTGGTAGAAACAACTGTACACGGATCAGGACAACGCTGGTTCAATACCCATGAACACACGTAAGTAAACTTTACCAATACTCAATTCTCTCTATCCTCTACACTTTCAGAAAAAAACAACACGATAGATGCAAAGTTACCACAGCAATGACGCAGTGAAAATAACAAAAAGTTCAATGACAAAATAAGTCAGTGACGTAGGTGTAAGGGGCGAAAAAGGACGTAGGTGTAAGAAGAGGCAGTATTTAATTTTTTCGTTTGGCTGCATTATTTTTTATTTTTCATTTTGGCTGCGTTGTAAAAAGCGAATCACGCAGCCGCAAATACACCGTGTCAATTTTGACGTTTGCGGTCTATTGGCCGTGTTATTAAGACGTCTTTTCGTGGTCTTTTCGTGGTTCAAAAGACCACAAAAAGACGTCTTTTGCCGTGACGTTTGCAGCCTGGGATATAATCAAATAGTCGTGAATGCTTATCATATCGTCGTTAATGCTTATCATACCGTGACCGCCTCGGTCGGTCGGCCACTTGGACCTAAAGCTTCAGACTTTTTCACAAGTCATACGCGAAACTAATGAAAGTCCTAATTAAACCAATTTCTAAAGTAACAAACTGATGAGCTGTTTTATTCATAGGTTCGGGTTTGAATTACCCCACCACTAGCCAGCATTTTCGCTGCTCTCGAAACGGGGCGAAATCCGCTCTCGATTTTAGCAATTATTATTATAATTATTATTATTATCATCTTAAAGATACCAGGTTTTGTTCAACGAACCGGTACGGAATGCGGATGTGTTGGTGTACCGGTTGCAAATGTGTTTGTGACCCGGTTCGGTCTTTGAGAGAGACAATCCTCTCTTCGCCCGGAGAGCAGTGCTAGAAATACTGGAAAAGATAGTCAATTTTTGGTAACATACTTTGCACAGAGTTGCGCGTCTTCTTAAGACCATTCGTTTGAGGGGTCATTTGGCCGAATCGGTTGAGAAACAAGCAAGTTATTTGCAAATATGTTTTTAAAAGCCTACTTCCCAAACCAAGGTTCCTTTGATTTTCGCCCTGCGGTGCTATCGCTTGACCGGCCCCTGGTTTTCTCCAAAACAAGAAACGATGGTAAAATTTTACCCTACTCAAAGTTACGTGTCTTGAAAATACCTTTCATTTGAGGGGTTATTTGTGCAAATCGGTTCAGGAACTAAAAAGTTATCACCAAATTGGCTATTTCAACCATTATTTTAAGTTGTGACCAAGGTGTTTGAAGTTTGTTTATGCCAAGCTGTGCTGTCGGCTTCGTTCTAGTGATGGGGGTATCGAATCTCTGCTCCGCAATCGAATCACCAAATAAATCGGTTATCCTAATCTAAACTCTAATTCTTGCGTAATTAAAACATGTCTCACTCCTATGTGAGTTTCACCGCTGTAAGTAGTTCTGTTGTTCATGAATCGCGATTGTCAATGACGAGTCTTTATTTGAACAAAAATACGTTTAACATGTAAACCAGATCCTGGTCTGAATAATTGTCACTGCGAGAGATAAACATAATGGTAGAACTCCTCAGTTAATTGAAATTCTGGTAAAAGAGTAAATGAGGCCCCTGCCTAGATTGTCGTCCTCCTACCGATTCAGATTTTCTACCGGTTCAAACCTGAAGCTATGCAAAATGCAAAACATGCGGTAATTTCGAATTTTTGAACGCTACCGGTTCGGTTAAAAGAACATAACGGTTTAAAATAATCGTGTAGTGGAGGTTGAATGCAACTAAATATACTTTAACATATTGAGTTACCTTGAAAATTATAATACACAGGTAGGACAGCATGAACCAATAGCCGAAAAAATGATTTTGAAACGGCGGCGCGCCCGCAGCGAGCGCAGCGAGCGGACTGCGCTAGGTCTACCGAAAAAGGAAGTTTGTTATAATTTTGTGAGATAAGGGGGGCCCGTGGGCCCCCCTCATACCGCACCACTAGGTTGAATGCGTAGCCGAATATTAACGGACCACACAATGGTTAAAACATTCGTGTGTTGAAATTAACGAATACATGTTTCGCCCATTGCATACATTCCAGTATGATATCACACAAGAGGTGTAGCCAGAACCGGTAAAATGGCGGCAGGGGCCTCATTTACTCTTTTACCGAATCCGTCAAATGGGATTTGAATCCCATATCCCAAATCCCTCTAGGGATCGAATCTTCGAGTCTTCCAAATTCCGATTCTGCCAACACTACTCGTGACATGCGAGCATTTTGCCGTCCAAGGTGGTCAAGCAAAGAGGCAAGAGGCGGAAAAATACGGTCGTTGTATTACGTGATAACACACATTTGGTAAAGGAAAAAGATAACCAGGCAGTAATCAGTGGCGGAGCTAGCGGATTGCGTTCGAGTTTCCAGCAACCGTTCCAGGGCAACCTTCTCCCGCAACATCAACGGGCAGCCAGTTTGTAGCCGGATTGGACGATTGCGTGTAGCTCGTAGTTTCGGCTAATCGCCAGGTACCTTTTCGCTGTCATAAAGTTTTCTCGAAATTCTCCCCGCATACGCAAACGTAGCGGAGATGGAGTATGTTTTTCTTTTTTTGTAGGATCCAAGCATCATCGTCCCCGATCCCCTTGGGTTTACGTTCGTGGCAAATGGAAAGCGCAATAAAAACATGGGCCTAGTTTGAGCGGCTGCAAAAGTTTCTGTACCATGCGGAAACTTGCACAACGAAGAACCGGAGTTGCCAAAACAGTGACACTTCGATGGTTGTTCCCTGCCGCTTCAGCTTGAAGGACTGTGTGTTTATTCGAACGAATGTGCTCCGGAAGTGTAGCCTGACCCGTTGCGCAATCGGGGCCAGTGTTTTGCTCGCTAGTTCTGCGGTGAATTGCTCCTCCGGTACAGTTAGCGTTTGTGTTCGTGAATGTTAGTGCTCGTGCGTGATGTGCAGAGTGGTACTGGTTGGACGTGGCGAGCGAAGGTGTAAAAAGATGGACGAAAGATATTGCCACTTCGGTGGTGAACCGTGCGATTTGCCGAGCGCAAGAAAGTGAACGGCGCTGCGAAGGGGCAACGTACCAAGTCCGCTACTCGGCGGATCGCTGCGGTTCAGTGTGTCGCAAGAATGTCTCGGTAGCCCTCTTCGCCGAACCACATCACGGTGGACCGACATGTGTGCAGCTGCCTGCTACTGCACAGGACAGATTATGCAAAACCCGGCACGAGAGGAGTGACTCGGGGAGTTTGCTTGCTCTCGTCTCGCACCACTTTCTCTAGGTCTTCTATTGCTGCAAGTGGTGGAAGCGTTTATTTTTAATGATCACTGCTGTACGACCTGCCTACTAGATCTCGCCAGTATGTTCAATGTGCGCTGGATTGGTTTGCGACGTTTGCGTTGATCCCCGGGATGGCAAGCCACATGTGGGGGGGCTTTTGCCACCCCATCACAAACTGTCAAAAATTGCGCAATATTCAGAAAAACGTAGTGATTTTTCTGACCCCTGGGAAATGGAATTTGCCTTGGAACAGCTGTTATGTTCTGGTGGTTTTTGAACGGTTGTTGTACAGGGTATCACTTTTAAATGCTCGTACGTGTCTGCGAGTATGTTGTAGTTCTGAGGCGCCTGCAATGTTATTGTTTTGCCTGTGTCTTCTTCGCCTGTCACTTGGACTGGTTACGGAAATGTTTTCGATAATACTCCCACACCTACTGGTAACATTGAGGCAGGCTTTAGAATGGTTTAAATTTCACTGCCAAATTATTTGATTTATTCTCGCACACAGTTTTCCAAAGTACTAAAACCGAACAATTGGAACGGGCAAATATTGCCTTTTTCCCATCATCACACAGAACGATAAGCGATAAACTCAGCTAATTTTGAATGCATCACGCGCCAGCGATGGTCCCGTTTATTTTATGCCTGCTTTTTTCGATCCTATTCTCCCCCGTGACACTGACCCCGACGTGGCCCCGGTGATAGCGTGACGGGGCGGTTCTTTTCAACGATTGCGTTGATTGCAACAACGAACCAAACGGCCGGGCATGCAGGGGAGGATGAAGCGACACTGTCATTACATTCTCGGGCATTCCGGTCGCCGGCAAAATCGAAGTCATTTGATTACATGGACTCTATAAAAAAAACAAAGACGTGAATCAACCTTGATTTTAACTATCGCAAGGATGCGCTGGCGGTTTTTGTGTTCCACCATCCGGTAGACCTTGTTGTTTCATGAGCATGCCAAGTGGTAAGCAATTTCTTTTAATTGCATGTCGTAGTATGCCGAGAAATTTCTTTTAGTGTGGTGTTGAAAAACATCGTTTATCTTTGGTGTTCAAATTGTGCGTGTATTTGGCTTAAGACGGCGTACGTACTATTCAAGATAAAGGTTTCCTGAGATGGTGTTTTGCTTTATCAGCTCGGCTTTTGATAGTTAAATAACAGATAAGAAGGCTCAACCATTATGACAACGATAGTAGCGGTAGAAATTTTTCACTGGTGACTTTCCCGAATCTGTGGGCTTCTAGGTTTCGCCCTTCGAAATACCTGCACAGACGGAGCAAGCAAAAAATCGATTGGTGAATATTGCCAACGGCCAGCGAACCTCAGTTAACCACCTGCGCAGAAGTACAGCCCACAGCAGCGATACTGATCTACCCGATGCCGGCTTCCCATGCAGCTGAAGGCTACTGGAATTCAGATTATGCTGAATGATTTGTTGCCCCCGCAGTTCGATCGTTCTAAAGATTTCTTTTTATTGGGGTCATTTCTTTTTCCTTGACACCGTGAAACAGACGGTGAAGGATATTCTGCATGGGGTCTCGATTATTTCTTTTCATACTTTGCTATGGAAATGTTGTTTTATGATCTAACAAGACATAGAAAATAGGGAATTCCCCAGTAGGCTGGTTTTCGGTTTGCTTTTATGATCGTTTTGCAAATGCTTTTTGAGGGTTCCCAAACATTACGAGAACGATGCAAAAACCGGTTTTTATCAAAAAAAAAAAGCGAGATCAAGCTTAATGGATTGACGGAGAAAAACCATCGTTTGCTAATCGCTCTCAAATGTGAACCAGAAACCGAATATGAATTAGCACAAAACCGTATTGTTTAAACTTCTGCATCGTGACATTCCAGTGTGAATCAACTAGAGCAGTGATGGTATTATTTTATTTTTGCTCGCTCTGATGATGATGATGATGATGAGGGTATCACGCGAAAAGTTCCCCTGGCTGACGAGTAATGAATCTTCCGCGAAATGTTTGCTTCATGAAGCTGTGAAATGTGGGGATGCCTTATCAGATGGAATTAAACAGTCCGCGGTGTAACCACATGTTTGGTCTAGTACCGTAGTGACTGGTACTTACACACTATCTTTGCGCTGCTGGTGAAAAGGATATCGTTTTTTTTCCGATTGAACCACAACGGTATATCTCTCGCGGTCATCAAGAAATACGAACTTACTTTCTGACGTTATCATTGCAATACCTTCACCACAAACAACGGGCAAACAAAACTAACCCAATTTGATTTGTAGCCTTATCAACTCGAGTGGTTTCCGGTCGGCAGGTTTTTATCATGCACACCACATTGTGCATTTGTTTTGTAAAGCAATTAACAAACTTAAAGTGTCAAGAGCAGCGTGCGTCGGTTTGTTCCTGTGCGTTTTCTTTTAAAAATTATTCACTCCACCGTGAGTAAGCAATATTTGCAGTTGCAGTTGCAGTTGCTTGAGTATGAGCTCGCTAACTGAGTGATCGTACACTTATTTATTTTTGATCTAGTCGAGTTTGGCATCTTGCCACTGCTACATTAAAAAAAAGTAAGGGCAGCATTATATCGTACATGTGAGTTTATATGAGTACTCTTTAGGCACTATTTGAAATTTATTGGAAATTCCAAACTTTTCCCAACACAAAACTATTACCTTTTCGGTCATTGCATTGCTGCGGACCTGCGCCGCTTTTGACCTTCAACCAAAGCATGTGTTAATTCATTGTTTCGTTTCTCCTTTCAGTATTTACTCTTACAGTCTCGATACGAACCATTGTTGGAAGCACTCAATGTTCCGTCTGTAGCACGATCGATAGCCCGGTGGCAACGTATCCAAGACGTTCCTAATACATCACAATCAGCATTATTTAAAATTTACCATAACACACACGTAAAGGATCCGTAGCGGAGTATAAAGGAAACATTACCCTGAGTCCTGGAGTGTGTTGACCCGAAAATTTGTACCCAGTTTCAATTCGGACACGGCTTTAAGAGCGGTAAGTGTTTTTTTTTTATTGCCAACTTGTTTATGCCTCTTTGGGGGTTTGGGTACATGGGGTTCAAATTAAATACTCATAAGCGTGATCAAGGTGAGCAGGAATTACTCATTCCAACTCATATTCTAGAACTAGCTTACAAGTAATTTGTTCATAAACATTGATGTACTGTTTATGAACAAATTACACAGTGGCCAAGGACATTTATTTACGCTTGAACAATATTTCTCTACTACACATTTATTTAATTTTCTGTGAATAACCGTTTATATTTCCTCTCATTACATATCATTTGCTTTTGATATCATGCAACAATTCGTGTGGAGTTACTGATACGATTTGCATCATGTTTTCACTCTGGCTGGCTGCGTCCTTTAGTTGACGAAATGGCGTTAGGACCTAGGTTGGGTGGTGGTCCCCGTCGTTCGTACGTCAGGATTATTGATTTTTGCTGCCTCCGCAAAATGCCTTTTTGGTGTGCGTGGCTGTGTGTGTCCTTTGTGGGACGGCTAACGTTACTAAGCTTCGAGCGGGCATATGGAATGTGGCTTGGTGTATAGTAATAGGAATGTTAATATTTGTGTATGCATATCAGGGGATTGCTCAGCTGTACAACATTCCGGTGGACAAACAATATGAAGAGAAGAGAGAAAATAAAAGTCTTTCGACGGCTAGACATCGGTATGATATGTATACGTAAAAAGCAAAATGCGTATCATAAAAGTCCGTGAATGATTTAGTATTCCTACCATCAAATTTTGTCTTCGATGGCCTGATCTGCGGTCGTTAGGTCGAGTACTTTATCGTGAGGCTCTTCATCGACCTTCAGAAACGTTTTGCTGGGGTAAAACTTTGCGATGTTAGTTTCTTACTCCCTTAAGTTTTACTCTTTTTTTCACTTGCTTTCCGTGCTGCAAACTTTCTCTAGTCTGCGAGGTTCAGCCAGCAACTCGGTTGGTTTGTAGTCGGCCGAGGCGCGAAACCACGCTTCGATGGGGAACCGCGAGCCATGAACTTGTCGCGGCGTGTGGCCTTGGCTTTCGTGGGTGCAGCGCGTTAGTGAACGGATGCCTCCCACCGCCGCTCCGTTTGGAGTCAAAAGGTGCGTACGATAAAACAATCGATAAGGTTTTTGGGGCCTTATTCGTCATCGCGATTTGCGGGCCTGAGTTATGGTTTTGGTTCTTGACTTCCGTCGAAAAAACAGGTGCAAGCGGCTTTTCTTTCGATTATTAATTTATCATAAAACGAATGTCCGAGCGGCAATTTAAAAAAAAATTGACAGTTGCTCTCACATAAAACAAACAAAAAAACAATAAAAAATGTATGGAAAGTAGTGATTGATTAACATTTTTATTTTTAGTCGCCCAATTTTTTCGTGTTACATGCCATACCGACATTGATATACAAAGCAAATTGTTTAGAGTTTCTGTGAATCCCCCGATGCAGATCTTAACCGTTGAATGTCTCGTACAACATCCATCCCCCCGCTGTGATGTAGTCATTAAAGGTACCGCGACGTCGTGTACGTATGTCAAGCACCATTCATGATGACGCGGCGATTTTCAAGGCCAACGATGCGCGACCAGCCTGAGACACTGCTTCCCGGGCCGGTTTATGCTGCGTTATTTGCTTTTATTTAAAAAAAATTAACACTCTGAGGTTCGTTTGGTTGGGTGCTTGAACTACAGACCAGCTGATCCAGCTTAGGCATTACTTATCGTTCGTTGCGAATTGTGTTTGAATAGCTCCAGAGTGTTATCGGAGCTACCGGAAGATCGGTTAGTATTTGTCATATCCTTGGCTATGCCCATCGGTGCACTTTGCCGTATTTGTCGATCTATTTCTTCTAAGACTCGTTCTGTAATGTAACGCTGCAATGTAATGCTTTATCCATATTATTGAATAGCTTGGATGACTAACTAGACCGGTTCAGCGATTAGAACGCTACTGGCGTGCGTCTACCCAGCTAGAACGGTGTAGGAGGTTTTGAACCGTTGGGGCTACGTGCGCCGGCTCGCGAAGTTAAGCTAGGAATGGGCACGTGCCAAAACGAATGTATCATCCAGTATAAAGTTTTTTCAATTTTTTCAAAACTAAACAGAGGCCGGAAATGTTTCATAACTGTCACTTGGTCAGCGTTATTAAA
Source organism: Anopheles sinensis (assembly GCA_000441895.2). Lineage (NCBI taxonomy): Eukaryota > Metazoa > Arthropoda > Insecta > Diptera > Culicidae > Anopheles > Anopheles sinensis. The sequence continues at coordinate 226,330 of KE525297.1, read as the reverse complement.
ATATACATTTTCCTGGTAGAAACGAGTTAATAATCAACAAAAAGCATGAATGACAATCGCTGCCATTGGCTTATAATTTAGGCCCTTTTATTTTAATTCTTATTAATGCACATTTGAACGCTGTTTTGCAATGACACAAATCTGAAGATGGTACCCGATTCTTCCACGATCCCTTCGAACTGCATTGCAGTCCTTCAAACCGAAAGCAGATGAGATGATATTGCGGGGGTTTCCGATGATGGTACGACCGGGCGCATGTTTACGAGTGCAGTCGGTTAAAAATAAATTGCGCAACACAATTGCAATGCAGTTGCATACAGCCGGTGCACGGAGTAGTGTTCTTCGTGACGAGTTTGTCGGGCGCGTCGCAGATGATGACTTCGGCGCTGATCATGTGCACATGCTTTACATCTTTATTTTGCTCTTATTGTTGCAACTGAAACTGCGCGAGGGTGCGCCGTGGTCTCTTTTTAATCTTCGTATCGATCGTATTGTATGACATAGAGTAGAATAAGCGATCAGTTGTTGCAAATTAAGAAGAGTGTAAAAGAGAGCACTCTTTTGGCATTGAGACGCAATCGTTCGAATGAAAACGTGTTAAAACCACGTTTGTATGTTTATTTTGTTATTTTCTCTTTGACCATACTAGCCGCTCGAACGTGCGCACGATATCGTTGACGATCGGTGACCGGTAAAGATGGCACGCTGCTTGGTATCTTCACTCTGTCTTGTTGTCTCCGGCATTAGTTGATGCGATCGGGGGATTGTTGTACGCCATATTTTGTTCTCAATTGCTGCATTAAAAAACGTGCTCCGGCAAATGCAATGATTCGATAGAAATTAAAACACCAGGTATCGGATTGGTACTGGCTTAGTTACGTCACTGATTAGTGTCAGAAAAGAAGGTATTAACTCGTCGACGTCGCGGGGTCCCCTTCATCAATCAGGTCTGATAACACACCACTCATGGTTTAGCGTCGTCATCGTGGTTTCGCATGTGGTTTGTTTTGAGAACCACCACCACCACACCAACCACACCAACCACACCAACCGACCTTCACGCCGACCGACTTCCCTTTGCCCGCAAGGCCAGACGAAAGGTCCAATTTATGCCACGAATAGGGGGGTGCCGTCTGGCGAAACCATCAAATCCTCCCTTTGCCTTGTCCGCGCGCGTCTTCCGGTGGTGTACCGGTAATCTTCCTGGTGGTGGCGGCGGCGTCTCTCTTATCACTGGAGGAAGTCACTGGGGCTAGCGAGCGCTACTTCTTCATTACGTCACCATGATTGGATGGTTTTATTTACCGCTGGGGCAGAATGGGCAGTTTGCACCGGTAAGCCTGTGTCAGTGACGGTGACAGATATCTCCATACGGCGCTTATCAACGTTGAGTAAAGTACGTACATTGAAGATGGAAGCGGGTGCAGCACTCCACCGTGCTCTCAAACATGTCCGTTCACACAGGCTGAGATAAGCGTCGTCCGCGAGAGAAGCTTTTAATAAATGATACCATGCTTGGCCGGCGTTCCGGCATTTGCTTTGCGACTGGGAAGTAGTGAGCAGTTCATTTGTTCCTGTCAGGTTTTATTGGTTTTAACTTCGTATGGTAAGCCAAACCATCTTGTTGGTCGCTTTATGTGATTATTTTAACGGAAGTGATCGTGAAGCGGTAAATAACGTGACGTTCGGTGATCTCGCGGATAGTTTTATGGAGCTCAACACGTGACAGTGTGGTCATTTGGTAGGGGGACAAAAAAAACAACCCTGGTGCTAATATGTTGGAAAACCAAAACATGTGGCCAAGAAAATTATATTTTTCTTCACCTAATTTATCAGCTGCGGTTACGTTTTGTTGTGTGGTAAAATGGATAAGAACTCTACCTTACTGTTGAACAACAACCAGTAGGAGTACCACCGTGTGCGATAACGTCCGCTTGATAAACTACGTTTGCCAGTTCAAGTCATCGGGTGCCGCAAAAGTTCGATAAGAACGACTCGGTTAGGTGCCGTTGGTCCCACATCATTAATGGACGCTATTGTGTATTCAATTTCACGCAATGAATTGAGGTTGCCAATTTGTGCTCTTCATACGCTCATGGTGCGATTCCTTGTATCGCTGAAGATTCAATCCAGAATTCAATTCAGAAAGCGGAAGAAGTAATACTTAAAAGCATTTTGCATAAAGCAAGAACGGCTTTTACTATTCCCTTTCGCTACGCGATTTGATTCTTTAACCCCCGACGACCCATTTGCAACTTAATTAGCTTGAGCTTTAAAACAGGTGAGAACTTGATTTCAGTTGTGAAACGTTAGACCGGATGATAGGGCCCGAGGGGCATAATCGCCTACGAAATACGGGCACTTTGAACTAGCTGAAATCTTCCGCTCGGTTCTTATCGGTTCCGTTTGGGCACCACCGGGACGTTGAGGTGTGTTGGGAAATCACCAATCAGAGGCATAATGATAATTCGATGGATGCTTTTGACCTGACCTGCCGTTGAGAAACAATTCGTACGCCAGACATGTGATGCAATTGGACGTGAAAATATTTTCGGTTTTCGCAACAGATTTCGATTGGGCTAATAATTTCTTCACATGGACGTGTTTTTCTAGAAGTCAAGTACTTTACGTTATGTTACTCATCAAGTGAAATAATTCTCCGATGCCTTGTAATTTTAAACTAAAACCAAAGAAAATTAATTACACAGTATCAAACTAATTGAAATCGATTCCATTGTTTTTGGAGCAAACTGAAGATGTAACTAACATTCAACATTCGACTTTCATAAGTGAACGTATTTATTGTGTTTCACAAACACATTCGATTCTGCTTTTAGACTGATCGCTTAGTTATCGCTGTATCATTATTTTCCCTAATGTCTCGAATGGTATTAATCATTGCATTTGAAGCATAAAAATAAAACATCTATTAGTTCTTTAAATGCCTTTTAGATCCTCAAACAAACAATATGTTCGATATGACGCTAAAACGGCCGGTTCTTGATAAATTTTCAATACGGCTAACTTATTTCGCTTAAACACTTTTGCTACCGTGTTTAGGTTCATTTGCAACAAAATAGCAAGTGTATGTTATACTCAGGCACTTTTTAAATGTAGAACTGATCTCAAAAATCTTTACTGTCTAGAATCGTCTTACTTTGTGCCCTGGTTCATCCGATTCTCGAGTTTACCAGCGTTTTTTTTTTTTGGTGTCGTAATAATATAACACCAAATTAAAGACTTAACCAATTTAAAAAAGAAAGAAACACGTTTCATGTATTATTTTCCTGGTCAAACCAAATGCCGCTTTTCGCATATAATGAAGGGGGTTCAAGTGATCCGGCCTCGAAACCCTGGAAGATGCTTCCTTTTTCCTTGACAACATTGAACCCACGGCTCCAAGCAGAAACTTGATAGGTAGCACATTAGTCAAGGTACCTTTTGGATTTTGTGAATTTGGCACCAACGGTCCACTTATCAAATGTTTGTGTGAATACAAAGAGCTAGGGTCTTCCGTCGATTTCAACATCCTTGTTTGTCAGCCATGTCAGGACATACGTGTTAGTTAAGCGTCATAATCGTGCGCAAAATGTGTATGATTTCTAGTTTATTTGGGCACACAGTCAGATGAACAAAGTGAATCCAAATTATTGAAATTACATACTCTACGTTACATCTCTCTTGATCAGTAATATGAACATAAACCTATGCGCTACCCTACTGTCTAACCCCCTTGTTTGAAGATGATAACAATCTTTTATCTTATCCTGTTGTAATGTGCGATTAACATTGGCCCTTCCTTCTTTTCAGATAAACGCTACTAACAGTTTTGCGGAAAGAATGTTTGCCATCTAACGATAAGTGAAATAAATCATCGCAATCGAAAACCAATTTGCTAGCCTGAGCACGAGCCTGAGCCGACGGCGTTCGAGCTAGACGAGTAAAAAGACGGCTTCTGCGGAAGGGGAGGAAGGTTCGGTAGGAAGGTTCGGGCTCGCGATCACCGCCGAACATCAGTGTATGTCATGAATTCGGACGAATATGAGCAGTTACCGACGTCCAGTGTAGCGGCAATCATGACGGCCGGCGCGATAGCCGGCATCATGGAACACTGCGTGATGTACCCGCTGGACTCGGTCAAGACCCGTATGCAATCGCTCACACACATGAAGGCGCACGACACGATTATGTCGACGCTGCGTGATATGGTGCGCACCGAGGGGCTGATGCGGCCGTTCCGGGGTGTGATGGCCGTGGTGGCCGGTGCCGGGCCAGCCCACGCACTCTACTTCGGTGCGTACGAGTGCTCGAAGGAGATGATCGCGACGGTGTCCGACCGGGACCACGTGAACTACATGCTGTCGGCGGCGGCGGCCACGCTCGTGCACGACGCCGTCTCAAACCCGGCCGACGTGGTGAAGCAGCGGCTACAGATGTACAACTCGCCGTACAGGTCGATCATGCACTGCGCCACGCAGGTGTACCGAACGGAGGGCTTCCGAGCGTTCTACCGATCGTACTCGACGCAGCTCGTCATGAACATACCCTACTCGGCGATTCAGTTCCCGACGTACGAGTTCTTCCAGAAGCTGCTCAACAAAGACAATAAATACAACCCGCCGGTGCACATGGTGGCGGGTGGGGCTGCCGGTGCGGCCGCGTCCGCCCTCACCACGCCGTTGGACGTGTGCAAGACGCTGCTGAACACGCAGGAGGATGGTGCCGGTAAGACGCGAGGCCTCATCGAGGCAGCCAAGAAGATCTACCACACGGCCGGCCCGATGGGCTTCTTCAAGGGGCTGCAGGCGCGCGTGCTCTACCAGATGCCGGCCACCGCCATCTGCTGGTCGACGTACGAGTTCTTCAAATATATCCTGTCGCGGGTAAAGAAACCGGTCGGTGCGACTGGCGCTCCCGGTGGAAGCCGGCCACTGTCCACGGTCGAGCCGGATGACAAGGGTAGCCCGAATATCACCGACCTGCGCTACATGATGATCCCGGCCGCGGCCGAAGCGTCCCCGGCCGGATGCAGTGGTGTTAGCAGTGCCAGCTTGCTGATTCGAGACGGGACGACGGCCACGGGCGGAACCACTAGCGATAAGGGAGCTGGCAGTGGCAGCAGCAGCAGTGCGGGAGGTTTAATCCCCCGCGGTGGCCCGGAACTACCGGCCCTCTCCGGTGCTGGTATTTATGGGGCGATGAGCTACAACACGATGCACTCGAATGATACGAACCACCTTACCGACGTCCGAAGGACGAACTAGAATCGCCGCCCCGGCTATTAGTCGGTGGCAGCTGCGGAAACGCACGGTGTTCCCCGGCCCTTCCCACTTGACTTGGCTCCGCCAGGCAGTGAGGCGGCTGGGCGGGCGATGGTGCGGCTGTGTTGATAAGTTAATAATCTCGTTGGTTACGCCAGTTTTTAGAAAAAACTGCTAACCGACGGCTAGAAGCAGCAGCAGCAGCAGTCCGTGAGTGAGCGAGAAAGAGAGATTAAGAGAGGGCCAACGATGTGGGTGGGAGGGCGATGCGTGAAATGTGTATGGGCCCGCGTGGATGGGCGAGAGATCGGATTCGTGGAACCACCTTTCCCCTCGGTGGCGCAGTCAGTATGCATGAACGCACCTTACAAAGTACAGCGTTTTGTTAAGTTTACATTATCCCTGGAGGAGTAGGCGATGCAGGCAGGCAGAACAACGCAAGCAAAAAAGCAAGTAGGAGTGAGTGAGATCGAAAGTGATGAACAGGAAGGAGCTACTTTAGGTAGGATGAGTGAACAGTGAATGTAGCTGTTGGCCGTCTGTGAATTTTGTGGGAAGAAAAAAGACAGGACTCCGTCGGTTACGCAGAAGTATGGATCGGAGATGAGATCTCGTTTGAAATGATACATGAAGATGCTCCATTACCTTGGACCCAACGTCCATCGAAGACATCGTTTTAGTGTACTTTGGTTTTGTAAATTCCGCTTGGCTCTTCTATTACTTCATTCGATATACAAAAAAAAAACCCTTCCCGTCATAGTGAAACACTGGCCAGAACGACGCGTGAAGATACAAATACGCGTATAAATGAATGTAGCCAACCATTTGTTTAGCACACAATTATATCCGTGAGGTGTTGTACATAATGTTGGAAACGAAGCAGCCCATCATTTGCGAAACATCGATTGGTACGCTTCGACGAAGGATGCCTTGATGTGGCGGGCAAACTTTTGGACATCAAACAAAACGCATCTGGAACGTGCCCAACGTGGAATGATGGTGGCCGTATTACAATTTTAAGCTGTATTTTGTTTTAGATATTTTGTATTTTTACTTATACCATTATATTTATGTACATTGGTAACCGCAGAGGCAGTTCAGGATTTCGAGTTTCTTTTAATTTTTTTGATATTCTTTTGCTTCACTCCGTGCCCGCTTTTTCTTTTCGATTGTTTGGCCTTCCATTTCAAAACAACTCTGCTCCTCGCCGGATCACTTCGTAGCAAATCAGCACCTGCTACTGTTACGAGGATTTGTATCGTTCGGCTGTAAAGAACAATGAAATCAAATTAAACCGGTAGGTGGAATCCACCTGCCCCTACCAATACCAAGCTACCTGTGCCTAGGACTTGGTCGGTAAAGCTTAGTAGGGCTAGTCCAGGAAGCACTTTCTAAAAGTCAAGTCAATTAAACGTTGATTCAAAAGCCGCTAGTTAGTAGCAGCTAATCCGGAAGCAAATGCGTCGGGCATCGGCTGAACCGGGGGCTGATTTGTTGTCTGGTCTTTTGGGGCGCACAATTGCAATCGCAAAGTAAAACGAAGGTATAAGAAATTACAGATATTTATATATCATTTTCAGCCGCCTCCCTTATTTCATTTTGAATCGCGTGATATCCTGTGTGCGTTGTGTTGCATGCTTTTGACTAGTGTAGCGGCCACGTCTTAGTTTCGTTTTCTAACATGTTGAATGTTACTGCACATTCACGAGCGGGAGATACAGTTAGCATTGGAAGTTCAACTCAAAGAGTCGATGATGGCCATAATGGAATACCGTTGATAAATAGTTCACATGTCGCGCACGTCCGTGGAGATGCAAAGCAAACGGTACAAAATGAACTACAGCATACACGAAACAAATGACATACGGACAACAGTCACATTCACCTCTACACTCAGCCACAGAAATTCGAAAGGAATAAAAAAACCTATTTCAACTCTTGTATATGCATTGAAACAGTTGAACATTAGTACGTTTTCTTTCTTTCTTCTCTCAATGCCATCCGAAAGGTTCGATTTTTCTCTCATCTTTTAAGTTACAACCAGTAGCACTTTGTGGTTCTGTAAGTTGATTTTAATTGCCAAAAATTGGCCACTAGTTGAGATTACAATTGTGTACTTTAACGTCCTTCCACCAGTTGTCCCGATAGTGGTACTTTTGCAGCTCGATGCCCCCCATCGGGACGGTGTAAAACATGCGACCCAGCGGTCGCTTCGGCAGAGTGCCCTGAAGAAGATTAACCGGAAAGCAATCCAACGACGGTGTCCAATCGCAGTGTGGTGGTAAAAGTCGCCTCTTCCAGCCGACCCGTTTGTACATGCCTTGCTGTCGAGGGTAGCAAATGAGTAAACCCAAAGCTATACGAATAATTATACACTTTCCGTTGCACTTACCGCAACATCGAGCTGAAAAACAATCAACTCTACGTAGGGCGGTGCAATCATTGTCACCGAATCGGTTGCAAATATCCGATAGATGCCTTCCGAGTGCAGGTAGCTTATGTGCAGGTCGCTGGCGTAGAAATTTCTTATGAATCGAGCCTCTTCGTGGTGCATCAGCTCGTCGTTAAGCACACAAAATTCGGCCTTTTCCCGCCAGGGCAGCATTTTTCCCATCCGTATTTGTCCCCAGAGTGTACCGTAACACAGGAAGTGAGTTAGTTTATGCTGTACCAGCAGCCGGTGAACCCTGGAAGAGATTTTTTAGACATGGCATTGAATCGGGAGGTTTCGAGTGAATCAACAACCCACCGTTCAAATAACCGCTCTAGCTCGTGCCGATACTTTTCGGTCATGTTGCAGGTGTGCTGAAACTGTTGCACAGTTGACTCTTGACCGAATATGATCTGCCACCATCGTACGGTAGTGTAGAGGATAATTCCAACACACATTATCACTACCAAGCGGTACAGTGAAAAGCGGAGCATCGTAACGACGGTTTCACTAGGCCAGTAGCCTGCTGTGTTAATATATGTAATACAGTTACGTATATCCTAGACCATTCCATAAATGTTGAGCAGATTTATCACAGACAGTTTGCTTTTGTTTCTACTATAAAACACATTTTCCTCTCTATGCTTGCTAGCGGCCAACTGGTGACGGGAATTTAACAGCTGACCAGATGCCAAACAAAGTGCAACCAACGAAAAACTGCGGACATGCGCAAAGATTTTGTTATTCATAGCAAAACGTGCGTCTGTCTATCCATACTGCCAAACAACGTTTTCACTTAAAAAAAAAATTAAATTTCAACGAGATTGTATGCAAAAACGTAAGATGATAGCTATTTTCTTTGAAAGCATAATCTAGATTATTATGTTCTTTGTATCCAGAACTAATTTTACGGTTTATTCATCTAAATAGAATCTGTCGTGGCCAAAAGAGTAAACCAACTACGCTTATTAATTGGAGAAACTCATTTGAAAACCTTGTTCTGGCCACGGACCGTGCTGGGGGAGGCCAAAGTGAAACAGACACCGAAGCGAAAGGTCGCTTGAAATGGTCAAATAGTTAAACAACTTAGAAAAGATGGACCTATACAGAATCGACCAAGAAATCCACTCAAAAAAAACAAAGATAACGAAACGAAACGATAGGATAGCGGAACAAAAATGGCGAAGATCAAGGACAGCCACTTAAAAATAACGGTTCAAAGCTCTGGAGAAAGTGTTTTCGAAAAAAACAAAACATTCTTTTTCGTAGCATAATTTTGGATCAGTTAAACATATCTTACTATACTTAATTATATTCTCTCGAATTTTAGCCTCAAGTAGGAGGAACTGTTCAACCAGTTGTCCGAGGTGGCAAAGTTCATTTAGAATCTTATGTCGGAGCTTCAAACCAAGCTCGCGCAGGAGGTCCCGACGACGAGCAAATCGAAATGCGCGGATTGATTTGTTTGAGATTCGAGTCTGCACAATGCGGGAGAAACATATATGTATATACCATATGATAGCCTTCGAGCCCAGACCAGACCCGTTATGCGTGGAGGGTCATACCCCTGAGAGGGGCAAATCGTTCAGGGCGCTCGAGGCGCTCATCCGAGCGATCGGGCGCCAGGAAATTTTGCCTTTCAACGACAACCCTCTTGTACATGTGCTGCAGGAATCGTTCGTCGGCTACAAACGTATGACCTGCTTCATAGCGACGATCGCGTCGGGAATTAAGTCATTCAACACCCCCCGGCATGCTCAACAACTGAAGAAACCTGCCGTCATCGACTCGTCCGAGCGCACCGGCGAACTGATAGAATAGGCGGTACTTAATTGTATAATCCATTTTCTCGAATTTTAGTCTATACTGGTCAAGAAATTGTTAACTCGGATAGAGGCATTGTCCGAGGTGACAAAACCCTTCAAGGACCTTATGTCGGAGCTGGAAACCAAGCACGCGCAGGAGGTTCCGACGACGAGCAAATCGAAGTGAGAACCTTCTGTTAGATCTAATAAACAAATGTATTAAATTTAATTTTAACAAATTTATAAAAAACTAGCCTGTGATCGAGCCTGTGAAGTATTTGAATTGTATTGGGAGCTCCGGAAGCTTTCCTGCAAATCTGACTTAGATAAGTAGTACGTATTACGTAGAAAATAGCGGCCTCGTGGTGCAGTCTGCTTTCAAAAGAGTTATGGTTTTTATCACTTACGAACAGTGGAACTGGTCAAGGTTCTTGATCTAGTAACAGAGTTGTAGTTTATTAAACTAACGATATTTCCTCTAGTTTTCGAACGTGCTATGGTTCCTCTGCACGGTTTTTGTGTGCCATAAAATAGTAACGTTTATTGCCTCATCTCATTACGGGTCTTTTAAAGTGAATATTATAAAGGTGCAGATTAAAAGTCATGCCACGAGCTTTCAAAATATTAATGATTAAATTTGAAACCCTCAACCTTCACGTCCATGTGTTACAGCATTGACCTCCGAACACGGCGAGAGATGCCATGATTATAAGAATCCCAGCCGTCGGTGCAAAAATTGCGGCCAATGATGTGATAATTGCTGGCTCTTTTCGGCAACCTTGGTTTTAGAAATGCGATTCAGTGCACTCTTTCTAACACACCGTCTCTACAGACGCTTGGCAAGCATGTACGGCATACCCCGAAAGGTATGCAATTGATCGAGCATTGGTACCGAGTGAACAGAGAAAAGGCTGTAAAATTATCCAATGCTCGATCAATCGCATACCTTTCGGGGTATTTCGTACATGCTTGCCTAGCGTCTGTAGAGACGGCGTGCTAGAAAGAGTGCACTGAATCGCATTTCTAAAACCAAGGTTGCGGAAAAGAGGAAGCTATTACAACATTTTTGGAAGCAGTTATTGCACCGACGGCTGGGATTCTTATAATCATGGCATCTCTCGCCGTGTTCGGAGGTCAATGCTGTAATACCCCTTTCCCACGATTTCTTACAAAACCCGTTCAATTAAAACAACATTTTAGATAATCAACTAGGCCAGTGAAAACGAATCAGTTCAGATTAGAATTATACAGGAAAGATAAGACGGTGTTTCCTATGGTGTCTCCTATGGCCATTCCACTCGCGGCCAGTTCCAATGCTTTGCCAGTATGGTGAAAATAACTAGCATGAGAATAAACACAAAGATCCACAGTAATGTTAAATTTGTGCACCTAGTTTTGTTTTAGCTCTCTCACCTGAACGAAGCCAGATGTTTTGATGACGTCATCATACACATTAGAGGCTAATCGTGCTAGGGTATGTTGGCCTAGCTTTGGACCACTCCAGTGAACCTGGCTGCCGCACATGCACGCAACCAGCTTTCGCCACCCCGTATACCCGGCAAGGAAACACCTCCGTAGTTATCCGAGGCCAGTTCCGGTTCGACGGCATCCACAAGCATTTCGCCTTTTGTAAGAAGTTTCTTTGTTATTCCTACAACAAATAAGTTTTTTGACGAACTCCTCGATTTAATTTAACAATTTTGTCTGAAAATTCTTATTCTATAAATATAATTTTACCACATGATTATACTTAACCCGTTAAGATGTGATGTGTTTTAAAGTGCTCGTTTAATCACGTACCTAAAAATGAATATGATATGTAGCATTCTCAAATGTATGGCAATATCCAAGGGTATTTTTAAAAACTTATTGTTGATATCAGATAGATAAAACTTTTTGCAACGCATTCGTTCAGAGCTAAGCTTGAACCTTGCTTTTTTCCAATTTTTCCCCACATGTTTTTTTCAATTAAAATAAACTATGAAAAAAATTTCTTCCGTTACTCTTTGACTCTGATTAAACCGGACGATCCTTTCATTATTTTGGTATGGTTCTAAGCATTAATTTTTACATGATACAATAAAATAATCCATTATTGTAAGACCAGTCAATTGTTTACCTGTCGATCATTAAACAATGTTAATGAGTTCAATAGAATATATGTTTAACTCCATCACAGATCGGCCAAGTCGAGAAAATGTCGCAAAAAATTGTCACCCGTTTTTCTTAACATTTTTGTATAGTTTTTGGTCTTAAACATAAGAAAAAAATATATTTTCCTGAAAATTTTTTAGATTCCATGGATTAAATGATCGTCGTTTCTAAGCAACTATACAAGTATTTTGGGCTACCATATATGTTATTTGTGGTTTAAGCTTGGTTCAATTGCATTTATTAGAATCAAATGAAAGAATAAAAATGTTCAAACACTTGAACCCATTCTTTAAAAACTTTATTTGGATATACTTGCTTGTTGACCTTCTTACCAGTTCGAATTTCTATCGAATTTATTTATCGTTTTTCTGTGTTATGATACCGTTTAAGACAAGACCGACACATCTTTTCTTTTATATTCTTCGCTTTAAACTACGAAAATATGATCCATTTTTTCATTTTTTTATATATCACATGCTTGTCATTTATCCCCTGCTATACGGTTTACTTACCTGATTTAATGCTTCAATCATAATCAAATTTATATTTTTCTCTTTTAAACGTCGGATAGACTGAAAGGAGTCATGCTTTTTATTTAAATTTGTTTATTTTCTGTCTTTTCTTCCTCATTTAAAGTTATGACGAAACGATACATATGTCACTTGTGTTACTTTCTCTTCGTTTTCTATTTTCGTACCCTCCCTCTTTCTTTTGCCTTGTAGTTACGTGAAATATTTGTGTACCAGTTGAAGTGTTTTTTTTGTTATGTATTTTGTGTGTTTGCTTAAGTTTTGTTAGTTTTGCTGTGTCTTTTTTCCTACCATTTTATTTTTCCGTTTGTTAAAATGTCCAAACACAACAGAAAAAGAACACTTGAGAAACGAATTGGCTTACGTGAAACAAACGGAAAGCTTTTTTCAACATTAAATATGTTTTCTGTTGTTTTGCTTGTTTGTTTGTTTGTTGCACTGTCCTACTCCCACCCGCATGGTGCTGCTGTTGGGCTTTTGTGTTCTTTTGTTTCATTTCATACGAACGTCTTACGTTAGCTTTTTCTAACCTTTCCATGCTATGACTCGATCACTTTCTAAATAGTTCTTCTCCTAATGAGCAGTAAACTGACCCAACCCAATATCAACGTGTTGTGTGGTTGTATAACATTGTTTCGGTATAATGCAACATTTTCGTTTCACGTAATTTTACTATTTGCTCATCGTTTCTTCTAGTAATCTGTTTGCTTCCCTACATTTGCCGGTAGTTCGGTGCACGCTGCACGCAATTCACAGTCGTTCCGTAGCTAGCTTATTTTATCATATTTCCACGAGTCGTTTTCTTGCTGGTTGAGAATGGCGCTTGGTATGGTTTGATATAACATTCTATCCTGCTATTTTTGGTATGGCTTTCCTTTACGGAAGGTGTTCGCGTAGTAACGTACCCTTCGTTCGACCTGACTGTATTAAAGGTTTCCGATATCTATGTTTTACTGCTGTTGCTGCTGCTCGATCTTGGTTGTTTTGTTTAAATATTGAACTAGTGGCATTTTGATGGCTATGGCCCGGTTATGGATAAAAGTTTATAACCATTTAACGGTGGCGGACCGATGGAAAATACCAGCTAAAGGCTTAAGTTGTTGTGGTTGGTTTTGCATTACGTTTTTTTTGTTTGTTTGTTTGGTTGTTGCTACGTACGGGGCTGTAGTAAGAGCTTGTAATAAAAAACGGGAATATGTGTGTCAGTGTGTATGCATATATTTATCTCATATCGCATCGTATATGCTGGGTTACATTCGTTTCGGAAACTGTCTACTGTGTTACTGACTGCAACATGATAACATTATAGCAGGTTGTTTTAGTTGTATTTTCCATCAATTCATTTCCGTTTCACGCCGCGGTCTCTGGCTTTTACCCCTTTCTCTTACTGGTGTGGAAATTGAGCGTGCGAGTGTTGGTTGTGCTAGCTTCAGACGCCATTTGATGTTTGCATTCAGCTTAGTGCAAATTTTTGCTTCGAAGATTTACCTAATTTACAGTTGAAAATGTGTTTTGTATTGGTAGTTTATTTCGCTTAACAGATTTACTTGGTTACTGGTACCCAATGTCAACGTCTGTTCCTTTACTTTCCTCTATCTGCATCAGAACACAGGGTTTTGTTTTGTCAATTTATATCAACGTAGTGTAGCTGTATACTTGTGTGTTTTGTGTGAACTATTTGGTGTATCTAGGACTTGGTTTTTGTTTCAAAAACTGAAATATTTACAAATATAATTCAAATGGTAGCTGTGTATTTGTTTGTGTGTTACTTTTCTGGCCGTTTTTTGCTATGTTGGTTTCATCTTAAATCATTTTCTTATGTCTTTTTGTTTTTTGTTTGTTTGCAGTTTACCGCAACTGAACCATTGCTGACTTTCGAGCCATTGTGTATTTTGTTTTAGTTATTACATTCCTATATAAAAAATTTATATTTATTTAGAATTTTTCTTGTGTTTTTCTTTTCTGTTTGCGATATATATACTATTTTCTCATACATTGTTTCATATATTTTATGTATATAATTATTTCTCTTTTTGAATTTTTCGTGTAACTCATACTTCTCTACTTCGCAATGCATTTGAGATGTGCTTCTTCATTGCGTTTGTTAATTTCTTTTCAGCAGAAATTGTCGCACTCTACATGCATTTTCGTATTGATGCGTTTATGTTGAAGTGGTTCACTAGTTAAAGTACAGTGAGTATTTAACACATACTTACACATTTTCGAGTCGTTTTTTGTTTGTTCAATATTTACTACGGTTTTGTTGGTTTTCTTAGTGCTGCTTTAATTTTGCTTGCTGCATTTTACATTAATTCCATTCTCTTTGCTTTCGCTCATACCTTGCTTAGATATTTCGGTCGCGTTCGTTCGATTTATTTGAGTTTCTGAGTTATGTAAGAGCGGGGTTTTGTTGTTTTACATGTATGCTTCAATCACATTGTGTTTTTTTGTTTCTTTTGCTTTTGATTTTAGCTACTTTATCTACGCTGTGTTCTGGGTTGTTGGTTGAGTGAAGGAAGGGAAAGAAGGTTTTCCTTTTGGTGCGGGCTTAGATATGGGACAGAGTACGAAGAAGGAGTGGAAAATAATTGATTAAATGAAAACCGATAAAACCATTCACTTCCATAACTTACTATGTACAATTAACCGGTTGAATATGATAGGGAGGGATAAAAAATAAATCACAGAGTTTTCGGTAAAATAAATTCCAAAACATTCAGTCTGGCTTTTGTGTCCGGACTTGCGGACGGGTTACAACAAACCGAATGTACCTGAACTCTTCGCTCCTGATAAGCTGCCTATGATAAACGCTTCGCTACAAACAATGTACGCTACTAAAATATTTCTAACCATCGGTATGTTTTTTTGTTTTGCCTCGTTTATTTCATAGTTATAAAGGTTATACTCCTATTCGCTCCTGTTTGAAGATATAGAAATGTGTTGGAAGAACGAAACTATTCTAAGCAAGAGCTTTTAACGTCATGGCATATGGCATGGCAGAAATTATTCCTGGTGCCAGTAAAATGGCAAACACTTCGGTGCCATTATCACCATCTCGTTGCTTCCCTTAATGCGCTTGTTGCACTTATCTTATCGTTACTTTGGGTGTGCTTTGCAGTACCGCTAGTGCTCTGCCACCAATGTTGCTTAACTGGAAGGAAAATTACACTATAGACCCTCGCCCTACCATAAGAATCTCTCACTCTACAGATTCGTTGGCGGTTCGGGGGTGGGGTTTGGGAGGAGAGGGAAACTTTGCTTTGCTCACTTGCAACAGTTTGTTGGTTTATTTTTTCGAAAAGACCGAACGGTCGACTACTACTAGTATCCGAAGTTTCTTTTTTTTTCATAAGTGCGCTCACGTTTGGTGATTAATATTTTTTTAGGTTTTATGTTTACTTTTACATATTTTTTTGTTTTTCTTACTTTTTTTATTTTGTTGCTGCGTTGCTTGATTTGATTTTGCTTTTGGTACGCACACTTTGCTGTACTTACTTCACGCGCAATTTTCGAGTGAGTCCATAAGCATGTCTGTCCAAATCAGGTAGAAAAAGGAATTTCAGAACACGTATTCTTGTGTTTACTAAACTTTCTTGGATACTCACACATAATGTTGCTATTAAACAATGTTAACAGTATGAGAAGATGAAAAAAAACATAATCAAAAATTAAATTTAAATTATCTTTAAAAGATTTAAAAATTTAAAGAACTTTAAAAATATAAAAAAATAACTTTTCTCATCAGAAAAACATACCTTGAAGGCCCGAATTACACTTACAATCTTAAAAAAACAGATGTATTTTCTCGTTATAATCTTTACAACAGATGCGCCCAGTTCTCACTCGTGCTACTACGCCGGCCAGTTCCAGTTGTACTTTGAGGGAAACGGTTTATTTCCGGCTTATTTTGTTTTTGCTTGCCTTATGTCGTGCAGTCGGTTCTAACTGTAATAACTCCTACCTTTAACTTTCCTACATACCGTCCCTAGTTGTGCGGCTCAGTGTTGCTCTGTTAGTTTGCGGGTCGAGTGCACACGATAATAATCTTATCGTTAATCGAAAGTACAAAGTGTTGCTCCGTCTGCGGTTTGCATTGATCCTGCGATTAAAATTTCTTAACTTGGGTCTACGTATGAATGGGTGCATGCGCTTGAGACTGTGTACGAGACGACGGGGTATGTGTACGTGAGTGTGTATTGCACGGGAGTGTAGTATTAGGAGTAGTGTGTTGGTTACGCAAGGAAACTTACTAAATATTCATCTAACCACAGGCTGCGCATAACATTAGGTTTTTCTTCCCTGGAACTTCTCTACACTTGACCCTCGTAGTCATATTTTTTTTTCATATTTTTGAATAGTTTTATTTCGTGCTTACATGTTTATCATCCTCTTCTGCATACTTACGCCACACCAGCATACTGGTTTTGTCGATTCGTTTTATTCGAAAAATAATTGAGCAGTTCTTTCTAGGTTCAATTGAAAACAAAATTTCAATTGCAACCCTTGTATTGAAAAGACACATAATCTACAGATATTTGACGAGTAAATATCCTGATTTCGTTTTGTTTTCTTACTTAGTTACAATAATATTCAGCATACTTCTGTTAGTTATACGATAATCAAGATCTTCTTTGCGGTTTCACGGCTTTGCTACTGAGTTTTTATTCCTAAGCCCTTTTCTGAGTTTTAAATATTTCTTATTCATTGTTGGTTTGCATTTGATAGATTTTCCACCGTTTACGCTGTCGATTGCAGAGACACAGCGCGTCTGAATGTTACGAGTATAAAATTTTGATCATAACAAATCAGGAAGATCGTTTCCAATGTTTCTTGAATACGCCTCTTTTCTTCCATTGTTTTATTACGTATGCATCGAACGAACTCATTGCAGGATAGTTGTAAAATCGCTCCTATCAATCCAAGGAAAAGGATAACAGGGAAACGCAACGAAACAAGCAAAGTTGGATTGATAACATTAAATCTGCGCAGTGGGCTTAGAACAACAATGCTAGGCTGACGCTACGAATTCATTGCGTGTTTTGGAATCTTTTGATCAACTCTCGTGAGAGTCGTGAACATGTTCAACATTTTGCCTACTGGTAGAAACAGTAATTTCCATTTAATTTTGGTTTTCTCTTCACTACACCTTACTTTGTATGCTTACGTGAATGTGTTGCAGCCTGTTGTCTTTCGCTTCGATCGAAATGTTTCTATTTTTTGTTTTCTTAATCTTCACCATCCGCTCCACTCTTGTTGCTTCTAATTTATAAATTTAGAATTTAAATCCCTTTGCAGTAGATTCTCCTATCTCCTGACATTACTTTCGTTCAGAGTTGCAGAGATTGTGCGCTTGTGTGCAGAGTTTTTGATGGGTTTGTCAGGACTTGGATAGTTGCTCTCTGTTAGACTCGGGATCACTACTAAGCATGGAAAGCGATTTTTTTAACGGAAACATTTTTTAACCTCGAATGGGTGGACGAATTTTTCTGTTAAAACTGTGGGTCTGAAATCGAATAAGAACCGACAAACAGATGAGCATAACACACTCGATTAAAACAAATTGGAAAATAAAATAAATCACGTAAACATTTCAGATGGTTTGTGGAAGAGAACAACAAAGTAACAAGCTTTAGTTATGAAAATCCAATCTATTTTCATTCCAATCCAATTAGACAGTTTGCATGTTACGTTTTGCAATACTTTGGTAACAACATCATCTTACTAGTGTGTATGTGTGTGTGTTTTCGTGTGTAAGTGTTTTGTATTGTTTGTTTTGTGAGTTCCTATTACCTACGCCGCAAGAGCAATAATTTAATATGGCGGTATACGATATTGAATCAGGCGAACCGAAGCATTGCAGAGTACTGTGTGTGCGGTAGAAGATAACGACGCACCGTTCTTCCAAAAATATCCTTCCAGCCCGCAGAAACGGTATGTGTGTTGGTATCTGTGGTGCCGAATAGTCAATGTCTACGTTTGTTATTATTTATAAAATTAGATCTTTTGCTCGTTTCGAGGGTAATTTTTTTTTGTTTTGCTTTGTTCGCTCTAACAAACCCCTATAGGAGATAGAATAACTATTAAAATTTCGGAAACAACAACTTTTTTGGTAATCACGTTTGTTTTTTTTTTAAATCTTCGCTCTTCCTTTCATGCTTCCTTCATGCATTTGAACTACTTGTATAGGTTTGTGCTGTATGTTGTATGGGAGTGGCAATGTGCCTTGCTAATGAATGAGTCGTTTTACCTTTTGTGTATGTAAATGTGTTTGCTTTGTTTCTGGTTTAGTTTCCTTTGTGTGGAATAAACTTATCCTAAATCGATCAGATCAAATCCGCGAAATGATCACCGAAACGATCGTGAAAGTTAGCGGGTGATTCAAATTAGCTTACAACGCAATCTATCACAATCTATCGTAACGCGTACCGTTGGTGGCAACGAAACAGAACTGGGAGTACCTGCCTTCCTTTAGGCAAAGCAAGTAGGATACTTAAGTACAATCGTAAGTCGTAACTTTAGCTTGTCAGATAATTTGGCATTAGGGGTTTCGTCTTCGGTATTGATTTTCGAACCCCATTTTTTAATTATTGGAAGCATTGCACAGTCCCGAAGCATCCCGGGCTTCTGTGAACTCGGCCATATCGATCCGGTTCCGAATGTGTTTGTGCAAGTGTGCGGTTGAGGTGGCATGAACAACTTAAGCACCATTCCGTTTCGAGCCGGGTCGAGTAGCGATTCCGGAAGTAAGGACTACCTAACCGAGAACCACGTGGTGCCACCTTGACGCGTTTGAAATTTTGGCAGTAATACATTCTCTCACACTCTTCTGCTCGGACAAGTGGTGTCCATCCGTCGAAGCCGGTCGCTTTATCTTGTCCATAGGGGTGAGGGTGTCTTATGTGTACCTTATTGTAATCGCAACAGAAACATACCGAAAAAAAAACTAACGCGAACGACTTCCGTTTCCCGATAGGTGCGAATAGGTAAGTAGTGTAGTGGATAGTTTAAGATAAGTAGTAGTGATAAGAGTGCCTTCCGGAGGAGCACACGGCGACGAGCATGAGCAAATTGAAGGTTGTCGGTTGATTCGTTCTTAGTAATTCACATCTAAGGGTGAAGACCGTTGCTCTGCTGGATGCATTCCTTTTATTTTCCTCGCTGGAAAATTCCATTCCTTTTATTTTCCTCGCTGCTGGATGCATTCCTTTTATTTTCCTCAGTTTTGCTGTGAGTTGTTCCTCGAGTGTGTTGTTGCGTCAGGAACGCTACGAGTCCGAAGGGTTTGTCTACTAGAAAATGCCCGACAACCAGTCCCGCATGTCCTTAGGACAATGTCGCACTGCTCTTCTATAGGAATTGATGTGTTGTCCACCCACTGGGCTTAAAATATGCGTGGAACTAAATGGTCTCATTGATAGTGTGAGAGAGAGAGAGAGCTTTCACTTCCTACGAGGGACATATCGTTAACTTTACCAGAATATGCTACTCCTGCTTCCTGATTCCGCCTTGCGTTTCCACTCGCCGACGCGTGCTAGGAAAAGTGTTTGCTGTTTTTCATTTGGTATTCTCCTTGAACTCACCGATAAGGTTAAATACCTTTAGATGGTTTTACTTGCGTGCTGCTGTCTCATTTTCGGCTCTTCATTACTTCCGGTAATGTGTCGGTCAGTGTGTTTATTACTTAATTCTGCATTTTGCGTTTGCTAGTTACGGTGTGGTACTCGTTAGTCGTTTATGTGGACTTGTATCTCTAGTTGAACGATAAAATCTATGTTTTGCCTGTTCTGCTTTTGATAAATAGTTTTCGCTACCACCTTTCACCGAACGGCTTTCCGGTAACGTCCAGGTATGCACTTTCATCGCTCTGACGCTTCGCATCCGGTTGAAACATTGTTTGCAGTTTTTTTTCTTTTATATTATCTATATATATATATATTTGCCTCATACATACTTCAAATCCTTTTCGTCTATATCTCATTTTTCTACGGCTTCGGTGCCGCTCAATTCTCAGCCGTCACGTGCTGCTGCTGCGTTTGTCTACGTCTTCTTCTTATGATGCGTTCTGTTTCTTTTTTTTTGTTTAATTCGTTTTGTTTGGTGTATAAGTATAAAAATTGAACTGAAACAGTAAATAGGTACAAATGGGGGATGCGGGATTTGGGGGAAGGATGGCCTGGTGGTTGTGGGAGATGAGCTGTCTGTTTACGTGGTATCTCTAACTTGTCTACTTCCTTCGCTCTTCTACTACTAAACAGAGAGATTCGTCCCGTGCGATTGGTTGAGCTCCGAATTCGCATCCATCGGGGGAGTTTCTGGAAGTTCTTGAAGACGCTTGAAGGTGGCCGATGTCGGGCGGGTAGTCCTCTCGTTGTCGACGCGCGGAACAGACTTACTTATCCTCACCGAGCAGCACCAGATCGTCGGCAACGACGTCACTGACGTGCAGATAGATGATCCAGTACATGAGGTTGAAGCAGACGAAGCACACCGGGAAAACGATACGGGAGTACTTATCGATGTCCGAGGGTGTAATTCCTAGCAGCTTGTTGATATCCTGCGTGGAAGATGGAGATTCCGAATAGTAAGTATTTTTGATAAATTTTAAGAGTCACATTTTCATGCGTAGGGTAATAGAAATTTTTCAAAAATATGAGTGGTGCCAATGCTTCCGCAGATTGAACTATCCAACGGTTTTTGCTTAACGTTGAAGTTAACTTGTATAGTCACATTCAATTCTATCTATTTGATGTTTGGAATTGCTTTTTTTGCTTTTTTGAAAACTTCAAATTCAATTCATTCTCGCAATTTGATCATTCTTCTGCCAACTTATTGTTAATTTTATTTGTTATACCATCTTTGTTATTTTCATTCGACACCAATCCTTCCATCATCTATAAATTTGGCTACCGTAACAGCTTAGTTATGAATAAAAGTTACAAACAGCTTGATTTTTGTTTCTTTGTGAAAGTTATTACAAGATTCGTAGTATTTTATTTCGGATATTCTGCTTCATGGTCTAGAAGATATTCAGATATTCACTAGACAAAATCTCAAGACCTCGAATCAAACTATTTTTTATCAGTGTTAGTGTCGGGTGTTAGTGTTAAACCTCATTCCACTTATCAATCATACATTCCTTAAATCTTGCGAAATGATCTTTATCGTATTAGTTTTAAAATATCAAATAAGTACTAAAGAAGGTGGTTCGAGTAGTATGCCTACCTTGCCGGGATGTATCAGATGCTGCGGTGCCGCCGATTCCTCATCCGGACCGCCGCCGCCACCGCCGCCGGGAGGTCCACCCGGAGGCCCACCGCCGCCACCGCCCGGCTGGCCGCCACCACGCCCACCGTTGATCGTGTTCTCGAGCGTGCCGCCCTTCGAGTGTGCCTTCGGGTCGTGCACCTTGAAGCGCACCTCTTGGAACAGTGGACCTACAATAGAACAACCGCGTGATCCCATGTTCGGTGGCACATTCGACATCGTACCGCTCCGGCTGCCCATCTGCTGCTTCGGCGTGTGCTGGTGCGTGTGGCTATGCCCGTGGCCGTGGCCGTGGCTGTGATCGCTGGCCACCGGGGGCGGTGGTGGTGGATGGTTGGCGTCGGCCGCCTGCTGCTTCTTCTGTTCCGCTATTTTCTGTATTGCCATGAAGCGCTGCTTGCGCATCTGTATCCGCTTAGCCATGTAACCGACCGTGGCGTACTCTGCATAGCGTAAGTTGCAGACGCATGATTTCAGACGATCCACGAAGGAGTTGGTGATCCGGGGCGATTATGTTGGTGGTTGAGTGTATTTTGGGGATAAAGGAAACGATATCAGTGCCACGCAGTAATATGAGCTTAGTGGAAGACTACATTTAGCTCAAGGAACATTGTCACGACAACAAGATAAAACAAAAACGAACTAAATTTACGAGAAGCATCACACGTTGCAGAAGAACAGAAAGAAGAACGAAGAAAACAAAACCATTGAACAACTGAAGGGCACAACATGAGTGTAGAGAAATGGAAAGACCATTAACCTAGTACGACACAACAAACATAACAAGTACGCCTTGCTACCATTGTAACTATATGGAGGGCGAGTTGTTGGCGAACTCGTTCACACGGATACACGTGAGGCTGTGATTGTCACACACAATAGAGAGAGTTAAAAAACACACACAATTCGGTGTGATGGTGAGATGGACTGCGTACAGCACGATCGCACACACGCACACACATACACACACACACTCATACAGATAATCAAACACACGGAATGTGCCTGCACGTGTCACGGGTGTCCGGCCCGGTGATGCACTTCTCCAACTGCAACTGGTTGGAGGACATCCGGGTGTGGGAGGATTTGGACTAGAGCTACAGTGGTGTGAGCTGCAAACAAACAAACGCTGGCGACCACAAACCACGTGTCGCCACGTGAAAATACATCCGTACATGTGATGGGGAAATACTCATTGCAGCAGGTGAACGAAGTGAGAGTGAGCCAAATTGAGCGGTGAGATGGAATGGGATGATTTGAACGGTGTTTCCTTGGCTTTCTTAAGGTGGCAATTTTTACACAATCCCTTATCGGCAGAACTTTTCTACGTTCCTTCCCATGTGGAAACTGTGGAGCTGTGGAAAACTTGCCTGCCCTCCAAAGCGTTGGAAACAAACTGTTGAAGGATTCACTTTTCAGGACATCACGCACAGTGAGTGGAGTGAATGGTGAGTTAGTTAGTGCAATTTCGTGGTGAGCTGCCGGGGGGTTTCTTTCGATGATGACTAAATGGATGAGGTGAAAAGGTGAGCAAAATTCGATAAATTCATCAAATTAACTAAAAGTAACGCTATTTGTCACCACCACGTGCCATTATGTTACATTTGGTTTTCTGATTGGTAAGATACTGGTTTGTCTTTGCGTTGATTTCTTTGTTTTTACAATTCACTCTTGCTAAAATATCTATCTGTACACGGATGGGTTCCGGGTTCGCTGACCGTGAACGAGGCTTTATACGTGTGCAAGCAGTAATGCAGGCGTATTCTTTTATGCGTATCTCGAAGGCTCTGCTGCTCATAGAGTTTTGTTTTATGGAGTTGGAGGTAAAAATTGTTAAAAAAAAAAATGAGATAAAAAAATAGCGATTGAATATATTTTTCTCTGTTTAAATTCCTAGAAGCAAATGTGTCCTGTTATGTTCTAGGAAACTTGCGAAGGGGCTTTCCTGTGAGTATTAATCAACCATGAAAATGAACGTCTCGATAAGTTTCGAAAAATTTGTCATTCAGTGTGCGTGCGATTGAGGTTTCTGTTTGGATCTCAATCAGGAGGACTAAGCGCAAAGTGAGCACAATCTAGGTTCTACGCTTCCGGCAGAAACCGTCAACCTCGGTGGATTGACGATTGTGATGTATTAAGTTGGCATGGTATAATTCAATAAATTCATCCGATTTTAGTATTACGAAAGGCTAGATGTACTTTTTAGTAGTTTTTTTTTTTGCGATTGAAAAGCTGGACCAAGCAGCAAGACATTGCGTGTATTTTTTCGGGGCTGTGTCCAGAGCAGTAGAGCAAACGGAAAATGATGGAACGAATAAATTTTGTATCGTAAGTTGGAAGAAACAAAGCAAACGAACAAAGTGCTCCAATTCAAACGGAACCGATCGGCAACCTGTCCGTGGGTTGCCTTTACCTTGGCTTTATTGTAAGATGAATTTATCGAATTTGAGATTTTTGGGGCGTGAGGGCGGTAACTCAAAATCGCTGAGGTTTGTTCGAAAACAAAATGTCCCAACGGAAACAGCATCTCCGTTTTGGGGTTGGGGTGGGTGAGATCGTTCGTTCAGTGCGCCGTTGCGAGAGCGTTAGTGTGTGGGTTAGTGTGTGACAGAGCAAAACAGAGAGAGAGAAAGAGAGAGAGCAAGTAAGAGATAGAACACAGGCGAGTCAGACAGAGGGAAGACGCGCGGGTCAAAGGCAGATTAGGGCCGGGATCTACTCGGGACTGAGTGCGATCAATTTTCAAATTTATATTTTAGAGCATACGCAGGCTTAACGGGATATGTTTACTGAAAATATATGTTCTCCGCAAGGTTCTTGCGGATGTTTTAACTCGGGCAACATATTGCGCCTGCGACGAACGAGTCAAAACACGTTATGAACGCTTCATTTGAATTGCTTTGAGCCCATAAAATCTAACTGCCCCGCAGAAAACGAGAAGAAGGTAAAACAATAAGTCCTAGGACATATTGAGCATTCGTTTTAGGAGACAAGTATCGACCCTCTATCATTTGGATGAAATATCTCTTCATTGCACACATGTACACACGGGGAAATTGCCCTAACAGCTCACGTGTTTTCCGCGGGGAGAGCCTTTTTCACTTTTCATCTCCCGTTCCGAGGGGCTGTATCGTATATTGCATCCGCATGCCGTTTGTGCGGTTTGTCTGCTACATGAAAGCTCTCGTACGGCGCTGATACTGGCCAGGACAAACGATGGCGGAACAATCGAGCTTCAGTGGGCGTCTGGGCGTCCCACCGAAATGGCCAGTACCAGCGTCGTGTGCAGCTTTGATGAAAAATGAAAATTTCTCTCCCACTCAGGTGAAGGCAGTCAGTGCGATGCCATTTACGCCGTCACATTGGGCAGTTGCTGGGTTTGTTATGTGCAGAACAAAGAGGACACGGTGTACTGTTGTGTGTGTGGTTAGAAGGAAGAAGTAGTTTTAGAAGAATAAGAAGAAAGAGAAAAATTGGAAGAAGAAAAGGAACAAGGAGTTAATAGAAATAACAGAACATAAATAAACATAAATTACATAACTAAACATCATGACTAGACAATCGAAGAAACATTAATTTGGAAATAGTGGAAAAAAAATCTCCAATTAATAACTATAATGTAAAACAGAATCAAACAAAATTCGAACTAAAGCTGACAAATAGCTGGAAAATAATATGCGCAACCACAGTTAAAGTGGTTCACAGGACCATAAAATAACCCATAGGGCAACAGTAAGCTATGTCGAAGGAAAAAAGAAGACAAAAGAGTCTGAAGAAATGTGTTTTTGTGTAAGGGAGGAGTAGGGAAATTGATAAAAAATAAACCGAAATATCATAACGTACATTTAACAGAACAAACAACAGAACTAACGATCAAACAAACAGTGACAACAGATTACTTATAGAATAATATGTATATAAAGTTAGAAAAAGTAGTTTTATATACCCAGCAGACTGGCAAATACCATGACGAAGCATGTGCCTAAATATATGTCAATCGATTTTACATAAGATATTTTCGGTAAGGCAGCATTCGTTGACGACATCAGTGTTGTCATTGTCAAGACAGTAGTTACACCTAATGAAACACGTGCTGGTGTAGCATTTCTATTTAGCCAAAATGATACCCACGATATGATTACAATTAATCCGGATGGTATATAAATTTGAATGAGATAATAACCCATCGAACGTACAAACTGTATTTCACATGCTAAACGTGAATAATTTCCTATAAAAAAAACAGAAAAAGAAGGTATTTGGTACAGACAATGTTTCGATTAGTATTTTTGCACTGGTTCTTATACATGTAGAGTAGAATTATTTAGTTTGACATGAGAGCGATCAAGAGTGATGAACGATGAGAATGATGATGGCAATGATCGATGGTGGTTTGAGAGAGGATGATAGAAGGATGACGATTGGGAAAGAATAAAGCCAAATGACTTGAAAAAGAGAAACATAAAGGATGACAGTTAACGCTAACGGGAAACAGGCACATATTTGATTATATTTATCGTTAAATAAAAGGAATCATGAGTGGAATAAACAGTGTTAGAGTGTGAAAAGGTTTCAATAACATGGAACTATTAGTTAAAAATGAAATTAGAAAAAGAGTACCATAGATTTATATCTTCAGCTTATAATGAAAGAAGCATAACGTTAAAACGAAGTTCAAAGGCATACGAGTGAAAGAGATTCTAAAGTCAGAGCTCATTGTAAATGTACGAAAATTATTCTATGCATTGCCCATAATAAAAGTTCATGGAAGACAAGACAAAAGAGAGGATTGAAAAATTTATGAAAAATTATAATATTGTGATAATAAATCTATATTAAGTGATAGAAAATAGCACACGCGTAAATAAGCATCGGTGTGGATAATAAAAAAATACTATGTAGAATATGGTGAAGAAAATCTCGAAAAAGCATCGATTTAGGATTCCTGGATTCAACGACGTTGATTTTCCATCCTTGGCACCGATATGAAGCTGGTTCGTTTAATTTAATTTGAGGCTTTTATTTTATTTGAATTGACAAAAAATTCCCGATTATTATGTTGCTTTTATCGGGAGATTGTAAGCGTAATGTGAAATTAAATGTAGCTAACAACAACAAAATGATTTTGGTTGTTTTTGAACGATAATTGTTTATGGTTAAAAGTTTTGTAACACAGTAACAAATATCGTTTTAGTATTGCACGTGGCATTTGTAGTAATGAAAGAACGTTTCGATACGTAAGCGATAAATGGTATAATATGGAAAAACAAAACACATTTTTTAAACCTTCACGAATGACGAATGTAACATAACCTGTAGTTTTTGTTGGCCTATCTTACAAATGGATGTCGTCAAACATGCAAAATTAAGACGCTTCTTGAAGAAAAAACTATCTGATGATAAAAATTGTAAAGTCTTTAAAAAAAAACTGATTACAATTGTAAAATTGTCTTTTGTTACCCTTTTAGTCAATTGGTTAATAAACATGTTGGTTGGATTTGATCGAGAATGGAGTGTACGTTTTGTCCAATTTTTTAAGCGTTTATTTACAACGGTTGCTTTAAAACTGGCAATGTATGATTTAAAATCTTTTATGTATTTTTTACCTGTGCTTGGATTGATCTAATTTTTTTTCTTGATCATTTGTTGTACTTGCCGGCAAAATAATGCTACTTGGCGAACATGCATAACTAGAGAGAAACGATCGATACCCGTTTCCTATCAATAGTCTCCTTCGTGATATTTTTGTATAGTTTGCTTCACACCTCAAGCTTAAATGCAGTAATTAAATTAAACAATTTTGAAATATTTACTTATGCAACAGTGATAAGAAAAGAAAAACAATCTTAAGTTTTATAAAGTAAATTTGCGCAATTTGCGCTGAACTTGAATGAGGAGCCAATTGAAGATCGTTTGGAAGGCAACATATTCCTTTGCATACCAAACAGTTCGATTTCAGACGCAACGATAAAGATGCATAAATAGTACGCGATAAAAGCAAATAGGATTTTTAGGAGGTTGAAACGAAACTAAACCTTTTCAGCCCTGAACCCATGCAAGGAGATGCATTTGAGCGGAACGTAAAAATGGCATAACAAGAGAGTAACCCTAAATGGTGGAAAATAAAATCTACTTCGGTACGCGGTTTAATGGCGATGTGGGGAGACTAAAAGACTAATAATCCTCTTTGAAATGTTGCGGTTGGTCGAGCAGCTGGTGGGAGTTTTCAGGAGTTTCCGTTTTTATGATCCCGCGGTTTCTCAGCTTTGGCCATCGTTTATGAGCTTATCGTTTTTCATTCATCGCCCCAGTCGAAAGGACGAATGTGATGAAGATGGTTTTTCCTCTCTACCATGTGTGTTTGTGTAGGCATGTGTCAATTTGTGTCAAATACGAATACGGTTAAGGGTGGCGAATCAAAGGCTTGTCTGTGAGGGGGTGGGATGAACTTTCCCTCTTCTTTGTTCTTTTGGTTGCGCTGTAAGGGCCGCTTCCTCGTTGCGGTTTCTGGCCGAGATTAATGCTCGTTAAAATGTATCACTGCCCACCCCTCTAAAGCCCCGAGCACGCCTTCGATGGGATGATATGTTAATTTTCCAACAACCCGAATCCCAATTTCATTCCCGTACGGTTAGAAAAAAAGTATGCACATCACCGTAATTAAAAGATGCTAATGATTATCCTAATGATTCGGTGGTGCACGTTTGGGGAAAGATGAAAAATCTACAGTTAATCAGCCCGGATGGAAATGGAATGTCTTTTTGCGAGTTCGTTATGAAATCCATCGTGTTGGTATTGAGTTTGTTGATGTCAAGGGAAAGTAACATTTAAAGATTTTCAGTCGCTTTAACCGGTCTTACAGATAGCTCCTAGATAAGAAAGAGTGGTAAAACGTGAGCGAAGCGACAAAATCAAAACAGCTAAATACAAAACTTGCTTCAAGAAAAGTCTAGAAACAAAAATAAATTCGAACAAACATGATTGGCAATGTTGGGTCAAGCAAATGTGAATGGGCTCGAGAACTTGCTCTACACTATCGAATACGTATGGATGATGAAAACGTTTGTTTTTTTTTCTCTCTGTTTCCAGAGTATTATGGATGGTTTTTTGTTGTTTGTTGTGTGCTTTTCTCGTTACCAACGATCCCGTTGGCAGCGATTCCGCTGTGTGACTACAATAATCAAATCCGAAACATTGTCCTGTAGATGTTTTGGATGGTACAGAGGGCTCTACCAGACCCTAGAGTGTTTTACAGGTTTTTTGAGGTGGTTTGCGGTGCCACGAGGTCGGCGGGGGGTTTCCAATTTTAATCCGAATCTTAACGAGCGAACCGAAGGGAAGCAATCTATTGCCAATTGGATTGAATTGCAAACTAGGGAAGACTAGAAGAGTGAATTCACGAGGGAAAAACGGGCTTTTTCTTGGGCTTCGTTCTTGTGTGCTTTGTTGTCCTGACAATGTTTTTTTTTAACATTTTTCTTTTACAGACAATCGCCACTATTTGTACCGGATACGAAGGTGAAGATTTAATCTTTGCTGCAGCAGCACTGTTCTCACTGTTTCGTGCTGGTCCCCATTTCCGTAACCAGAAAAACCGGCACGAGAATGAGGGACTTTGCTGGGCAGAATTTCAGTGACAAGACTTCATCTTCGTCCATCGTTCGGCATGTGTGTTTATTTTTGTCCTCCGGAATAAGGACTTTTCATTTGCAACGGAGAGAAACAACATTACTACTGCCAAGGTTTTACGCGGTAGTTTTACTTCGCATATAACGATTACCCTTTGGAAGAGCTGCCGTTTTTTCCGTCTCGAAATACAACTCACCGGCTAGTGCATGCAAAGCTTGATTTGGAGTTTTTTGTTTGACTCTGAAGCAGTTTTGATTACGAGATGTTTTTTTCTGTTTCTCGAGGTTCTGTTTCTAACCTTTTCTATAAGGTCTTCGGTGCTCGGTTGGTTTTGAAATTGCACTATTCGCTTACCGTGCAGAGAGTCAGATGGCTGGGTGGAGTTTGAATTGAACGCAAGTTTATAGCAATTTTCCAGATTGGAGGATCATTCGTTTCGTTCGAGCTACCCGGGAATTGTAAATTGTGTTCGTGGTTTGTTTTATTATTTTCTTTTTTTCCTTTGGGTTATTCTCATCGATACACACCCTGGCATTGAGATCATTCGTCGCGGCTATCGTACGCGGCTTAGATTGGTTGTTTTATTGAATATACATATATAATTATAAATATATATGGGAAAGGAGTGTGCATAAGCATTGGTAACATAAACGGGGAAAAGAACAATGTACTGCCCATCGTTCCCATTCGTTCGGTTTGCCTTTGTCTGGGGAGAACAGAGTCTGCACAAGATATTTCTTCTGGACTCTTAGCTCTGATCAGACATAACGTTCCTTTAACCACAGGGAAAGGTTAAGTGTAGGACAAGAGTACTTACAGATTTACCAAAAACTTGTATTCCATGCGGTACAAGAAAGGTATCTACGCATTTTGAGGCTTATGTTTTCAACGAAAGGTGACAAATGCTGTCGTCCGTACTCGTCTCAAGGGCAAGTATTATATTTTTTTAATGGAAACCAAAATCACCATCTATTCAAAGGGAGAATGAAACGACAGGATCAATTTTTGGACCGTGCTTCTGTCGTCGGAAAATGAATCGTCTACACGTTTATGACGACCGGAGGGAAACATGATTGATGGCTTGATATGATGACTGGCACGTTTCGGGCCACCCCCGGGTCTGACCCGGGGAGGAGGACGATCGTCGTGTGCTAATGGGGGGTTTGCGCGATTCACGCGATTCAACAGGGTTTTCCTCACTTACACGTCCCTGGCACAGGGTAGGGGGCGGAGAATAGGGACCAATTTTCCGTGCCGCAGTCTCGGATCGATCGATGATGCCAGACTTGGGTGGCGAAAAAAGGAGTGGTCCCAAACATTCTCTTTGGTTTCTGTTTCGCTAAATGCTCGCCGGCGCGGGACAGAAAACGGGAAATTGGTGAAAAACTAAACACCAACGACGACATCCTGGCGAAAATGGTGAATCATTTGACGCGAGGTGGGGGGAAATAAAAAGGGAAAGAAAGATAATCAAACACTGCACTTACCTGTGGTTTGGTGCTATATGTGTGTAAGGTGGTGGTCATGCGTGTTACCGCGCTCTTATAGGTCTTAGAGCTGCGCCGCCATGTAAAACCCAGTCCGCCTCATCGGAAAAGCTTGCCGGTTGTGCACTGTTCGCCTGAGTGGTGCTGGGTTCATATTTCCTTTTTTGCTATTATTATTATATTACAAAGAATGTTTACCAAAAGACAACAAAGGTGGAGATTCTTGCAAGGGGTCGAAATCAAGGTTCAGCAGACTGAAGGCGAGTGTAACGGTCTCCATTATGTAAAGGTAGTAGCAGTGCTGATTTAGTTTTCAGCTTGTTGGCATTCAAAGCAAGCGCCCCAGAATAGTCGATGTGCCGATGTGGAAGGTTCCCATTCGATGACTCAATGGTAACGACGGCTTGGGAGATTAATTAATAGCTGTCACGCACCGGCATTGGTCGGAAGTGGAGGATACCTCGCAAGGTAAATATCCGGTTCGGACGTCCTGACGGTCGCTAACCGAAGGATGAGCACTCTATCGCACGGTCTGGTATTGCGTGGAAGTTGACTGGTTTTAGGGCTAATAATCGTGGCACGCCTCGCGCGACCCTCGGCCGGGCATTTCGGTATATGGTAATGACATTTTCGAACACATGCTGTTAGAATGTTACCTTTCCGATGGGATTTTTTGCGGCTTGTGTGTTGTCCGCCGTTCACAAAGAAGTTGCGTGACGGCTGGAATGTTAGCGAGTGGTGCAAATTAAGCCAACCCTAACGGAGAGAAGCGATCCATAATGGCGCCAAAGCTCAGCCGGAAATCCGCACCCCCGGGGTTCTCCCTAATTCCAGAGATGTGGGGCGGAAAACCCTGTTGGTTTGGGGGATTATACAAATAATTTTGCACCAAAATGGCACCTCAATTACGGTTTCCAGCGTGTTCTTATTTCTTTTGTTTATTTTTCTGTGAAGTAGCCATTCACCTCCTTTGTTCACCTGTGAAGGTGTGTGAGTTCATCTTTTTGGGCAACACTCGGCCAGTCAAGCGGGCCCTGTTGGGACCACATATACGTCCAGCCCACGGCTGCTATTAAAAGCGATGGGAAAATGCGTACGACCCTGCTGGTGAAGGACACCATCTGCTGGTAATGACACGCTGTAATGGTCTCGCACCGGGACCAGGTTGGGGCGCATTGGAAAATGAACGAAATTTTTCTATGGCCAGCGCTAGGGTAGGTAATAAAAAGTCCCTTAAATTATTGTTATATTTTGATATTTTTCTTATTTGTTTCCATTGAAGTAGATTATAATTCCCTTCATAGACAAAAGAATATTAAAGAAATGATTCCTATAAAGGCATTTTATGTTTCAAAAAGCATTTACACACGCCGATTGGTTGGGAATGAGATATTTAAGAAAAGATCGCTTAATACGTTAGTGCAAGTTTAAGTTGAATAACCCTTATATTAACCTTTTTCCTGTTTTCTGTATAAGCTTCGTTAGTTCTATTCCTTTAGTTTGACCGTTGAAAACATCGACCAAAACGTGCGTCGAACACGACACATCGAAGCGATAAGTACGTCATTAGATAGGAACTTTTTATGCTTCACACATAAGCATAAAGTTTATCTTCTATTTCGTGACAGTTTTCCTATCTTCTGAACATGGGCCTATAGGGTCCGGTAAAAAGAAGAAACATCGTTCCATATCCCAATCGGGAAAAACTCAACAAAAACCCACGCTGATTTCGATACGCACCCGGTGATTGGGGATTACGGTTGAATGTGGCCAAATGTCGATCAATTACACCTATTTAGTAGCGAACATTGGCGATTCCTCCCAAACCGGCGGTCCTCCGTGGGGGCCCAATACGCACACTCACACAACTAAAATCGCGGTGTAGTGTTTACGGTTTTATAGGAGGTGCAAGGAATCAAAGTGGAAGGAAATAGCGATCTAAGCGCGATGCTACGCAATCTAATTTATCGTCCCATTGGGTGTTGGGGGAGATAGAAGTAATTTGCGGTTTTTCTCAATCCGATAGAGCCAAAGTCGGTCCTCACAATGCTTGTAACGATTAAATGCCCTCCGATAGTAGTGATGGGTGGCTAATTTCGTGGCAAATTAAACGTTTGAAAATCGAGAAGATAAATTCCTCAACAGTAAGGTTCAATGTCGTTTTTGACGCATTTCAATTGAGGATACAACACAACGTTAAAGAAAAAAAATGACAACCTTGATAGAACATCTTTTTGGGCTTCGAAAACATGTTGTGTTTGCATTAAATACCCTTTGTTAAAAGTATCGAAAAACCACAAGCATCGAACGTCAGCCATGCACGTCAATCGAGAGCTTTCCGCATCGAGTGACGCATGATGGTGATTTTACGAACCCGGGTCGACCGAACCATCGTTTGAGTTTCCATCAGTGCCACCACAGTGGGCTATCCGTTTTTCGCACGAACCCAAACGGTTCCCCATTCGGTCGCCCACCGCATCCTGCCTTTCACCCTGTGCGAGTGTGTGTTCGGTGCTTGGACCTTACATTTTTATAATGAACCTGTCAATCCGGCGAAGCGGCTGCTTCCGTTTTGTGCCCATGTCATGTGCCCATTACTGGGCGCCTCGGTGAAGGCCACAACATAACGAAACCCCCGGGTACGTTCGAACCATGGCGTGTGGGTGTGTGGTGGCTGTGAATCGATGAGCCTTGTCGATTCGGTTCGGGTGAAAGATGTGTATTTTGTTGAAGGACGTAACTATAGCGAATTACTATAAATAGAACGTTGTGCGTCCCAGGCGCACATCCCTTTGGTGCGATACACCCGAACCAATGGTGATGCCCTGGAGGGCTTGCAGCAGCAACAACAAGGACGGAAACCTGGTGGAAGTGTCTGGGGGACGGTTTGCGCAGCTTTCGAAGTAATAGAGGTAGAGAGGAAAAACCATCGGCTCATTGCTAATCGGAATTGGAGACGGAGGTCGTCAGGCAAACATCGCCTTAGTGCCCAAGTTTTGCGGATACTCTGGTGAAAATCATAAGCAAAGGACGTCGTCGTCGAGAAGGATCATGATGGAGTGCGTGATTCAGAGACTCTGTACAACTCCCTTCCCGATGTAACGCTAAGACACCGGTTACCATTGCGCTGGTATGCCTACAACCACTTACATTTAGGGCCAATAACTCTAATGGTACACTATTTAGCCTAGTACTGGTTCTAGAAAGCGATGAGCGAGCGATGAGTGAGCGAGTTGATAAGGCGAGTTGATGGGCGGGTGTTTAGTACCGAAAGCATTCCGGAGATGTCAGTCAGAGGAAGGGGGGTGGAGGAAAACGGAAAACCAAAACCACAAACGGGTAAATCGATGCGTTCACCTAGAACTGATCACTTTGGCTTTACAGAAATGGACTCAAAATGAGGGAAATCATAACAGTAGAATGGTTTATGACTTAATTCTGGAAAGAAGAAGGATAGCGTGAAACTTGAACGGATGATGCAGTGGTTTTGGAGCACTGAAGAGGAATGGAACTGAATATGGAGGTAGATATTTTTAAGAACGTATAGATCCGATTTAGGGGGATGCAAGAAAGGTTGGCAAGATGTTTGTAGAGCAATCAATTTAGATAAACTGGACATACAGGGACATAGAGCAGTAAGAAAACTGGATCGTTCGAGACAAATCGTTCATTAGACAAAAACATACATATGGATAGAAAAAAAATTGGAAAGGAATAACTACAGCTAAGGCTTGACTTTTTTGAGCAATAAAATCATGTTGTTTCGTTGCCTGTTTGTTAGCGAGCGAGAAGTAGCTGAAGTTGATGGTGGGATGCAATTGATTGATATATTTAAGTATGAACTCCAGACGGAGGAAGGAACATTCGTCTGAGTGGGGAGTATTTGAGTTGAGGTATTTTGTTTTAAATTATCGACTAACGGTTTTTATATCAAAAGTATTGAGTAAAAAGTAATGAAGTAATGATCAATATTTAACAAAATCGGTGACCGTCTACAGGTACCTGTTGTGAGACTGATTTCCATAGCACGTTGACGGTGTCCCAAAACCTTAAACTGAGGCAAAGACACTTCGCTCGACACTCCGACTGAGTTGGGGCCTTCATTCCATTTGTATCGGATATCTCTCATCGTGTAGCCGACTACCATTTCGAGGTGGGTTGGTTTGTTTTTCGAAATAGCATTGCATTCGGAGCCGGTGGTTTCGCGGTTAAAGATTGAGAACAGGTTTTGTGTGTGTGTGTATGTTTGGATTTGTGTAAGGACAAATGTTAGGGGTTCCGTTCGAAAGCGGTTGATAGGTTGGTTGGCGCGTTGACCAACAGTTTTTCGGTTGATAATGGTAGGTTGTTTAGTAGGTTTAGGTTGTGGGATAACCATTGGATTTTGTTTGTTTGTTTGTTGTTTTTATCCCCGCGAAGCCAATGCGATTTGGTGAGAGCGCGTTTCGAGTATATTTGTATGTGCATGGCGGTGAGAGTAAGTTCGTAAAGGATGTACGGTTTACATCGTGTTGATATTTAGCCACACAGCGGTTATCGGCACGCATCGTTGCATTGGTTGGTTTTGGTTTTGGTTGAATGGCATAGTTTGTGTATATAAATTGGTACATTTATATAGTTTTTTTAAGTTATCCATCGCCCATTTACAATGTCAGCGGTAGTCGCGTGATGATATTGGCAGCAGTTGAAGTATTGTTTATTAGTGCCGGTTGTTGCAGTAGCGGTTGAAGTAGTAGTTGTAGTAGTAGATGCAGTAGTAGCAACAGGCAGTATGTTGGAGTGTTGCCCATTGGACGGTTTTCAATAAAACCAAACCGATACATAAACACACACGCACACATACACAAATACGATTACAAAAAAACCAATGAAATATTGATCGGTAACGGAACAAAAAAGCGGGACATTGTTGGTTGAAGAAAGAAAGAAAAAAAGAGAGAAAGATTCGTGAATTAGAAACGGTCGATTGGACGAGTTTAAATCGTTGTGTTAGCTGGTGGTAAATGATTGTAATTTTTCCTTGTGAGTGAGTGTGTGTGCGTACCAATGGTATGGATCGTATGCGATTAGTGAATCTGTTTCTAGTGTTGTATTCGGGGGTTGTGAAACCTAGTTTGTGTATATTCAGAATTTAGGTCCTAAGAGTGGTTTGGTGTTTGTACAAAATGGAGGAAAGTCATCTCATATTATACGTTCAATTATAACATCTACTGACGTAAAATACCGAAGTACGCCGTATTTCAGTACAATGGCCTGGTATCGTTGTGAGTAAGTATTATTTTGTTGAACGAGGTCGTACAGAGGTTGCGACAACACAAATCCTAGTTATTTTTTAAAATCCACGTATCACACCAGTTCATTACCACTACAACATATGTTCAAGGTCGATCACAATAAAAAGAAACACACACAAGACAACTAGGCATGTTTTCCGTATCCTGACATGTGTATCGTGAAAGATGACTAATTGGGGCAAGAGCAAAAATGTCCTTCTACGGGAGTATCCGTTCGGTGATCGTAGTTATAAAACAATGGTAAGCTTTTCGCATACGTTTTCTACGGTGTCTCCATTTGTTTTTTCCTTGCGATAGCTAAGAACAGAGAGGAGAGAAAACAATTGAAGATGGCGCACGGACAGCCCTTCTTCTGGGGACTGCCTGAGGAGTGAGTCAAGTGTCACTTCTTGTTGACATTTCAGCAGGTGGATTCGAGCACACTCGGAAGCATACACAGTACAGGATTACAATGATTGGTTCACAGTTGTTGCTGCAGTTGGCCGTGATAGTTGTGTTGCAGTTGTTGCCGTCTGTAGGCCTTTCTGGACCAACCGAGCGAAACGTAGGTTATTCTAATGCTTAAACGCCGTTTCGATTTTCGACTATCAGGCAAAAGTTGTCCAGCAGAATGTGTATCACTGAAAACGCAATGTTTTTAGGTTGCCTTTGACGTACGTTCTCATACATATTTTTGAACTGTATCTTTCGATCGTGAACTTGATTGTAAAACAAAAAATTTTTTCAACTATGCTATGGGTTTGGTGGTCGAAAAAATGGTAGAAATTGCTTAAACAGTAGGAAAAATTGGGATCAAAACAGACTAGCACAAAAAAAGATCATTCATGGCTATATGTTTGGAACAAAACAATGACATAGCTGAAACTGGGACATTACCTGTAAAAAATTATTATTTTAAACTTTACTTCATAATAACGAACCCTTCACGGTGGTGGCTGCCGTAGTAGACAATTTTCCGACCAGGTTTTTTGTGTCATATTTGGGCAATTAATTTAAATGATGCTTTGCATGTTTAATGCCATGATGGTTATATGAGGGCGTTGGAAAGAAGGAAAACAGAGTTGGTTAGCGAGTGTTATAGAGAAAGAGAGAGAAAGAGCGAGAGTGAGAGAGAGGAGAAGACTCCTGCGAGATATAAAAAATGATTTATGGATTCAAAAATAATGGATGATGGAAGAAGGATTCATCAAGGTGATCAGTTTTTCCCGGAAGGGGGTCGGGTTTCCATACGATCCGAAGGGCGGGTCCCACTCTGCGAGCGGACCCGAATGGGGATTTCCTACGCAGCAGGACGAATTGGCGAGGCGAATTGGCAGTTTTGCGTTTTTGGGGTGGAAACGAGGAAGGCCGTATCCACTGCTATGTGCGTTTTCGACATTGTCCAGACCGAAGCGAAACGCATCGGAATTTGATGTTGGCGTATGGTAACAGCGGCCCTGATAAGCGGTTGCCACTACAATGTACGACATACGAGTGTGAGTGAATGGCTTCCAGGGTTTATACGATACTATGAGTGATATAATACAAACATGAAATTGTGTTACGCTTGTATTCCTCCCTGTTTTGAACTTGGGAACTTAGTTGGACAAATCTTCAAACATTCCGAAGGTAATGCGGTTTGGTTTGTCTTAATCAGTCGTAAAACTAAAAAATCAAAAATTAATTTCTTCACCATATTCTCCAAGAAGCAAAAAAAAATCGTGTCTGCTTTAAGACAAAACTTTGAGGAACATTTTGTTCATTGATCCATAGTTTTCGATAGCACAAAACATTAGTAAAAGTTGTGTTGAAACGGCCGAAAGTTGAACAAAGGGGGTGGAAAAGAATTGAAAAAAAAAATACAATAAGAAATACATTGAACAACCAGCGTCGTTAAACTTCGTCGTGCTCCCCTCTGGACTATTTTAATACAGCCCGCTTAAGGTTCTTGTTGTTGAGGAGCGACTGAGAGCCAGAGTGAGAAACGTACAATCATAAAACCACTATTTGTAAGAGACCAAAAAATTAAAAAGACGCCGTAAACCTACAAAATTCCCACGGCAGGTAGGGCATGAGTTTCGATTCACTTTTTTACCTTAGTTTTGAACTTGTAGCAAGGCGTACTAAATCATGTGAGGTTAAAACAGTGCGTTTCGTAGGAAATAACTACGGTTCGTTGGAAAACTATACAGAATTGAACACTTTACAAAATGGTATGCATATACTGTCATTACACGAAACGGAAGAACTCGTCGTGGTACGTACATTGTGATGTAAGAGAGTAACAAAGAAACACAGCAACAGAAAAGGTATTTCTGCTCCAACCCGTTGTTAATTTGCAGAACAGATCAGTCTACACACTGCTACAAAATCGATTAAAAAGTTCGCTTTCTTTGTGGAAAATTATTCCCGAACGGCATCGGTGAGCCTTTCGGTGGTACGATGCTTGTCGCAAAAAGCGTACAACCCATTTGCGTGAGGTGCATGTGGTTAATTCACAACTAAATTGTTTGTTTCTTTACCGTTTTCACTATGCGGTGTAAGTTGGAGTGATCGGAAACAAAAGGCCACAAAAGTAAGCTCAAGGACAACGAAAACAGACACACCACTGTGAGTACATCGTGGGTAGCATTCTATTAGGTTGGGAAAATTAAACAATGTGTACAAAATTAATCAGCCCGTTTATGGGGGCCAGTCTGAAAGTGTACTGGTGCCAACGGTTGCAAGATTCAACAACTGTTAAATTATTGATTGGTGTTGTGTTGGTGAACTAAAAAACAAAAAACCACAACATAAAACACATAACATATGGGCAGAAATATCTGGAGGGAACGTAAAAATCGTACATTTACAGTAAGATAAACCATATGATCTTTTGGAGGAAGATTTTAATCAGCACAGAATAATTAAAAAGACCGAAAACAATAAACGTGATAACCTTTTTGGTTAGTTTGTTGGGGAATGATTTTTGTGTTAAGGGATGGTAAGATGATGGCCGTTCTGAGAGAACATTGTTTGAACAACGTTGGTTTAGTAGATACTGGGAAGAAAGAAGGATAGAATGAACAAAGTGTGTTTTAACAGAGACGGAGCAACAGGAAGAAGATATGAGAACACAGATGTGCGATGAAACATGTAGAAAATGTATTAAGAAATATGATGTAAGAATGATGAAAGTGCCAGAAAACGGTTTGCGTTTGACAGATTTGGAAAGGTGGACAGACGGAGAAGAAGTACATGAAACGAAAGGAAAGGAAACGACAGAATGCCGTTGAACAGAAATCTGACAGAGTCATTGGTGATGATGAGAGAAGTATAGAAGGTTAAAGAAATGTGGATGATGATATAGGTGTGATTTTTTTCTGTTTATGATGGGGTACCTGTGGTTAGGTTAATTTCGGTCGCCCTCTGCCTGTGACCCAGTACTCTAAATTGTGGTAGTTCTACTTCGCTGCTCATTCCGACACTACTTAGGCCGTCTTTCCAGAAGTACCGGATATCTCGCATCGTATAACCGACTCCAGGGTTAGAAGGTTTGGTTTATTTTGGTATGTTAGTATCGGTTTCGGGTCGATTATGGTTCGAAAGGTTGTGTAGGATTTGTCATTTGTGGCAGTTCATTCGGCGGTTCGTTTGAATTTCGAAAGTGTTTGGCGTATTTTCCGTCATTTTTTTTTTGCAGTAGCAAAGGATCCGCGGCGAAGTTGAATGTGGGTTTTGAGATTTCATGTGGATAAAGGTTTTCGATTGGCCGCATCATTTGACGTCACGCACGGTAGGTGGTTTTGGTGATAGTGGTGATCGTATTAAGTTGAATGTTGTTTTGTAATTGAGGTTTAAAAAATATGCATCAACATACGCGTTAGGTTAGGTAAGGAAAAAGATATAGAAGAAAACAACGTAAGATTATTAATGATATCTAGCGGTGAATGTTGCTGGGAAAAGCGAAAGTCGTCACAGTTGGATAAGATGAGTTCGAGTATGTGTACGCATTATCATAGTTGTAGTAGTTGAAAAGTTTAAAGTTTCTTTTTTTGTAGTTGCAATAGATTCGGTAGCAGTAGAATTAACAGTAGCACTATAAAGCAACATAAACACGTATACAAACTGAAAGAGTTAAGAATTATTTTTCTAAGCAACCAATTTGATGTTTTGGATTTTTATGAAGAGCGATTTGTAGTGGCCTTATCGCGTTTCAGGTCATTACTAATTATTTGTCTACTGTTACTATAAAAAAAAGAAGCTTTACCAAAGACTTTCGGTAATGTACCAATCATGATCGAGATGCATTAACAGTCCAATAAAGAAAAACGTGAAGGAAATTCGTAAGGTTGCAAGTAAGCAATGAATTAAATGAAAAACAACCGATATGGCGCAGTGGAATGATGGGAGGGTAGCGAATGGAGTTGGCAAGGTTTATGTTAAATTGTACGGGACATTGCAGGAGGAGCGTGGTTAAAAATCGAAGAGCTGCTTGTAACCTTTACACTGTTTATCCTTTGAGGAGACGTAGTTTGGGTTGCAATGTATTTGAAATAAACAAATTTTCGGATACAATAAAAAAGAAAACATAAATGCTTTTAATCCGACCGAGAAATGTGTAAGAACTAAAACAACAAGCACTATAAACAAGAAACAAGTAAGATTTGGGATGTAAACCAACTTAATTAACAACGTTAGATCGTCTGTCGTACCAATTTTGCTCGGTTTTATTCTTTGCAGTTGAAGTTTCCTTATTGATCAGGGTAGTACATTTTCAGCACGTTGTTTTTACATCACGTCACGTAAGAGTTGATGGTTTTGTTTTCAAAGAGCTTAACAAACGAGAAGTTTTTCGTTCCCTCTGTGAAAGCTCAAAAACTCGAAACTGATCGAAACGTACTAATTGGCTCACCTGAGCTTAATTAAAAGTGAAGTCGAACCAAAACATTCTTTTTTTTACCATTGCAAGGGTGTCAGTACGCAACACACATATATAGAAAAAAAAACGAGTACCAGTGTTTATTTATCGTTTGATTATTTGTTTGCGAAACTTTGAAACTCGATAAAGTGCTCGAAAAGGACGAAAACCAATTCGTTACGGGTCTTTGATAGATGGTTCCGATAAACGACTTCCGAAAAAAGGATTTATAAAAAGTCTTTTAAAGTTCGCTTCCTGAACTTTGAGCAAACGCACCTTTCATCGCGTGAGCTGAAGCGGGTTGCTTTAGGCGCACTAACTAGCAGTGAAAGGAAATGAAACGACAGATAAAGTGAACGAAAGTGAAAAAAGTGTATAAAAAGAGAAATTTGCACGAGAAAAGAGGTATGGACAAAACTTTTAACAAACAACGGATAGCATGATAAGGAGGTAAAACGGAATGATTAATTATGCATTTGGCGCCCGAAACAGCAAAACCGATACAAATGGCCAAACAAACTGGACGAAAAACTCGGCGAGTTTCCGGATACAACACACTGGGCTGACGGTTCTGGCAAAAGTTTTGCCCGGATCTTCGCGGGTCCCTCTGGGACGCGTGTGGAGCTTGCTTGTGAGCAAACGAAACGACACGAACTGGAGGCAAAGGAAGTAGGACCACGAAACGGCATGGGAGAACATATATACGCACACAAAACAAATGAATAAAATAAAACCGGAAAACAACCGAAAAGTGTCGTACGTTAGGGATTGGTTTCGGCCCTCCTTTCGAACGGAAGCGCCAGAACTCCGGGAGGTGAGCATTAAATAATAATAACGAGCCCGAAAACTGCCATCGACTTTCTACGTTCGTTGGAGCTGGGATACTTACGGCGAGGAGGAAGAAACGTGGGCCGTAGCTTTTGGTCGGAACTTGTTTGGGCTCACCGGAAAAGAAGAGCTTGGGTTATGCGGGAAGGGGTAGTTCAGGAAGCTAAGGAGCGATAGGCGGTAGTCGCATATGAGGCGTGTATGAGGTATGGGTAAGAAGTTTGCTAATAAAAACAAAACATGCACATATTCACACGCGTAATAAGATTCTTCGTAAGTCCCTTAGCATTCATAGTTTTATAGTTTTTGTTTAATGAATAGTAAAATTCTTCTCTAGGATGACTTGCGTATTAATATTTTTAGAAATATTTGGTCAACTGCACACTTGTTCCAGAGGAATTGAGTTCCAAAATGAAGCACCTCGTTTCAATTAGTGTACTCATGCGGCTAATTTTTCCATATTAAATAACCCCTGATAAGGATCAACGAAAAATAGATTTTAGAAAATATGAATAGAAAATAGAAAATGGAAACATATTTTTGCAAATAGTTGTCAGTTCGATACGCTTACTGACTCAGACCTATGGGCTTGCTTGTATCCGAGCATGAAAATTTGGGTTTTCATTAAATCTCATCATTAAATTTATATACACGAAAGTTTGGCCTGTTTGACTTTTCAAAAATACTAAAAATACACTTGCCCAAATTTCTTACAACTCCGAATAAAGCTACAATAGACATAAATAGATATACCTGCAACAATTTTTTATATGATGTAATATTAGAATTCTTATCTACAATCGGTGTAGAAACAGTAACTTTCTTCATAATCATCCAAGATTAAACACTATTGCTAGCATTGAATATGAATCCACTTAAAATATTCTTTCGAAAGCGGACATCAGTACATCAAATCAAACACTGCTTGAACAAGTTGACAGTGTCAGCTGGAACTGCATTGTATCGTGTCGGTTTCCCAGCCTAGAGCCAGCCTTCCATAATCATCAGTGGCTTCACCGTCACCATTATCATTTTTGACATTTTTCCTATGGCGTTTACATTACATCCACACTCGGGTCATATAATATAGTTAGGTTCAGTAATACGGTTTGTCAAGGGCTCGAGGAGGGTTCCTCGTAGGTTTCACACTGGCCAGTATCTCTTACCAAAGCAATGTCTCATACATTTAGCAGCGACCACCGGGCGACATAATTCATTTAGCTAACATTTGAGCAATGATGGCAGCTGCCGGGATGTCGGAACAGGAAATCGATTCATCTTCTTGCTCTCCGAAGCTTCTGTTTAACCACCGCCTTCAACATCCTCGACACGGCGTTGGCCAACTTTCTCTTCGCGCGCTTGGGTGAGGTTTTCTTTTCTAATTGTTTGCACTCGTCCCAAAGACTCGAGTGAGCTGGGAACTATGATAGATAGTGGTTTACGTGTGTGTGTGTGTGTGTGTGTATGATACTTCGACGAGGTTTGCTTGACCAGTGCGATATTCATGACGTTCTTCATGTTGGAAGAACGTTGACATTCATTCACGTTATGGTTAGTTTCAGTTTCGTCTTCCTTTTTCGTCGTTTGGCCAACTGGAGCCGGACTTTCATAACGCTTGTGAATTTGTTTGATCGAGCCAGCTTTCAATGGGGAGCTCGAGCTAATAAGAACAAGCCCTCGACGTCGAATTTGGATGAAAATGGTAAAACGTTCCAAGATGGGCTGAAAAAAAAAGTGCACAAAACCAACACTGTGGAGTAAAATCTCTGATGGGTTCCGGCAAACCTGGAACCTTACTTCCGACTTTATTCCATCATCGGAACGACGAGGATCTTCTTTTGGGACTCGATAGCAAGGCTGGTAGCGGTGAAAGAAATTGCTTCAGTTAAAAGAATAAGAAAGACACATTTTTAGCAAGCTCGTGTTGGCAGCAACGGCCTTCACCGGCTTTGCCGTGTTCCGTGTGCTGAACTTTGCGGATGTGGTGAAACTCGACTCCAGCCATAATTCGTCCCCGTATTTGGGGGAGCTTGAGTGTAGGGCAGGGTTTTATGCGGGTCCGGAGAAACGGTAAGTAGAACATCTGTGCATCCGTGCCAAAGGCATACGGAGGCAAGAGCGCAAGGATGAACGTGGAATCTTCCCTGGGACAATAGCCATCGACAAACTGT
This sequence comes from Anopheles sinensis, assembly GCA_000441895.2. Lineage (NCBI taxonomy): Eukaryota > Metazoa > Arthropoda > Insecta > Diptera > Culicidae > Anopheles > Anopheles sinensis. The sequence goes on along the minus strand of KE525297.1, from coordinate 182,597 downwards.
CTTACGCCTTCGCCACTCGCAAGATATTGATCCCGTGCGCGGTGGAAAGTTTTTTGGAGCAGGACGACAACGTGAATTGTGTGCCATCATCTGCCGGTACCGATGACGAAATGGATGCTGGTGGAAAAATATAAACCGTCCCCCCCTCCTCGCATCCCTGCTGCCCCATTCCTCATTTCACACCATTTGGCAACCGGTGAAAGCTGACGATGATGCCATTGGATGACGAGGACGAAAGGCAAACGAATGTGTATTATGTAGGACATATTTGATCAGTCAATTATCTGCGGAGCGTACGGCACAGTGCGCACTGTGCAAGGGGCTTCAAGCACTCGTCAGCTTCGCTCTGCTTCCAGTCGGAGCCGAGATGATGATGCGGGTGATGCTACTCTCATGGCAGGATATGGCATTATGTTGTGCGCCAGCAACGGCTCGAACAATGCCGAACGAGCAATGTTGTGTTTTTGGTTTTCCTAGTCTTTTTCTCATATTCTTCACTCCCTCCTCTCTTTTTTTTGCTCCCACTTGCCCCACATAACAGCGTCTTTAATGGTTTCAATTTTCCCAAACAATTCATTCATCCCGGCTCCGTCACTGGAGCTTTGTGAAGAAACGCTGCCCCCAGTGGGTGCGGCCATTTTGCTCCCATCTTGTATTTTTCCCCCACTTTCTCTAACCACTTCGGTTGGTTTTTCGCTGTCAACAACATGTTTGTCACGCAAAACCGGAAGAAGCGTTGGGAAAGAGGATCCATGATACTTCTTTTTCAGGCCAAAAACTTTCAACACCGATACCGTAAGAAGATGTATTCGTGCGATAGTTTGAGCATTGGGGGGGAGAGAAGAAAGTATTTCGCAAAAGCACGTGGTCCGTGGTCTAGCAAAGCTCGTGCTGTTTGTGCCGGTTGGTTCTTAGATATTTTTGAGAAATGGATGGTATGGAACTTTTACGTATGGCTTCCCATCGTGTCTTGCGAGGTCGATTTCAATGGCTTTTTCCATCGGTGACACCACATGCACACATTTTGCCATAAAGTATCGCAAAATAGAAGACCGACTTTTTACCACTATATCGCCGTGCGAAGCCGTTTGAGTTCGGGTGAGAAGAATCCGGGCGTCATAAACCGCTCCGTGCCGGAATTTTAGTAGCTTCGCGACGTAACGAGCGATGATGAGCGAAGCGATCCACAGAGGGGCCGAGGGGGAAAAAGTGTGGCTTTTCGAGTTTTGGGCCTAATCTTCCATAAAATGCAGACGTGCCGAGCGCCTGGCAATGGAACCACTCGATCCGGTGTGGTGGCCGTAGCCGAAGAGATAAAAGCTTTACCCCAGCAAGGGGCAGCATCGATCCGTCGCCTTCTAGCGGACGCACTGGACGCTGGTGGTGGTGGAGGTGGTGATGCGCTCCGGTTTTTCGTGTCCGGTCCGGTTGAAAGCCGGTCGGTCGAGTTCGGTTTGGCCGAAAGCCGAAAGTGATTTATGATAGGTTGGTAGGAAAAGATGGCGGCATGCATCCGCTTCGCCCAAAGTCGAGTCGAGTCGAGCTTGGTGCGGTCAAGCGTGGCAAAAACCGGCCAAAGCTGGCCGGAACTGTTCGATGTTTGACTTCCGGCGGCGGGGGAGCTTTCGGTCACATCGCACTTTTACCGCTCGAAACCAACATCCGGGCGTAGATTTATCGGGCTGCCAAAGGAAGGAGTCAATTTGGTGCTGTTTTGAACGGGCACGCCGACGACGAACACGAAGCCCGATGGAAGGAGGATGCTCTCTTCCTTGAATGGCTTGGTTGGGCGCTTGGTTGGGCGATGGGAAGGCACTCGGGGCAGTGGGCTAGATAAGACAACGGTGGTCGGATGGCGTTCGGTGGAAAAATGGGGAGTGCTTGTTGTGGATTTTCGCTTTTGCGTTCCGTGGTGGTGTTACCACTTTTCGGAGCCACTTTTGCTATCAGGTGTAGCAGGTGTAATAAACCGAAAAGTGTTTCCGGTCGTTAAGTGGGATGTCGTTTTATTTTTATTTTTTGCCTTATCCTCATTCCTTTCGTTTGCTCCTGCCCGATGGCGTGCTATCGTGGAGATAAAGTTAAATGGTTCAATTGTGGGAAATTGAAGTGCGGCCCACTTTAGGCTGGTAAAGACACTGGGAACACAAATCTTCCCGATTGCAAGATACCTGGTAGGTATATGTATTTTTTTGTCTTCGAAATACGTGTATTTTATTTATATTCGTGTCAAAGCTTTATCGCGGTGAATGCCAGCTTCTCACGTCCAACCTTAAATATAGGGCACCCCTTAAAAAAAACTTTTGAAGTATCAATCAGCTTGGCTAAAGATTGTTGATTTTATCAATTCATTCGGTTCATTAAGTATAAAACTAGTAAACCTGCTAGGGAGTTTTTGCCGTTTTTGGTAAAAAAAAATTAATTTTTCAATTTTAAAAAAACGTCGAAGGTGGAAAAATGCATTATAACAGTAAACCAAGATGCGCCATTGAAAAGAGGTCCAATCAACTCCTCAAATATAATTATTTTGAATTAAATAAATAGTCTAAAAATTTCTTAAAAGCCTTCAACGGAAAAATTATGTTAGATCCAATCAGAATAGTTTAGTTTACTTACTTACTTAAGTGGCGCTACAACCGCTGAGCGGTCTTGGCCTGACGAAGCTCCATCCGAAACCGCTCACGGTCGCTCGCCACAGTGGTATGTGTGTGTAGTTTAGTTTATGTTATGCTTTTATTTCTCGTTTCTGTTGAAGTAGAGCTTTCAAACTGAATGTTACCATATTTTAAATCACTCTAGCAGCGTGACTATTTTTTCCCGATCAAAACGCGTTTTTCATAAGAAATTGGAAACAGTGCGTTATACCTTAGGGGTGCATGTTGCCCCGCCACTCTTGATACTCAAAATGCCTTAACTCGTTGAACGTTAATATTTGCAGTAGTCAGTAAACGTATCGAACCTACAGAAAGGAAGTGAAATTGATCAAAACTAAAGGATCATTAGGAGTACTTTGAGCACGATACAATGTAGTGTATGGTAGTAAATCTTCTTTAGTACATACTCAATATAGAGTATACATTTAGAGTTACACTTGAGTTGTACTTAATTATTATTTTTGTTTTGAAACGCCTGTACATAGGATGCACATCACGACGTACAGTTCAAGCTTGTTCCTATTTGTGTAGCCTTACATATGTCATTTAAACATAACTAGGTTTTTAAACATAACAGTTTTAAGAAGACAATCGATTAATAGCGATAATCCCCCTTGAGGGAGTATTTTAACGAGTTACAAAAAATCTCAACATGGTCCTACGCTTATGTAACGATTTGAATTTCGTTTTATCGATAAGACTTTTAATGGTTTTCAAGCCCAACAATCTTTCCGGACGTGGAGCCCGGGTAGATGCTATCCAAAATTCGATGAATACTCCACGCCATCCATCTTACAATGGTTTGCGAGATAAAAAAAAGAAGAATCCAAAAGTAATTGTGCATCAAGCGGGGGAATCAACCGGCATGTGCGGGTTGGGTGCGCACGCGGTGAAGGCAGTTTTCATTACATGGATTTTTGCATTAGCCAGCAATCGATCCCACATGGAGTGGGCGGATGGCGGAAACCGACGTGACTGAAGCCTGTCAAGGCGGTTTCCTTTCGGTTGGCCCGAAGATTGATGACTTAAATGGAATCGCTTTTGGGAAAACTGCAATCTCTACGGATATCTCGTGATGGCTTTGCCTGGCGCAGGGGGTTTCCATCCGGAAGCGAACAGTTCCCGATTCGATCGAAGCTTTTCCATTGCCTTCAATGTGGCGATAAAGTTGATAGTAAGAATTGATTCAAGGAGTTTTATGGTGCTGGCACCGCCTCGGTTCTACGCTCGACACAACACAATGTTGAGCAGAAAGAAAAGTGGCCTGATGATGCGCAAGAAAAAATCCCTTGAAGTTTTCTCGAAGGGTGACAGCTCGAATGCTCGGAATCGATAATTTAGATACCGAAAATGAATTTTCTTATCCCATTGTTATCGCTTACAAAATTTTTCCATTCGGTAGAACTTTTTGACAAAAGCAAAATGATAAGATACACTATCGTCGGTTACGATCATACGTTTAAAAACGAAACATTTAGCATTTAGCATTTTATGGCTATTTTATCACATCATGGTTGACGGTTTTGTGTAACGAGCATAAAATGTGCTGGATAGTACAAGTTATAAATTTTGATGTAGAATAAGGGTACGGTTTAAAATAAGCAAAGATTGCGTTTAGCTTCTTGCGCTTGAATTGTGAGAACATGGCAGGTTCCGATGAAAGATGAGGCAAAACGGTTTTATGGAAAACGCATTTTGCCACTGTATGGCTACCTGAGACGAAATCTATTATCAAGAATTATTCACGAAGGTACAACTAAAAGATTAGGAGAAGTGATAGATAGAGGAAAGGCGAGAGACAGAGAGAAGGTGTGAGATATAACGATTGAGAAAGAATAACACGCTGTGTGCGGTAGTATTTCATCCCACGAGGTGACATAGTTCTTGATTGGCTTTGGAAAGTTTTCTATTTTTTTATGCATTGCAAAGACGCTTGAGACCGTGTACAGCCTTAGTCAACCTTCTGCGGTTGCTGTAGTAGAGAAGGCGACCGATAATTAACCGTTACATAATGTTTGACAGTTGGTTTTATTGGTAAGATGTGATATGGCACCGGGAGCTGGGATGGAATGAGCGGGATTGGACCATTTTGGGGTACATTTTTCATCCGGCGGTTGGTGAGGCGACAGTGAGGTCGTGGACGGTGAGCAGCGAGCGAGGTAAGGTGAGAAAGAGGTTGGCGTGTAGAGTGAGGAATTTGAATTGAGATGAAAATTGAATCACAGGATAAAATGTAAAATTCCTGGTGAAAGTGAACGGTGGCGGGGTTTGTGGGCGCAAAGGATGAAACGGGGAGTGTTGGAGACGAGTGAGAAGAGTGTCGATTTGTATTTTGGTGTATCTGGATAGGACATACATTAAGTGAAAAGCAAAACAAACAAAAAATGAAGAAAGGAAATCTTAATAAAACAAAAAAGAAAAATAAATAAGCATTGGTAAAGTTGTGGCGTGTGGGGTAAGAAAAACGATAACTTGCCAACAGATCATAAGATGTTCCCACGAGGAAAAGTGTTCAACATTTCGATAAAAAAACTTCAAAACTTATAAATGAGCACACATAATTGTATGAAAACAGGTGGCGTTGCTCTTTCGAGTAGAAAGATGGTTCTGTACGATTTTTGCATGTTTAGACGTTCGATTTCTTCAAAAAATCATTGAGTCGTTCACATTATGTTCGAATAGGTACAATAATAAAATTAATATTTTCTATACCTATGTAAACTAAGTTTATAACCAAACATTTATTCAATTTCAGCTGCGTGAAAAAATCGTTCTGAATATCGTCAGAATAAACACTTTTTCATTGCAGGACGCAAATCCTCAATTGCCTAGCCAATAAGACATATTTCTTGAAAACCTCGTTTTGAAGCATTGCTACTGCATTTTTGAGACGTTATGGTTTATGAACATAGCGTTGGATGTTGAAAAATAAGAAAATAAAATAAAAAAAAATTGAATATTGTTGAAACCCGAAACCTATTGATGAGAGAAGTTGTGTACTACAAGTTTCAAACAACTTGCTATGCGTTCGGTAATGAATGGTGCATTTTGCATCAAACTCGACCAGAAGAACAACACGTGGTTCACTAGATTTCCGTGTTCACGACGCGGCAGTATGGATATTCGTGCCTGCTCTGGATTTTGGTGCGCGTTTTGGGCTTTTGACGTTTCATAGGGCTCCTAGCGCTCCTCTTTTTTTGCAGCTATGATATAGGAATTACGATATCTTTGCAGAAATTGCAGAATGGATTGACGGAAGGATGGACAGAATGATGGAATGCGCTGAATGATAATCAAAAAAACGGGGTTGTGTTTAATATATGGACGTATAGGAAAGGAAAAAATCTATCAGTAGGGTGAACGAATGCGATAACGAAAGTCGTGAAGCTTTCCTCGATGCAGATGTCATATGATTCTGGTAATGTCGGGGGTGGAAAGGAGAATAACAAGCGTTTTGTTTTTTAAATATTTTATTTTGGTAGACTTTGTCTAAAGGAAGAAACAACAAAAAAATAGTTCAGCAGAAGAGACTCTAAAATGAAGAGTTGGACGTTTGGAACAAAACACATCCCAAAAACGGAAAGAAATAAAACTCGATCAAGCTGTCTTTGTGGAACTGAAAAAAGACGTTCAAGTTTTTAGGTTAAATGTTCTTTTTTTTGCAAAAAACTTGAGTAAAGTTAGGGTTTGTCTCCGTTGCATAAAGGTGTATGACAATGCTGTTATATCGAGCCGTTCAAACCTTTACCGGGGATAGTGAGAGAGATAGAGATAGAGTGAGTGTTCGAGTGGGTGTGAAAATACGAAATGTTTTGCACGCAAACTTTCTCGCCCGGTCCATCGCCCTTGGAGGACGGGGGGGTGGGTTGGCGTTCGGCGGACGGTGTCTGTATCGTGTCTCGAACCGCCGAGAAGAGCGTTGGAAGCAGAGGGCAGTAGCGCATGATGCTATCAACTGTACCCAAAGTATCTGACAAATCGGCAGATGAAAGAGATATCTTTGTCTGTCGCTCTTGATCGTGTTTCAGGGACGTTTCGTCGTGATATAGTATTACATTTAAATTTTTTATCATCGGTATCAATTAAGATTTAATTGAATTTTCATTCGTTCTTCATTCTTTTTGCACTTGTATGAATTATAGTTGTTTACAAATCCTTTCTATTTTCATTAATAACAAATCATAATGGCTTAAGGTAATTGTTTGGAATTACTAGCTATTTGTTTGAAGCTTCGTTAATGAACTATCCGACTGCACAGGTCTGTCCTAAAGATTTTGATAGTATTTGCAACTTAATGATTCTTTTCTCATTTATTTTGCATTGCTTGAAGCTACACAACAAAAAACGTTTAACTTGAAAAGCTTGCAGTAGTGTGAGCGTTGCAAAAATAAAAACAAACTTGTTAGAATGTGAGCGAAGGCTATACTAGTGATCGGATTTGTAAATTCTGTTTTGGGTTTGGAAAATTTAACTCTGCCAATACGAAGCGTACGTGAAACATAACGATCGTAACCCGATCGAGGGAGCGGGTGAGCGTGAGGCATGTTGTATTATCACACACATAAACACACAATACACATAATGCTTATTAGTGTGCGATAAAGCTTCAGCTGCAGGTTTGTCAGAAAAAGGACAATAAAGCACAGAGGTGAAAGCTTCCGTGAAACATGTCGTATTTTGTCGCGGCGGCGGGGCGGGGGTTGCAGAAAAAGTTAAAAAAAACGTTGTAAAAAAATTGTCCTGGAACGCGACACGCTTGCGCTGGTGTGCGGTTCCGTGCGTCGATGCAAAGATTGTCTGGTGTTTTTTATTTTATTTTTTATTTTTTGTTGCGGTTCCGCCCCCTCCCATCGAAAGGGGGCCCCCCGCACGGAGCCCTGGAACTCTCCGTCGAACGGTCATTGCACGAGCCACGATTGACCAACAATCGTGTGTTTTCCGCCTTCCGAAAAAGTGTCAAGTTGACGCGGGCAGCCGGAAGTACGTCCTGCCGCTGCCCGGAAGTCGTTCTGTTCTCCACCTTTCGGTTAAATGGCGTGTACATTTTCACGTGTGATTTTCTTTGACTTTGCTTCGAGAGCGAGTGTTGCCTAGCAGTTGGGTGTACGTGGAGCGTTTGGCGGTCATTTTGTTCAGAGTGTTCGTAGTTGTTGGTACTTGTCAGTGTTATGAGAGTTTGGTTGTTTTGGTGCTGCGCGGTGGCAACGCCTGAGTAGATACTTACAGCTTTCTATCTCTATATGACATAATTGTCTATCCATTGGAAAATATTGTAAATTCATTGGACATGATGCTGTGATTGTTAATCTGCAATAGTAATAAGCATAATGAGACAACGTGTACTTACAATAAAATCCAATGTTCTTTTTTTGCGTTCTTATAATTGCAATAAGTCTTCGCTGTAACGTGTGTGTAAGTGGTTGGTGTGGCTTTGTGTGTAAGGGAGAGAGAGAAAGAGTGTGTGTGTAAATGTGTTTTGTGTGAGGATTTGGGGGCGTTGTAGGGGGAAACCCGTTTGACGGCGTTTTCTAGCAACGGGAAAAGTGGTTGGAAGGTGTGCTCGAGATGTCACTTCATCGTTTCCGGTAGCTCGAGGAGAGTACGTGACTTAGTGAGTGTTGTTGAGTGGGGCAGTTTTCATTATTTTAACCATTCAGTTGGTTTTTGGTATTTCATTTTACTTTAGGCTTTCATACACAGTACGGGCACGCGTGACTCCCCGGAAAAGCCCGGAGCGCACGGCCGTGCGGGAAAGTGAATGGGTTTGCTTGACTATTTGGATAAACGCTTGTGTGGAAAAGGGAGGGATATTCAAACAAAGGGAAGAACTGGATGGGTAACATTAAATTTTTGATTTTTTTTTTCAAACTGTAGGTGGCAGGATGGCAATCAGTATGCGTTTCTGAGGCAAGAGCATATGTAAACGAGAGTTGCGGCAGCATAGTGAATGTGTGTTTGTGTGTTTTTTTTATAAATTTGATTATCGATGTTATTTTAGAATAGATAAGATCACATCAAAGTAGATCGGTGTGCGACCCAGTGGGTGTCCTGATTGCACCCCCGGGCCTTTACGCCCCACTTCCAAACATACACACACACACACAGTGTCGCGCATGCTCGACCGGGTTGTGTATGGGAAGAAGTGGGACTGGCGCTGGCGTCGATTGAATTTGGAACTCAGGCGACCAATTGGTGTCTATTTGATAGGAACTTCACTTGAGGTTCGGTGACTTAAAACTAAACACTTAAGGAACACGAGGAAGGACGAAGGGGTGATAACGCACCGTTGCACTGCAGGCTAGGCCAGTTCCTGATTGAAGCTTTTTTTTTGGTTTCGACCATTCGCCAGCCTGCAATGGCAACGGATTGATTGAATTGTATCGTCCCAGTTTCGACTCCCGAAACGGGACGGTACAAGACGGTTTTCGGGGAAAAGCTAGCAAAAAACCTGGGAAAGGTGAGGAAGGTTCTAAGACGGGACGGCAGGGTAACGGACAACAGGTGGGGGTGGTTACACATCGATAACATTAATAAACTAAAAACCAATGCACGGGGCGGCAACGGGGACGAACGCAAGATGGGGACTTTTTAAAAAACGACAGTTATTAGTAGTAATAGTAGGAAACGAACGCTTACCGAATACTTCTAGTTATTGATCCAGAATGATGTATTCTTATAAATTCATTACTAGTTGTTGCTATGTGAAAGTATGATTGTTTCTCGTTTACAAAAAACGTGTCGGGTACCCAAATATTCTTTATGAACTCAGATCCAACTGATAACGTTTCAACACCCGGCCTTTTTCTGTAAGCTAAACGGGGATCAGTCCAAAATTGTCGGAAGTAAAAATCCAATGTGAAATCCTGCGATGCGGGTGGCCAGTTTTGCGAGCGTTGATGTTTTTTTTATTTTTGGGATTTGGTTTTGTTTCGGTTCGATCGAGAAAGCAGGTTTGGGTGGTTTTGCAGGATGTTGGTTTGGCGGTTTCGCGGATGGTTGTTTGATTACGAATCAGAGCGCATATCGCAAGTACGATGTCGTGTGCGCGCGTTGTCGGGATACGATGTTACATCGATCGTGTGTAGTTGTTAACGATAAAAATGGCGTTTGATGTTTTGTTGGCAAGTGAATTGGTTTTTGTTTTCCGATCGAAGACAGAGCCAGATCAGAGACGTGTTCCGATTCGGGTGACGCGTTTGCGCGAATCAATTTAGTATTCATGATGAGCGGGGTTGATTTGATTGATGAACGGAATTAGGTCGTTTGTTTGGATTGTTATGTTTTGTTTTTGGTAAATTTTTAGCACGACAACCATTCAGTAAACATTTCATATTTGCGTGGACAGGTTATCGAGATACGATACATTTACGCACCGAAGATGTGAGGTGAGGAGAAAGAGAAAGAAACGAGAAGAGAAAGAGAGAAAAGAGAGAGAAGAACACGTTATAATTTTTTCAGGCTCTTGCTTTACTTCCGGTTTAGAGAGGGAGTGGTATTTTTTTTGTGGGAAAGGAGTACTAGGAACGGGAGCAGATCTGGGGTTCGGCGGGGTAGGGTTCACACTTTTCGTGACTATTTTCGATGAGCCAATGACGCTCTTAAGGAGCCATGTTCAATTATTATCTTTTTCGTACGGTTTTTTTTGTTTCATGGATACTACAAAGTTGTACTATTTTGGAAAAGAAAAGCTTAAATTTAGTTTTTGATCTTGAAAAGTTTCGTTAGCTTCGTTCGTTAGCTTTGCACGGACTGTCCGTTTGGAAGTATTTGTTTCTCGCGTAGAACTTAAATTTACTTTAATAATACAGAACTGAACAAACACCAATACATCTACGTACACAGGTTTACATTAGGGATAATATACGGTTATAGTATGCATACTGTGAAACGGTTATACATTTGATGAGCGGGATGGTTAACATAGATCGGGAAGAAGAATGGCACATTAAACGGTAGTGTAATGCAAAGCTATTGCATTTGTGAGTAGGTGGTCGAATATGGTGATAAAACATTAAAATGAAAATATTCATTAAAAATCCAATCAACACTTAATGTCGGTTCGTGAGTTCATCGGACATCTTTCTGTCATAGTGGAAAGGTCGATCGCTTCGGTAAATGAACAATAGTTTTGATCAGCCGGTGCATGGGGGTGTGTTGTGTGGGAAAGGGTGGCTGACGGATGGTGTTCAATTGCCCATTCTGCTTGTGACGCGAAGGATGCATGTCCTTCGTTTCGCTAGGTGTGTATTGGATAGGAGGAAAAGCTATAAGACTATACCAGTTTACCAGTTCCGGTTCGTAAGGGCTGGTAAGTTGGTGCGATAAAGTAACCGAAACGGTACATCCTTCAGAGAATTGTGGACTGATAAGTATGTTCGCTTATAAATATACACATATAAATATTCGCAGTGTGGACATGTAGGCACGCTATTACGATACGGATGCGAGTAATGATGCATTGATAAATGTGTGGCATGTATGAACTTGTTTGCATGAAATAAAAAAGGCCAAAAAACAACGAAAACAATCACAAAAGAAGCGATGGCACATAGAACGAATTAGCGGTTGAATTGCTATTAACCGAACATGGCGTAAAATGATTATGATATTTCATGGACGGATGGAATCAAAAAGGATCTTTCCATGGGGAGTATGTCCATATGCATGTCTTGGGGGAATGAGTGACGCTGGTATTGATCTTTAATCGATCAAAAGGAGGTTGAGCTGGAGGTAAGTCTTTGGGAGGGGTGACACCGTGACAATGCGTGGGTGGGTTCTAAGAGAAGTCTCCAGAAATATATTGGCTGTTTGGATTCTCTCGTTGGTTGAACGGCACTGGAAAGGTGGAGGGAAGGGCGCTCGACAACGGAAACGTAAACGTCCTCTGGAACGAATAAAACACAAACTTACACGCACACCGTTAACCGATATGAATAAAGACAATCGTATGTATACAAACAAAACGTAACTGCATGAAATCAAATGGTCGGGAAATACGAATGATCCGTCGTCCTGGATCGCAAGCAAGCTTTCAAATTACTGTTGAAACCCACTTTACTTCAAAATGGGGCAACCATATGGAATTCAGGCAGATGCAAGATTTTTTGCCGCTGATGGTTTGGGGGAGGGTGGAACATTGTTTTTTTTTGTTTTTGGACCGACAGATAGACTCGCTCTGGGAGTATGTTGGTTCGATAAGGCTCCGAGGAAAACACAGGATGGGCAGCTCAAGTTGAAGTACTGTACTTTGTGAGCGTCATCGCCGGGATTGTGGTAAGTGATGGTTTATTGCTTTGTAATTCCTGCAACAGGACATGTTTTTGCACACACACATAGAGACGGTTTTTAACGGGAGGAGCAGCTATTCACACAACTACGTACGGTGGTAAATACCGAGATTCGAAGCTCGAATGGAAAAGCGATATCGTAAATCAAGACAAAAACGCACACACACACGCACACGAAAACGCATTCCACCGCCCCATGGCACTAGCGAGCCTCAGTCCTTGCGAGGTGCTTGGCGGTGATGGCGATACACAGTTCGGGCGTCGGATTGAGTAGGTCTGGTTGTGTTCTATTATTGTTTTTTCGCGAACGCACAATCCATTCTAGCGCTGTTTTCGCGGTTTATTTTGGACAGCGTTGGGTAGATACAGTCAAAAAGTGGCAGAAAGTAAATCTGCACGTGACAAAAACAAGGTACCGAACAAAAACATAGGCAGGAAATTATCAAAACTCACGGCAAAATACGAACTAAGGCTTTAACAATGGCGTAGTAAAGTAAACTATTTTAAGACAAATCATAATTGAGAGAATAAACATTCAAGAAATCGCAATTCACGATATGTTATATTACATCGTTATCTCGTCTTGCATTGAATTGTAGTTTTGAGAGAATGTAAAAATTTTCTGCTGAACGCACAACCTTAAATAATGTAACCAAAGTGACAATCAAAATAATACAGGTGGCAAAAAGACACAGTAGTTTAAAAGGCACAACAATAACGTCGCGAAATTGGTAACATCAACTGCAGGTTGTTTTTCTAGCATCTCGAGTCGTATATTCGGGTTTAATGCTATCGCGTGCTGCTTAATATCTTTGGCTTACACCATAGGAGCATCCTTGACGTATGTTTCAAAGTTAGAAATTTGAGTTAGAAACTTTGGGTATATGTTTCAAAGTTCCAGATTTGAGTTCATAATGTTTTTTTTAAATATAATTTCTAACAACAATTAAATCGTCATTCATTGTGGCAAGTCGTTTCGAGAATGTATTTAGCAAAGGCTTAATGATCGTAAAGTTAAGGATACTTTAAATAGCTCCAGAATTGAAACTACTTGCTTAAGAATAAAAATGCCTTTGAGTGGATTTAGAAATTCCATAAAGGGAACAAACGGTAATTAGAAATATGATAGAAAAAGGAACATAACTGGTCAACAACTAAAACTTACTATTAAACAAAATTTCAACAAAAAGACATCTATTATATTTTAAATTAAAACTTATTATACAATAATAAGTTACAAATGCAAGTTACAAATGTCGAATTGTAACGCATTGAAAGGCGTCGGAAATTACGTTGGCAAATAGTAGCTTAAAAACTTGGCCACACAGACTGCTCGTCACGTCCTGTTGTGACAATAAGTTGATGTTTTATTCTTTTAGTGAATGAAGGATAGCTTATTAGCACATAAACATTGAATTCTAGATGTATCTCTTACATATTCGAATAAATCTATTTAGGAGTTCTATTTTGATGGATGCTTTTCAACATTCTTCAACAAGGAAAAAACAATTTCAGCTGTCTTCCCAGCATTATTTAATGATTTTTAAGTAAAAGTTTGCTGAACGTTGGTAAAAATTTATAAATACAATAGAAAGGTGAGAAACCGAATACGACACCGTTAATAGAAATTGAGAAACTAAAATGTAGAATAGATAAAACATGAAAACAGAGTACGGACGAAAATTAACTGGTAGAAAAATGTAAAAAGAGCGAACGGGGAAAAATGTAAATACAACGAGTCAGTCCATATAGAAAATTGAGTGATTTGTGTAAAGAATCAAATACACAAGGCGGCCAATGTTTTTCTAGCACGCCAGTCGAGCAGACGCAAGAAAAGACGAGGAAGAAATAAACGAATTCACACACGGTCAAACGGCGGCGCTCAGTTATGTTTTATCGACAGTTAAACGGTATGAACAGTGAGGAAAAAAACCAAGATGAACAAAAACAAGTCTTAAGGAATGAAACGTGGTGCACCTGGGGCGAGGAAAGCGAACCAGGTGGCAAAAGTTCGGCTTCGCAGCGCAAGGAGCACACCGATGAGGTCGATGATGATGATATTAGATAGATAGGTTGATAGATAGTTAGATAGATAGATAGATAGAATGGAGCGGCGCAGGGTTAAATATGTTCGGCATTTGAGGCGGGTCGTTATATGGCGTTACGATTACGAAACACGCATGCACACAACCAGCGTATTCAGGGTTGTGAGACGCAAAACAAGGCAAACCACAAAAGAAAAACGAATCGAACGGAAGGCGAACCACGGACGGCAAGGACCATAGTGGCGTCTTACCCGGTGCCAAGAACACGGGCACCGGAGTCGGCAGGAAGCCATTTGTGTCGAAACGATGGAAAGTGAGGTTGGGATCGACTATCGGTCAGTTAGCAACCTTTCGAACGTTTCCTTGATTCATCGCTGTTGTAGCAGATTCTGTTTTGGTGTGTGTCTTCTTTTGTACTCAGTGTGTGTGTATGTGTATATTGTGAGTTGTTTTTGTGTATTCTGGTACTTTTGTACTACACGTGTGTTGAGTGTTGTTGAAAAGGAAACGTTAGACGGGCTGATGTCAACTTCCGGCTCAAGAAGTGGTTCGTTGACGGTCGACAAATGAAACAGAAAATAAGACAAAACCCATACAAAACGTAGCGTCACACGCACACGGTAATACACACACACAGACAAACACAGTGACACCTTTTAATATAAATCGCTTAATGCGTTAGAACCGGTTTCAACGGCAGCTACTAGCGAGGTAGCCAATTTAAGTCATCTTTTCAATATTCTCATACACTCCGGCATCTGTTCGAAAATACCTAAACAGAATAAACGCGGAAACGTAGTTGTGAAACTTCGAGCCCTCCGTGAGACAAGATAATCGAGTTGCGTAGTGATAGATTGTACAGCACAACCGTAATAATCGGGCGGAGTTGGCGGCCCTAGTGGCAAATTTAATTTCCGGTCCAATTGTGTATGGTGCGCGGATTCTGCCAACTGGAGAGAATGTGGCATTACAATTGATAAGAGTGGGCCGGATACTGGCAGCATTCTCATCTCAACGTCACTAGGAGTGAAAAAAAAACACCAATCTAAAACATCTGAATTGTAGAACGAAGCGTTTGAGTGGAATTGAAGGTAAACGGGCAAATCAAAGCAGAATGACAAACAGATTCCCTAGGGGCTGTGTACGTGTCATATGTAAACGTACAGCAAACAGGTAGAGGAGTAACGAGTAATGCGTAAGATTGGGAAAGTAATATGTATCTGACTATCGCTGACATTAGCCGGCGTAAGAAACATAATACAAAACGTTTGATACGAAAATTGTAAAAGCATCTCGTTGAACCGTAACACAAGGAGGCAGCATAACCGCTGGCAGTCAGTTATTCTTTTACGAATATGCTTGGTCGAACAGTTTCGTCATCGAAATTTGTTGTTCCCATCGTAGCGAGTAGATATCAGGCAAACGATAAATAAATACACACTCATATGCATTTGATGTAAATATATATGTCTATGCACACATACAACGAACAGCAAAGGGTTAAGAAAGAGATACAGACAGCGAGAGAAAGGAGAATCGGACAGATTGCAAACTAGTGCTCTGTAGTTTGGGCTAATAAACGTAGAACAGCCTTGCAGTCGAACGCCACCAAAGAGAACTGGACATCCAGCGATCCGTTTGATGGTGCTGTCGTGCAAGGCAGCAGTCCTTTTGCTTGTTCTTTTCTTTTTGCTTGAAACTTCATCAATCACTCGGCTTATTGTTTTTTTAATTGTAAAGATTCGTTTTTGGACTTTCACTACATTTGAGAAATTATGAGCTGACCATAGGTCAGTTTGTGAAACGGATGTTGGACTTTTTTTTAAATAACAATCGAGCAAGAAGTCCTCTATTTGTTTTGATTTCTTAGTTTTTCTTCTTTTTTCAGTAGATTTAGGCAGTATCAGGGGTGTTTGGGCGGTAAGGGTTATGGACAAATAGCATTTATGTAAATAGTTGGACACGGTTCTATGTACCATTAGCACTTCCGACACTGAACTGATACTCAGCACATACATTGTAACACCAACCTCCACCGGGGGACCTGGAACAGAGTTTGCAATTCGATATGAATTTGGTTTGATTTTTGTTTGTTTGGTTTGTTTTGTATATCGTCGCTTGTGCAGATATTGCGTTAGGGAATTTGGGACGCCGAGATTTTGGTGCGCCGGGCGTACAAATGGGGACCACCTATACACCGGAAGAGTCTGATAACCGAACACGACACCTACTACGATCCTGCCCGCCCTACCAGAAGAAGTCCCGGGAAACGATACGACTGTTAGCGCACACATTTTGCCATTTGACGCCGCACAAATGATGGGCTTGGTGGAACTGAGACGTGGAATGTATCGCTCGTACGCGGGATTAACGACAGAAGTGGAAAGACAGTGAGACAGTTGAAGAGGAAAATATGGATGAGACACATACGTTGGTTGTTTGATTACATGATTCATCAGAGGCCAGGGAATTTTGGCTGGCCGAGATGATATTGTAATGAAACGAGACAAAGATGCTACGAAAGGTTGAAAAGGTTTTACATAGTATTTCATTTCAACTGACACTGGATTATGTTGATAACGATAAGATTATTCACCAGTGAATTTTCAAATGAATCCGTGTGCCAGTATGGTTTTTGTTTTTTTAACGGTTGGATTAAGTTTTTAGTTAAACAAAGAAAGTGAATACGGTGTTTGATGGTGGGTCCAACGTTCACACACATACAGCGCAATATTGTTGGGGATGTATGTTTCGTTGCATGTTTTTTTAAAGAAAACATCTTATAAAACCAATATCATAAAGAATGGTGTGTGTTTAGAAAATTTTCCTTCAGAAATTTTTTTTCGAGGTTTGATTAAAGCAAAGATTCATGATGTAAAAAATCTAAACAAAAAAATAAGGCAGTGTCTTGAACAATTCAACATGACGAAACAAACCAAGGGGATAAAACGAAACTCTTATAAAATAGGTTTAAAAACATATTCTCATTTTTTTTAGAGTAAGATAAACCCAAAGAATTCATAAGGGAGCATCAGAACAAAACAAAGAAATGGTCAAGTTTCTTTGCACTTCTTTGCAAACGATGAGTTTCGAGCAGACTTCGCCAAAACAAGTTTCTGAAAGGCGTTTACCGTGCCAACTTCTTTTGTAATGATTCGTGGGAGATCAGTCGCCGTGTTCTTTTTTTTTAATCTAACCGATATGTGCTATATAATTCTAATTATACATTACATCGGATGGACGATTTGGGAACCATATCCATCTCGTGATGCTTTCCGGGGCCACGAACTATCGCTGTACGATCGTTTTTCCTTGGTTTTTTATTTAACGTTTTCTTGCGTCGCTTCGTGTGCGAGTGAGTGTGCGTGAGGAAAAACAAAACGGAAAATTTGATTGAGGGCGCTGTTTTGGCACGATGACGGAAGACATTTGTCTACGGCTCATTGGAATGTGAGTCAAAGATAGACAAAGAGACAGATAAAATGGGAGCGAAAGAGAGATAGAGAGATAGAGATGGGAGGGTGGAAAAAGTTTATAAATATAGTGGGTTTAAAAGAAGTAGGTAAAAGACAATGCTGCTATGCTGGTTTCACTCAGAGGTCACGTAAAAATGCGGCAAATAATTGGAGCAGAACGTCTACCAATGCCACAGCTTTGGAGCCACTCGCCCACAAGTGCCCACGTGCCGGAACAAAGCGACTTGAGGTGCATCCACCAAGGAAGATCGGGTCGTTTACACTATCCCTAGCTTTTGCAGCAGAGGCCATCAAAGCAATGTTTTGCTATCATCAATTCACGTTGTCCGAACCATCCAATCCCGTTGGTCATAAAATCGGCATAATATGGTAATGGAGGCAAATTTTAAAACATATACCATAGTAAAAAATCCCTAAGATTCAGTTGAAGCAAACACATTAAGAAGGGTGTTGAAAACGCTAATGCACTTTTATCCTGCAGACCCATTCATTTCCATTTATCTTTTGCTATGTCGGACGACGGGGTTGATTTTCCTATTTTTGCAAACGATAATTATTGGGAAACGCACATCCCCATGTTTAAAAGAAGGGTTAAAATTCGTGACAAAGTAGAAAAATTATAATCTTAAATTATAAATGGAGAAAATGTTTGCTCATGCGTGGCTTAGTTGGTCGTTTTTTGAACTTCAAGAGCACCGGCACGTGTTTGAAATGGCACGCCAAAGTGGGTGGGGTGTACGATTTTCCAACTGAACTGCTCAAATCTTCTAAAGATTCGGCTGATACCAATGGGTGCCACCTTGTCAGCCGGCCTGTGACAGTCGGTCTCAATGCCGAAAGTTGTCTGTGACTTCACCCCTAGCTTGGCCGAAAGTTGTTCTTTCACACATTTTGTTGGAGTAATTGGAATAGCGGTTGCGCTTGACATAGCAGTGTGGGGAGAACTGGTTTAGAGTGGATAGACAGCGACAGAGAGGGGAAAAGAGAGAGAGAAAGAGGGAACACGAGCGAGCCCTGGGGAACTTTGTCCTGGGCATTTCTACCATGAGGCGTACTGGCGGGGGGAGGTTTGACGCAGACTTAATTTGAAATGCATTGCTTTTGTCCTGTTTTCATGTTGGTTCCAAACTGACGTGTGGCGATTCCTACAATTGCATTCCAAGAGCCGTGGTCGGTTTGGTTGAGTTTGCCAAAAGCTTAGGCACATCGGAGGCTGATTGTGGGATTGGGTTTGTGATGAGCAGACTGTACGGGGTATCGACCATCGACCGCTGCATTGCACTTTGCTTGCCAGTCCTGTTTGCGACAGAGTTTCAGTTGAAAGTGTTGAAAGAGGAAAGATTAACACTGCTTTGTGTTGGAGTGAGCGGTTGGCAAGAGTGCTGATTGGGTCAGTGGGTTTCATTGGCGTTGACGTTAGGACTATTTCATGGCTCTGATTTGCCACACCGAAGCTTGAATGC